>CM022298.1:628065278-628536271 GCA_011799875.1 Thinopyrum elongatum
GACATCGTATTTGTGGCAAAGCCACCATGCATAATTCATCATACATATCACTCTTGATTCATTGCCCATCCCGGTACACCGCCGGAGGCATTCATATAGAGTCATATTTTGTTCTAGTATCGAGTTGTAATCATTGAGTTGTAAATAAATAGAAGTGTGATGATCATCATTAATAGAGCATTGTCCCATAAAAAAAAGGGAAAGGCCAAAAAAAGGAAAGGCCAAATAAAAAAAGAAAAAGAAAGGCCAAATAAAAAAAAGGAAGGCCCAAAAAAAAAGAAAAGAAAAGAAGGGACAATGCTACTATCCTTTTTCCACACTTGTGCTTCAAAGTAGCACCATGATCTTCATGACAGAGAGTCTCTTATATTGTCACTTTCATATACTAGTGGGAATTTTCCATTATAGAACTTGGCTTGTATATTCCAACAATGGGCTTCCTCAAATGCCCTAGGTCTTCGTGAGCAAGCAAGTTGGATGCAGACCCACTTAGTTTCTTTTGTTGAGCTTTCATACATTTATAGCTCTAGTGCATCTGTTGCATGGCAATCGCTACTCCTCGCATTGATATCAATTGATGGGCATCTCCATAGCCCATTGGTTAGCCACATCAATGTGAGACTTTCTCCTTTTTTGTCTTCTCCACACAACCCCCATCATTATATTCTATTCCACCCATAGTGCTATGTCCATGGCTCACGCTCATGTATTGTGTGAAAGTTGAAAAAGTTTGAGAATACTAAAGTATGAAACAATTGCTTGGCTTGTCATCAGGGTTGCGCATGATGGGAGCATTTTGTGTGACGAAAATAAAGCATGGCCAAACTATATGATTTTGTAGGGATGAGCTTTCTTTGGCTATGTTATTTTGAGAAGACATAATTGCTTGGTTAGTATGCTTGAAGTATTATTGTTTTTATGTCAATATTAAACTTTTGTCTTGAATCTTATGGATCTGAATATTCTTGCCACAATAAAGAAGATTACATTGAAAATTATGTTAGGTAGGATTCCACATCAAAAATTCTGTTTTTATCATTTACCTACTCGAGGACGAGCAGGAATTAAGCTTGGGGATGCTTGATACGTATCCAACGTATCTATAATTTTTTATTGTTCCATGCTATTGTATTATCCATCTAGGATGTTTTATATGCATTTATATGCTATTTTATATGATTTTTGGGACTAACCTATTAACCTAGAGCCCAGTGCTAGTTTCTGTTTTTTCCTTGTTTTTGAGTATTGCAGAAAAGGAAAACCAAACGGAGTCCAATTGACCTGAAATTTCACGGAGATTATTTTTGGACCAGAAGAAGCCCACGGAGTATCGGAGATGGGCCAGAAGAGTCCCGAGGCACCCACGAGGGTGGGGGGCACGCCCCCTACCTCGTGGCCGACTCGGAGACCCCCCTGACTTGTTCCCGACGCCAAAACCTCTTATATATACAGAAACCCCCAGAACATAACCTAGATCGGGAGTTCTCCGCCGCAAGCCTCTGTAGCCACAAAAAACCAATCGGGACCCTGTTCCGGCACCCTGTCGGAGGGGGAATCCCTCATCAGTGGCCATCTTCATCATCCCGGCGCTCTCCATGACGAGGAGGGAGTAGTTCACCCTCGGGGCTGAGGGTATGTACCAGTAGCTATGTCTTTGATCTCTCTCTCTCTCTCTCTCTCTCTCTCGTGTTCTTGATTTGGCATGATCTTGATGTATCGCGAGCTTTGATATTATAGTTGGATCTTATGATGTTTCTCCCCCTCTACTCTCTTGTAATGGATTGAGTTTTCCCTTTGAAGTTATCTTATCGGATTGAGTCTTTAAGGATTTGAGAACACTTGATGTATGTCTTGCATGTGCTTATCTGTGGTGACAATGGGATATTCACGTGATCTACTTGATGTATGTTTTGGTGATCAACTTGCGGGTTCAGTGACCTTGTGAACTTATGCATAGGGGTTGGCACACATTTTCGTCTTGACTCTCCGGTAGAAACTTTGGGGCACTCTTTGAAGTTCTTTGTGTTGGTTGAATAGATGAATCTGAGATTGTGTGATGCATATCGTATAATCATACCCGCGGATACTTGAGGTGACATTGGAGTATCTAGGTGACATTAGGGTTTTGGTTGATATGTGTCTCAAGGTGTTATTCTATTACGAACTCTAGGATAGATCGAACGGAAAGAATAGCTTTGTGTTATTTTACTACGGACTCTTGAATAGATCGATCAGAAAGGATAACTTTGAGGTGGTTTCGTACCCTACAATAATCTCTTCGTTTGTTCTTTGCTATTAGTGACTTTGGAGTGAATCTTTGTTGCATGTTGAGGGATAGTTATATGATCCAATTATGTTATTATTGTTGAGAGAACTTGCACTAGTGAAAGTATGAACCCTAGGCCTTGTTTCAACGCATTGCAATACCGTTTACGCTCACTTTTATCATTAGTTACCTTGCTGTTTTTATATTTTCAGATTACAAAAACCTATATCCACCATCCATATTGCACTTGTATCACCATCTCTTCGCCGAACTAGTGCACCTATACAATTTACCATTGTATTGGGTGTGTTGGGGACACAAGAGACTCTTTGTTATTTGGTTGCAGGGTTGCTTGAGGGTGACCATCTTCATCCTACGCCTCCCACGGATTGATAAACCTTAGGTCATCCACTTGAGGGAAATTTGCTACTATCCTACAAACCTCTGCACTTGGAGGCCCAACAACGTCTACAAGAAGAAAGTTGCGTAGTAGACATCAAGCAGTTTCTGGTGCCGTTGTCGGGGAGGTGAGTGCTTGAAGGTATATCTCTAGATCTTGCAATCGAATCTTTTTGTTTCTTGTTTTATCACTAGTTTAGTTTATAAAAGAAAACTACAAAAAAATGGAATTGAGGGTGCCTCATATGCTTCATCTTTTTAATGTCTTTCGTGAAAATAAGGATTCCGATAATTGTGCCCAAGTGCTAGAAGAAGAATGCATTAAAATGTTTGGCACTAAATATTTGAATGATGAGCATGATTGCAATGTTGTTAGTACAAACTCTTTGAATATCCATAGTACTAATGATGATTGCACTAGTCATGATGAAAATGTCTCTTATAAGCATGTCAATTTTTGTGGAGTGCATAGAGTTTGCAAGTGCACACCAAATAGGGAAGATAGATTTTGCAAGAGGCATAAGTATTTAGAAACCAAATGGTTGCAAGAAAGGCTAGATGTTTGTGCTGAAAATTTAATTTTTCTTAGCCATCCTTGAGAACTTTGCAATGAACATGGTCATTTAAATATCCAATGCAAATTGTTTCATGATCGTATCGTGTCCAAATATTGTGATGACTTGATTTCACTTGCACATCATAATGAACTTAGTTTGGTTTTGGGTTATGAAGAAATGAAATGTAAAACTAAGGATATGCCAGAATTTGTCCTTGATAAAGTTCTTGATTTTGATCTAGAGGAAATTTATATGTATTGTGTGGTGAATTGCATTGAAAATCCTTATATTGCCAGTTACATAAAGACAAGAAAACAAATAGAAGATGAAGAGAATACTAATGAAAGGGAAGAGATTTCCCAATATTCTCCTATTATTTCTTATGATGAATCAGGTAACGAGGAGGAGCCTTCTATTCAACTAATCTCATTAATAAGGAGCTCCAAAAAGAGGATTAAACCCACACATGATGTGAAGAAGAAAAAGAAAAGATGGAGAAGCAAAGGTAAAAAGGTATCCCTCCCAAATGATGTTGCTCCTATTACTCATTGTGATGATGATAATTGCTATACTATTGGTGCTATCCATACTATTAATGATGAGAGTGATTATGCTTATGATATGAAAAGGCCCAAGCTTGGGGATGCCATGTTTGATGAGAATGACAAGTTTGAGAATTTATTTGCTGCAATTAATGATTGTCCCAAGCTTGGGATGCTATGTTTTATGAAGATGATATGTTTAACCTCCCAAGTTTTGATATGCAAATTTATTATGATGATAGCATGCCTCCTATTTATGATGGTTATATTGATGAAAGTGTCAACTTTAGAAAGTAATGATCCCACTATTTTGGAGGGTGTTGAATCTTATTGTGACAATTATGAAAGTGGATTTGGAGAGGTCATGACTTTATTTAGTAATGATTCCACTATCTTGGAAGAGGTTTCAATTGATTATGATGAGAACAAAGTCGTTACTTATGATGATTATTGTGATGACACTTATGCTATAAAAAGTAGTGATGATTATATTTATAAAACTTGTCATGATTATGATTACCCTTTTTCTGAACATTACTCTTTTAATGTGGAAACAATTTATAGTATTCGAGTTTCTTATGATACTCCCACTATTCCGAATGAGAAGAATTTTGCTTATGTGGAGAGTAGTAAATTTTCTATGCTTGTAGATCATGAAAAGAATGCTTCATGTGATGGGTATATTGTTGAATTCATTCATGATGCTACTGAAAATTATTATGAGGGAGGAATATATGCTTGTAGGAATTGCAATAATATCAAGTTTCCTCTCTATGTGCTTAAAGTTTTGAAGTTATGCTTGTTTTGCTTTCCTATGCTAGTTGATTCTTGTTCCCATAAATTATTTGCTCACAAAATCCCTATGCATAGGAAGTGGGTTAGACTTAAATGTGCTAGTCATATTCTTCATGATGCTCTCTTTGTGTTTCAATTCTTATCTTTTATGTGAGCATCATTGAAATCATCATGCCTAGCTAGGGGCGTTAAACGATAGCACTTGTTGGGAGGCAACCCAATTTTATTTTTGTTCTTTGCTTTTTGTTCCTGTTTAGTAATAAATAATTTATCTAGCCTCTGTTTAGATGTGGTTTTATGTTTTAATTAGTGTTTGTGCCAAGTAGAACCTTTGGGAAGACTTGGGTGAAGTCTTTGTGATCTTGCTGTAAAAAACAGAAACTTTAGTGCTCACGAGATTAGCTGCCATTTTTTTACTGGAGAGTGATTTTAGGTTGATTCTTTTTGAAGATTATTAATAGACAAATTCCTCAGGTCCACCAATTTATTTCAGAATTTTTGGAGTTCCAGAAGTATATGTTTGATACAGATTACTACAGACTGTTCTGTTTTTTACAGATTCTGTTTTCTATGTGTTGTTTGCTTATTTTGATGAATCTATGAGTAGTATCGGAGGGTATGAACCATAGAGAAGTTGGAATACAGTAGATATTACACCAATATGAATTTAGAATGAGTTCACAACAGTACCTAAGTGGTGATTTATTTTCTTTTACTAACGGAGCTTACGAGTTTTCTGTTGTGAAGTTTTCAAGTTTTGGGTAAAGATTCGATGAACTATGGAATAAGGAGTGGCAAGAGCCTAAGCTTGGGGATGCCCAAGGCACCCTAAGGTAATATTCAAGGACAATCAAGAGCCTAAGCTTGGGGATGCCCTGGATGGCATCCCCTCTTTCGTCTTCATTCATCGGTAACTTTACTTGGAGCTATATTTTTATTCACCACATGATATGTGTTTTGCTTGGAGCGTCCTTTTATTTTCTTTTGTTTTGCTTGCTGTTTGAATGATATCCCAAGATCTGAAATTCTTAAATGTTAGAGAGTCTTCACATAGTTACATAATTATTCAACTACTCATTGATCTTCACTTATATCTTTCGGAGTAGTTTGTCATTTGCTCTAGTGCTTCACTTATATCTTTTTAGAGCACAGCGGTGATTTTATTTTGAAGAAATAGATGAACTCTCATGCTTCACTTATATTATTTTGAGAGTCTTAAAAAGCATGGTAATTTTCTTTGGTTATGAATTTAGTCCTAATATGATAGGCATCCAAGAGGGATATAATAAAAACTTTCATATAGAGTGCATTGAATACTATGAGAAGTTTGATACTTGATGATTGTTTTGAGATATGAAGATGGTGATATTAGAGTCGTGCTAGTTGAGTAATTGTGAAATTGAGAAATACTTGTGTTGAGGTTTGCAGGTCCCGTAGCATGCACGTATGGTAACCGTTGTGTGACAAATTTGAAGCATGAAGTGTTCTTTGATTGCTTTCCTTATGAGTGGCGGTCGGGGACGAGCGATGGTCTTTTCCTACCAATCTATCCCCCTAGGAGCATGTGCGTAGTGCTTGGCTTTGATGACTTGTAGATTTTTGCAATAAGTATGTGAGTTCTTTATGACTAATGTTGAGTCCATGGATTATACGCACTCTCACCCTTCCATCATTGCTAGCCTCTTCGGTACCGTGCATTGCCCTTTCTCACCTTGAGAGTTGGTGCAAACTTCGCCGGTGCATCCAAACCCCGTGATATGATACACTCTATCACACAGAAGCATCCTTATATCTTCCTCAAAACAGCCACCATACCTACCTATTATGGCATTTCCATAGCCATTCCGAGATATATTGCCATGCAACTTTCCACCGTTTCATTTATTATGACACGCTTCATCATTGTCATATTGCCTTGCATGATCATGTAGTTGACATCGTATTTGTGGCAAAGCCACCATGCATAATTCATCATACATATCACTCTTGATTCATTGCCCATCCCGGTACACCGCCGGAGGCATTCATATAGAGTCATATTTTGTTCTAGTATCGAGTTGTAATCATTGAGTTGTAAATAAATAGAAGTGTGATGATCATCATTAATAGAGCATTGTCCCATAAAAAAAAGGGAAAGGCCAAAAAAAGGAAAGGCCAAATAAAAAAAGAAAAAGAAAGGCCAAATAAAAAAAAGGAAGGCCCAAAAAAAAAGAAAAGAAAAGAAGGGACAATGCTACTATCCTTTTTCCACACTTGTGCTTCAAAGTAGCACCATGATCTTCATGACAGAGAGTCTCTTATATTGTCACTTTCATATACTAGTGGGAATTTTCCATTATAGAACTTGGCTTGTATATTCCAACAATGGGCTTCCTCAAATGCCCTAGGTCTTCGTGAGCAAGCAAGTTGGATGCAGACCCACTTAGTTTCTTTTGTTGAGCTTTCATACATTTATAGCTCTAGTGCATCTGTTGCATGGCAATCGCTACTCCTCGCATTGATATCAATTGATGGGCATCTCCATAGCCCATTGGTTAGCCACATCAATGTGAGACTTTCTCCTTTTTTGTCTTCTCCACACAACCCCCATCATTATATTCTATTCCACCCATAGTGCTATGTCCATGGCTCACGCTCATGTATTGTGTGAAAGTTGAAAAAGTTTGAGAATACTAAAGTATGAAACAATTGCTTGGCTTGTCATCAGGGTTGCGCATGATGGGAGCATTTTGTGTGACGAAAATAAAGCATGGCCAAACTATATGATTTTGTAGGGATGAGCTTTCTTTGGCTATGTTATTTTGAGAAGACATAATTGCTTGGTTAGTATGCTTGAAGTATTATTGTTTTTATGTCAATATTAAACTTTTGTCTTGAATCTTATGGATCTGAATATTCTTGCCACAATAAAGAAGATTACATTGAAAATTATGTTAGGTAGGATTCCACATCAAAAATTCTGTTTTTATCATTTACCTACTCGAGGACGAGCAGGAATTAAGCTTGGGGATGCTTGATACGTATCCAACGTATCTATAATTTTTTATTGTTCCATGCTATTGTATTATCCATCTAGGATGTTTTATATGCATTTATATGCTATTTTATATGATTTTTGGGACTAACCTATTAACCTAGAGCCCAGTGCTAGTTTCTGTTTTTTCCTTGTTTTTGAGTATTGCAGAAAAGGAAAACCAAACGGAGTCCAATTGACCTGAAATTTCACGGAGATTATTTTTGGACCAGAAGAAGCCCACGGAGTATCGGAGATGGGCCAGAAGAGTCCCGAGGCACCCACGAGGGTGGGGGGCACGCCCTACCCCCTGGGCACGCCCCCTACCTCGTGGCCGACTCGGAGACCCCCCTGACTTGTTCCCGACGCCAAAACCTCTTATATATACAGAAACCCCCAGAACATAACCTAGATCGGGAGTTCTCCGCCGCAAGCCTCTGTAGCCACAAAAAACCAATCGGGACCCTGTTCCGGCACCCTGTCGGAGGGGGAATCCCTCATCGGTGGCCATCTTCATCATCCCGGCGCTCTCCATGACGAGGAGGGAGTAGTTCACCCTCGGGGCTGAGGGTATGTACCAGTAGCTATGTCTTTGATCTCTCTCTCTCTCTCTCTCTCTCGTGTTCTTGATTTGGCATGATCTTGATGTATCGCGAGCTTTGATATTATAGTTGGATCTTATGATGTTTCTCCCCCTCTACTCTCTTGTAATGGATTGAGTTTTCCCTTTGAAGTTATCTTATCGGATTGAGTCTTTAAGGATTTGAGAACACTTGATGTATGTCTTGCATGTGCTTATCTGTGGTGACAATGGGATATTCACGTGATCTACTTGATGTATGTTTTGGTGATCAACTTGCGGGTTCAGTGACCTTGTGAACTTATGCATAGGGGTTGGCACACATTTTCGTCTTGACTCTCCGGTAGAAACTTTGGGGCACTCTTTGAAGTTCTTTGTGTTGGTTGAATAGATGAATCTGAGATTGTGTGATGCATATCGTATAATCATACCCGCGGATACTTGAGGTGACATTGGAGTATCTAGGTGACATTAGGGTTTTGGTTGATATGTGTCTCAAGGTGTTATTCTAGTACGAACTCTAGGATAGATCGAACGGAAAGAATAGCTTCGTGTTATTTTACTACGGACTCTTGAATAGATCGATCAGAAAGGATAACTTTGAGGTGGTTTCGTACCCTACAATAATCTCTTCGTTTGTTCTCTGCTATTAGTGACTTTGGAGTGACTCTTTATTGCATGTTGAGGGATAGTTATATGATCCAATTATGTTATTATTGTTGAGAGAACTTGCACTAGTGAAAGTATGAACCCTAGGCCTTGTTTCAACGCATTGCAATCACTACAAAAAAAAGACACATCCGTGACATTTTGGGCCGAACGAAATTTTTTTCTGTCATACTTATGACACTTCTATGACAATAATTGTGACAAAACACGGTATCATCATAGATGTGGTGGGGTCCTACTTCTATGACAAAAAATCATGACAGAAAATGGGCTTTTCGTCCTGGGCGGGCCGGAGACGCAGCTGCATGACATTCTTTGGGCCGTCCATGATGGAAAAAACCGTGGTAGAAGCGACGGCGAGGAAAATATCGGGGTGTTCCCGGCTATGGTGGGTGGTCGGGGCCGAGCGATGCGTGTTTCTCTCGTACACGCACGCGCGTGGGTGCAAGGCGTTGGGCTCTAACTGAACCCGAGCGAGGCGTTGGGCTCTAACTAAACCCGAGCGATTGCACTGCAGGCTACGCGTTACTGAACCCGAGCGATCGATCGATGGCTGTTAACTGAACCCGATCGAGCGATTCCTTCGCTACTGCTGCTAACTGAAGCCGATCGATGCTGCCTCTTGATGAACAGTGAGCGTTGCTGGGGGGTTTGGATGAACAGTTCCTGGTGGGGGTGGATGAACAGGACCCCGTGGTGTTGCCTCTGGATGAACAGGACCCCGATCGATCGAGCCGGTTGGGGCTGGATGAACAGGACCCCGTGGAGGGCTGGATGAACAGGACCACCCTGTGGAGGGCTGGATGAACAGTAGACGATGGAGGGCTGGATGAACAGTAGCCCACGGAGGGGTGGTTGAACAGGAGCCCGTGGAGACGACTGGTTGAACAGTAGCCGGTGGAGTAATGCGCGGTGGAGGCTGGATGAACAGGAGCCCGTGGATGAACAGTCGCAGGTGGAGGCTGGAGGAGGTCGACGGTGGATGAACAGTAGCCCGTGGAGGCTGGAGGGGGTCGACGGTGGAGATGAACAGTATCCCGTGGAGTCCCGTTTTGTGGTACGCCACACCCCTCCCGATGAACAGGACCCCCATTTTGACCGTAGCGCTCCAACACAAGTCCGTTTCCTCTGTTTTGCGGTACGCCACACCCCTCCCGATCAACAGGACCCCCGTTTCGATCGTAGGAGGTCCATTTCCTCCATTTTGCGGTACGCCAGACCCCTCCCGATGAACAGGGTCCCGTTTCGAATGTGGCCGGTCGAACACAAGGCCGTTTCCTCCGTTCTGCGGTACGCCAGGCCTCGTTTCCATTGGCTGTTCCATCCAAGCCTTCCCGATGAACACGACGACGCATTTCGTTCCGACCCAGCCGGTTGGCTCCCCATGAACACGACGACGACCCAGTTTCTCCGTTCCGACCCAGCCATGTACACGAGCTCTGGCCGTACATATGCGCGAGTAGGCGTTCGAGACCCTGCCCGTATGTACGTACGTGGCTGTATTTTCTTTCTTGCACACTGGCCGCTGTACGTACGTGTACATGCTATGTGCGCGCCTCTACTACGACACGTGCGCGCCTCTACATAGACCAGTATGTACGTACACGTTCGCGACCAGAATGACAATGCTACGTACGCTTCGACCAGGTGGGTCCCGACTGCCAGGCACTTCCTTGCGTGCGAAGATGTAGCTGGTGGGTCCCAGCAGTCAGGGGGCGAATCATTTTTTTTTGCCCGGACGCACTTCCTTGCGTGCGAAGATGTAGCTGGTGGGTCCCAGCAGTCAAGGGGAAATGTTTTTTTCGCGAAATACGGTGGCCCGTCCGGTGGGTCCCCGCTGTCAGGTGGAGGAATAATTATTTAGCGCGTAATAAGGAGGCACTTCCTTACTGCGGTGGTGGACCCAGCTGTCAGCATCTCCACGTACAGTACTCTTCCGATGGAAGTCGTTCCTTGACCACGTTGACCACGCCGCGCCGAGAGCACCAGGGCGGTGGACGACGGCGAGGCCTAGGAAGGGGACGACGCGGAGCCGGGGAAGATGCGGCAATGGAAGCCCACGCGGAGAGGAGTACGAGGGTTCACTGGTTCGGCTGCGGTGTGAGGCTGCCGTCGCCGCAGGGCCTGGCCAGCGGTGGGAATAGTAGCGGGCGGTGAGGCCTCCGCGGCAGCACAGTCAGCCACGGGAGGCAGGAGCATGCAGCACGACCGGCGCTGCTTTGGGCGGCTGGAGCAAGAAGACTAGAGGTTGAAGAAGCACTACGGCCGTTGGATGGACATCGTACGGTCACTGGAGCTAGAATCGTTCATATTGACTAAGTTGACAAAGCATTCCGTCCCCGTCAACTTAGTAGGCCCACAAGTCAGTCACCCACCAAGGTGGGTCCCAACTAGCAGGGGGAGTGTTCATTTTTTTGTGTGTAATAAGGTGGCACTTCCGGTGGGTTCGAGCTGACAGCGGGGGGAACATTTTTTTCGCCAAATACGGTGGCCCATCCGGTGGGTCCCTGCTGTCAGGTGGAGGAATAATTATTTTCCGTGTAATAAGGAGGCACTTCCTTGCGGCTGCCGTGGACCCAGCTGTCAGCCTCTCCACGTACAGTACTCTTCCGATGGAAGTCGTTCCTTGACCATGTTGACCACGCCGCGCCGAGAGCACCAGGGCAATGGACGACGGCGAGGCCTAGGAAGGGGACGATGCGGAGCTGGGGAAGACGCGGCAGTGGATGCCCACATGTAGAGGAGTATGAGGGTTCACTGGTTCACTGCGGTGTGAGGCTGCCGTCGCCGGCTCGCCGCAGAATAACAGGAGGTGTGGGTGAGTAGAGGGATGGCCTGGCCAGCGGTAGGAGTAGTAGGGGGCGGTGAGGCCTCCGCCGCATCACAGCCGGCCACGGGAGGCAGGAGCACGAGGCACGACCGGCGCTGGTTTGGGCGGCTGGAGCAAGAAGACCAGAGGTTGAAGAAGCACTACGGCCGTTGGATGGACATTGTACGGTCACTGGAGCTAGAATCGTGCATATTGACTAAGTTGACAAAGCCCTCCGTCCCCGTCAACTTAGTAGGCCCACAAGTCAGCCTCCCACTATACTGGGTCCCAGCTAGCAGGGGGAGTATTCATTTTTTTGTCGTAATAAGGAGGCACTTCCTTGCGTGTGAAGATATAGCTGGTGGGTCCGAGCTGTCAGCGGCGGTAATGTTTTTTTCGTGAAATACAGAGGCCCTTTCGGTGGGTCCCAGATGTCAGGTGGAGGAATCATTATTTTGCGTGTAATAAGGAGGCATTTCCTTGCGTGCGGCCATGGACCCAGCTGTTAGCCTCTCCACGTACAGTCCACTTCAGATGCATGTCGGTCGTTGACCACGTTGACCAGGCCGCGCCGAGAGCACCAGGGCGGTGGACGACGGCGAGGCCTAGGAAGGGAACGACACAGAGGCAGGGAAGACTCGGCAGTTGTTTCCCACGTGGAGGGGAGTATGACTGTACGAGGGTTTACTGGTTCGTCTGCCGTCGCCGGAGAATAACATTAGGTGTGGGTGAGTAGAGGGATGGCTAGGCCAGCGATGGGAGTACGGTGGGGCGGTGAGGCCTGCGCGGCAGCACAGCCGGCCACGGGGAGGAGGGAGCAGGCAGTCCCGCCGGCGCTTGTTTGAGCAGCTGGAGCAGGAAGAGCAGAGATTGAAGAAGCACGACGGCCGTTGGATGGACATCCAACAGTCACTGCTTATGCGTCAACCTTTTTTTTTAGGAAAGCCTCAAATCTGTGGAAAACAGCATACAACCCATCTGCCATTATTTCTAATAATTTACAGCCCATTTGCTAATTCTTAAGGTTTTTTTGGAGCCCATATTCTTTTTGTTAGCATTACAGCCCATATTGTGGCCACGGTTAAAAAATTATACGAAATTTTGCATATTTCGGTGCGGTCCGAACTGTTTTTAATCCCGAAATTTCGAGTCACATTCAAACTGATTTTAAAAATAAATGTATATCAATATAAAATCCAACAAATTGTCCACGCATAAAAATTAATGCAATTTAAAATCTCAAAATGAAAAAAAGAAATTTGAAACTAATTGCCGGTTTGATGTGTTTTAAAAATGTACAGCCCATTTCTCATTACTGATAGGCCATTTTCTCGGCCAGCCGAATGAAGCTCTCCTCGTCTTGAAAGATTTGCAGCCCAACAGGCCTGACAAAGCGACTTACTTGGCAAATCACAAAAAAACTGGGCTAGCCATTTTCAGAAAGAAAAAAAACTACTGGGCTGGTCTGTGGTAAACATAAAAGAGAAGGCTGTCTAGACAGGCCAGAGTGCCCCGCACAGCCCAGTTGACACCCTGCTTCCCTCTCAAAAACAAATTAGATAAATGCCACTCCAATTATGGAACTGCAATTTCCAAACTTTGAAAAATGCCACTGCAATTTTTGCAAACTTTGGAAAACGCCACAGCAATTTGCGAACTTTGAAAAACGCCACTCCAGACTTCGAAAAATGCCACTGGAAATGGCATGAAATGGCATTTTTCAAAGTTTGGAAATTGCAGTGGCATTTCTCAGAAACACCAGATTTGGAGTGGCATTTATCAAATTAACCCAAAAAAAATAACTGGGCGAGCTGCTGGGTCACTGGTGTCAGCCGCTCGTTGTGCAATTCTCTCGTTTATTGACTACGTTGACAATGGCATGGGACCCAGATGTCAGAAATCCATTAGGAGCCATTTTTTTATTGGCTTGAAATAAGGAGGCACTTGCTTGCGTACTGCCATGACCTTGGTGGGTCCCTGCTGTCATCCTCTCCACGTACAATCATCTCCTGATTGTGTATGCGTCAACTTGGTATGCCCACAAGTCAGCCTCTAAACCCGTGGAGGACAAATACAACCCATTTAAAAAAATAACAGCCCATTCCATACGTTCAAACAGAAAGTTCAACATTCAGAGCAAAGTAACAGGTCTAATCCACATATAGAGTACTGAACTTCCACGTTGACAACCATCATAGCCAAGTTAACTATCTACTCCCACGAATACTCTAGTAGCGTACAAGTACTAACTTACTCTTAGCTAACTAGACGATGCCGGCCGCCATCTGCGGTACACGCTAAACACCGGCACCGGCGTCCTCCGCCTCGCCTCGGACTTGCCAGAGGTGCGATAGGGCGCGTTGGCCCTTTCCATGCCGGCGTGGTCCACCGAAGCTTCGGCTTCTAAGCGGGAAACCCACTTGATGAGCTGGTAGTAAAAATCGGCGTCGCGAACGCGTGCGTGCCCGACAGCCTCCAGGGCTATTTGCCGGGCGCCAGCCTCCACGTAGTCGGCCCAGTTGCGGGCGCTCTACTCACGACTCAGAGCGTCGGTGCGCTGCTGCTCCATGTCCCGCTGGCAGCGCAAATCGGTGATACACTGCTCCTCCGCCAAGCGGTCGTGCTCCAACAACTCCTGCTCCTCCGCCAGGCGGTCACGCTCCAACAAGTCCTCGATCTCCGCATTGCCATCTAAAGACCGATAGAATGCCTCCTCCCTCCGCCTGCCTTCCGGTGAAAAACCGAACACTAGTTCCGGCGATGACCGCCTCCAGCCTCGCCTATCGCGGACGGGCGGGGGCATGGCGGACGTGGCGAGAGCGAGGATAAGTGGCGAGCGACGTCGGGCCGGTGGGGGCTTATGAGGATAGGGCGAGTTGGGTCACGGTGCCACCATAGAAGGCCGGTGGGGGCTTATGAGGATAGGGTGAGTTGGGAAACAGTACTTATAGGCGGAAGGTAGCGCGACGGTCATCGGAATTCAATGCATAATTAAGCAGGCATGGCTTAGCGCGCCAGCTTGCCGTGGAAAACTAGAGAAACTGAAATTATGACTGTGCCTTCCTGTCCCGTCCGTGCTGGGTCACACGCCGGCATGACGGTCAAACGAGTGCACTCGAATCATCTCCCTCCTTGTCAATAATGATTCCATGGATTTAAAAGGCCCGCAACAATTAAAGCGCATCTTTTTTCGCATCAGTTAGCTGCCTTAATTACGGCCGGCTGCATGCAGGCACTCAAAATTGCTCGCAGCTAGTACGCGGAGCAGCATGCAACGAGTCGCAGCCGAGGGCATTAGTTGATGAACTTTAGCTGGGAGACAAGGCATTTGCGAACGTTTTCGCTGCCAGTTTCTTCAGATTCGCATGGCATTTTCTTCAGAGCAGCTTGTCAGTTTCTTCAGAGGTAGGCATTTTTATTCAAAAAACTGCCACTTCGGATCTTGCGTCGCAACTAAAACTGCCAGGAGCGCATTAGTAGGCTAGCTAGTGATCGATCAGTAACTTGTAAACACTGAGTGAACAGAAATAAGGAACTGTTAATGCATCTCAATGATTCACAGATCATATACAAATATGTAGCTCCAAAAGCAAAGATCAGCCACTTCGGATCTTGCGTCGCAACTAAAACCAACTAGTACAATTCCCATACATAAGATCAACATGTTAATGCATCTCAATGATTCACAGATCATATACAAATATGTGGCTCCAAAAGCAAAGATCTAGAAAAAACATCTGTTCTGCTTACTAACATGGATGCTTCTCTTGGCACATTCAGTACAGACTGAAAGACAAATTTGTTTGTGAAGTCTACAATTCCTCTTGCAAACGTAAGTGGTTTCACCAACAGCTGGAACCATGAGAATGAACCACACATGATGGAGGAACATCCACTGCAATATGATTTGGTCTTCTCTCGATCACACGACGAGACTATTTTCGGAATACAAACTTTAACTTAGGAAAAATGATGCCCATTGTATAATCAGACCAAAACAATGAAGCACCTAGTGTTGGCCAATAAATAGTACAATACTACCTTTCTGCAGTCCATGAAGTGACTATCCAATCTTTCTGTGTCTATTTTCAAATGGCACTGCATGCAGTGACTATACTATTCTCTTGTGCAGTTCAACCAAAATTGCGGTCACTTTGTGTGTTTGCCAAATAGCAACGGGCAGACATCTCTGTCTGCACAAATATCAAGCAGCTAGTAAACATATACCCCACCTTGTATTTTTGGTTTAAACATGTCTCTTCCGCTTAGCATCTGTCATGTTTTGCACTGGACAATTTGATACAGTCATGTTTTGCCCTAGACAATTTCATACTGAATTGATTTGCTGGTTCAGAGCAGAAATATAGCGCCTATTCTTCATCAGACCAAGGATATCCATGTTCGCAGTGATGGAAGAGGTGAAATCGATACAACCGAAATTGAGCATCCAATCATTGAATCCTGTCCTGCACCTCCAATGTAGGTCCACCCTGCCAATAAATTCACATGCAAACCACTAGTATCACTATCTAATGACAGTACAAAAAGAGTAGTAAGATAGTAGCAAACCATGTACCTTCGTAATGAACAGCTCATAGTGCCACCAATTGGATATAAAGGTTTGGAAGAAAACATGCTCCTAATGTTGAACCAGTTGGACTTTTTGTGCAGTTCCACTAAAATTGAGCATCCCTGTTTGCATAGATATTGAAAGTGTGATTACTATAAAAGTGGCACTAGTTGAAGAATAGACTCACAAATATAAGCATTCCAATTTCTTAATGGGAAAAGGTAGCAAGACTGTTTCTAACCACCTGTTTGAAGGAATAAATAAGGCAACAGCGGGTGATGTCAGAAAGGCATATATAGTTCTTTCTGAAAGAATGATCGATTCCTGACCTTTCCTCTTCTTTTAAGCATATTTTGTGCAGTTCAACTAAAATAAAATGCCATCACCGCCTTGATAATTCAGTGACACTATACAAAAGGAAATGACTTAACATTACATCATGATGTCAGGTATGTAGTCGACAGGCATTAGAGACAAACTTACAGACCTCCTCCGATAACATAATGAACATTAATTTTAACAAAGGTGTGACTAGCTTTACCGGGATAATTTGAGTGAACTCTACACCCTCCGTTCCTTAATATAAGACGTTTTCGCGGTTCAATTTAAAGTACCCAAACGTCTAGTATTTAGAAAAATAGGTAGTAGTTTTCTTGAGCACATATCTGGGAAAGCTTGCCACACTTTATTTATGTCCATACGCTAATGCAACACCATTTGAAATTTCGAATACTACAAATATACACTAATCCAGTGGCTAGTGCAACAGTAGAGTAGTTATTTTTTTACAGGGTACAGTACAATGGTTTTACTGAACAGATTTCAATAAACTCTAGCACTGGAAGTTTTCTATAAGAATTAACAATACAAAATGTAAAGGTAACACGTTTCAGCATTGGTATACTAGTTGTGCATGAGCATTAAACCAAATACAAAAGTCTGAAGGTAACTAGCATTATTAACTAATGACAGTATAAAAAAATTGCAAACCATGTACCTCCAAGGTAAAAAAATTAACTTATCTCATGAAAGTGAGGTATGTAATCTATAAGCATTAACAGTGCAAAAATCTGAAGGTAGTAACAAGTTTCATCATTGGTATACTGGCTGTGCAACAACATTAGAATGCCTTAGCTAAAAAATCTTTAATACATCCACAATCAACAGCTAACCCTGAAATAATCCAGTGACATTAAATGGCATTGCTTAAATTTATCGATGGCATTAGACTAAGTGCGGCATTAGTTAAATGTGGCATCACTTTAGCAGTAGCATTCTTGACTTGACTGCTGGCGTTATACTAACAGCAAAAAAGTGACAATAAGAGCATGGAAGGCCCATATGGACAGTGGGCACACCAGTACGATGTATCTCCACGGACGCATAGAGTGGTGAGGGAGGTATGGTTGCCCAGAGCAACAAATATCCAGGCAGCATATGTGGATTACGTCCCATTTTTGTTCTGTTTAGCCACCTTTTTCCTATGTGAGGACAACAAACCGATCGACCTGGTCATTCTCTATTGCGTTGTCATGCCTTTCTAACCTTCTTCAACCAAGAGACACGAGACTCGTTCCTTAGCTACTGATTTTCCCCTTTTCAACCTAGATGCGGGTTCGATGCCTACTCTCTTGGACAGTACAGTCTCCCTTCCTTTCCTTATTCAACCCAGACATGGATTAGTCTGCATGAAGTAGGGTTTCCCTTAATAGTGCAAATTAAGGTTTTCATCTGCGTGACCAGCAGAGCAAAGGATAGCAAATTGGGAAGATGGTGGAGTGGAAAAAGATCCACATGCAGCGACGTGGCAGATGGGGCAATAGAACAAGGGTATGGTTCGAAAAGAGGTAGCATACCTGAGGGTTGGCGGGAAGTGGCTTTGCTCGTGGTTGTCGTCCTCCGCACGCACTATGGCAGCGAGCTTGGGGATGGAGGCCATCCCGCGCGAGCGCTAGGTCTGAGAGGACGGCCTTGTCGTCAATGCGTGACCTCGCTCGCCGACGACGAGTGCGTCAATGCTGCACGTCCTTTTCTTCCACGGTGGATCTGTGACCACCCGTGAGAAGGGAGAGAGAGGCCATCTTTTTTAGATCTGGAGAGAGGGTGATAGTGTGAGAAGCAAGTGGGCAGCCCTTAGCAAGAAAGCTCTGAAGCTCCAGCCTATATATCTTTTTTATACTACTAGTACTAGAGGTGGAGTAGTGGTAGAGTAGTTTATATTTTCTCTGCAAATAGTACCAGTTAGTCGTGCTTCAAAACTGAACGGCACGCCATTAAAAAAATAAAGGTCGATAACTAATGCGGCACCTCGGGCCAACGCGGCCAGATCGCATTTTGCACGAGAAATTACACACCATGTTTCGTTGACATGTGGTCCCATTCCAACATGTCAGTGAGACGACGGCGAGTCCTTTTGTACAATTTCTGAAAGGACGTGTAGGCCGGGGCGCCTCTTCGTGTACCGTGGCAAACTGGCAACCGTCCACCGACTCTTTGCCTTTCCCTCTCGATTTGGAACTGCTGTCGCACGCTCTTCCTCCCTCCTCCATTTGCCTTCACCCTTCCTTCTGCCATTGTTTGATCGTCTTCTCCATGGAGGGAACAAGCCAGAAATGACCCCGTTATTCTTGCCCCGATCTGAAAGATGACGTGGTGGGGGAACTCATTGATCGGTGCGACGTCATCACCTCGGCTAGCATGGCAGGTTCGTTCAAGAACATTCTCGACTCAACTAATAACATCATTACAAGGAACCCAAGGGTCCAGGAGCGGTTTGATCTCCCTTATCTTCTTCGCTATAAGCCTGTTCGCATGGGCGCGGACGACGGAGGCCTCGCCTTGTGCAAGTTGATGCCGCTTGATAATGATACATGTGATGTCAAGATGCCATCGCTTCAGGGTAAGGCCTGGGCTGGCGCAAATGGAGATTGGGTTGTTTATATTGGGTACAATTGCGAGTGGGAACTTGTGAATGTGTACACTCGTCAGCGGATTCCACTTCCAAAAATCTCCGAGTGCCCTGAGGTTGAGCACACAGATGATCTACGTACGTTCAAATACGATCATGGTGAGTGTCGTCTACGGAAGATAGCAATTTCTCGAGTTCCCAACCGCTCTTGGAATTACGAGAACTATCAAGTTGTTGCTATCTTTGACAAGCTTGTTGCCGTCCTTCGTGGTTCGACTGGATGGATATTGCTCAAAAATCAGTTTCTATACACGGATGAGTACTATGATGCAATTGAATACGAGGATCTTGTGTTTGCTGCCACCACTCGTGGCACTGTTTTTGCATGGGATCCTCATAGTTTCGGTACGTTTGTCTTCCATCGTAATTATAATTGTTTCAGCCACATGCATGCGGGTTAGCAAGTTTCCCTTTACTAATTAACCTTCTTCTTGTGTTTCCAAGGTCCTGTGAACATTCCACCACCTATACTTGAAAAATTTTATAACCAAGGGGGAGATGACGATGGTGATGATCACGAGCATGAGGACGAGCAGAACTTATATACTCAGTGGTGCCTGGCAACTAATTCTGATGGATCACCTCTTCTTGTCTGTATACAGTGCACTGAGATTGTTACTATTGAGGGAGCACGTGTTGTCTCCCATGGTCGCCCTCTCCGGACCTATTCCAACACCCGTTGCAGGGTATTCGGGGTGGATACTAGTGTGCTAGTGCCAACACCTTCTCCCTGGTACAGTATTGGTAGTCTTGGAGCAAACTCGCTCTTCCTTGGACCAAACTATCCAATGATGGTTAAAGGCGATCCAGCTGCTGTTGACACAGCGTTACTACCATTTATGAGAAGCAACTGTATCTATACCTCGGACATTGCGGTGGTTCCCTACCCTGCTCCTGATATATGCCGCTTCAGCCTGGATGATCAGTCCTGCGTTGCTCTCGATATTGACAATAGCTGGCCCTTCCCGGAGCACCTATGGTTCAAAGCAAGCGTTTCCAACGCCAAGGATTGGTTGAGTTGAAGTTCATTTCATTGCTTGTTATTTGTTGTGTGATGAAAACTTCAGTATTTACTGGAATGTTTTGTTGGAAATAATCTATAATCCAACATGTATCATTGTTGTCGTTGTGTGTTGATGACTTGTTGTATGTAATGAATGGTACATTTGCAAATGCGTGTCATAGACTCAATTTATGAATGGTTTTCGAGTCACTTCTTGGAGTGTGAGTACCGTAGTAGTATAGCCAGCATCCGGTTAGTATATGAAGTTGCCACATCACATAGAGCCAACCTAAAATTGGAGTACCAGATCTAAGATGCCACGTCTACCAGATGAATGACTCCAAGTTCGACCACCGTGATGCTAGGTGCGAGCCGAGGAACACTGTTGGAGAGACCCCCCTCATAATTTTCCTACATTGGTCATTTGATTCATAGGATAGAATGCTATAGGATTTTTTTCCTATGTAATCATGTTTTAATTGGCAATCTAGCATCCACTCCAACTTTTGTTTCACTTCCTTTGATCCTACGAAGAGATTACTTGCTCTAAATGATGTGCCGCTGCAAGAGGCGCCTATATTAATTAACCATGCTCAAAAAAGGTGGACCAACTTTGGCTGTAGTAGTACTGTACTGTACTAGGTTAGTAGGTGACCTTGCGCTTGGCTCTTCTCCTCTTCCGAAAGTCGAACAATAATGATGGTACTGTACTACTTCTGGCAATCTGACACCAAATGAACTGCTGCACGTCCACCGCTTGTAAGCAAAAGTTTCTCCTCATGCTGCGAGCCACCGCGCACGCGTTGGCGAGGGAGAAGGCGTAGTAAGCAAGCTTCTCGTCGTTCTGCGAGTTGACGGGACACATCAAAGTTACATATTTATTAGTACTCTCTTCAAAAAGGGCCGGCCATGTCCATGGCTACCATCCCGTGCTCTGTCATTGAGTACATGCACTATTCACGTGCCATCGAGGAGAAAAAATATTGCGTAGTACTAGGTGCCATCGAAGTGTACGACTCACTTACGCACTGCATATCTCCATTTTCTTGCATGACACGCCACCTTGATGCTAGATGTCCCGCGTGTCATGGAGGCATATAGTATGATTTTGTAAAATGGAGGCATATAGATGTCCCGCGTGTCGGCAACAGGATGAACAAAGCTCATGTCTTAAACGAAAGAGTGGAAGAACATAGATTCCCGACGACCGAGAAGGAGCTACAAACCTCGGGGTGGAGCGTCTGCACTCATAATATTTTATATTATTCAGCAACATAAAATCAACCAAATCTCTCCACGTTCCTATACCATTCTATAGTATGAGAATAACTTTGAACGTAAGCCATTGATTCACTCTATCCAATGGTCATAGTTGGAAAATCCAAACAAAACCAAGCATTGGATCAACTCTTTTTTCGAGATCAACTCTTTTAGCACTTAGATTGTTGCCGCCTGCCCACCTAGCCCACCTATATATCCGCTCACGTGTGATGACCACAGGAGCTATCCACTCAGATTGTATGTTAAAAAAATAAAGGTCGATAACTAATGCGGCACCTCGGGCCAACGCGGCCAGATCGCATTTTGCACGAGAAATTACACACCATGTTTCATTGACATGTGGTCCCGTTCCAACATGTCAGTGAGACGACGGCGAGTCCTTTTGTACAATTTCCGAAAGGACGTGTAGGCCGGGGCGCCTCTTTGTGTACTGTGGCAAACTGGCAATCGTCCACCGACTCTTCGCCTTTCCCTCTCGATTTGGAACTGCTGTCACACGCTCTTCCTCCCTCCTCCATTTGCCTTCACCCTTCCTTCTGCCATTGTTCGATCGTCTTCTCCATGGAGGGAACAAGCCGGAAACGACCCCATTATTCTTGCCCCGATCTGAAAGATGACGTGGTGGGGGAACTCATTGATCGGTGCGACGTCATCACCTCGGCTAGCATGGCAGGTTCGTTCAAGAACATTCTCGACTCAACTAATAACATCATTACAAGGAACCCAAGGGTCCAGGAGCGGTTTGATCTTCCTTATCTTCTTCGCTATAAGCCTGTTCGCATGGGCGCGGACGACGGAGGCCTCGCCTTGTGCAAGTTGATGCCGCTTGATAATGATACGTGTGATGTCAAGATGCCATCGCTTCAGGGTAAGGCCTGGGCTGGCACAAATGGAGATTGGGTTGTTTATATTGGGTACAATTGCGAGTGGGAACTTGTGAATGTGTACACTCGTCAGTGGATTCCACTTCCAAAAATCTCCGAGTGCCCTGAGGTTGAGCACACAGATGATCTACGTACGTTCAAATATGATCATGGTGACTGTCGTCTACGGAAGATAGCAATTTCTTGAGTTCCCAACCGCTCTTGGAATTACAAGAACTATCAAGTTGTTGCTATCATCGACAAGCTTGTTGCCGTCCTTCGTGGTTCGACTGGATGTATATTGCTCAAAAATCAGTTTCTATACACGGATGTGTACTGTGATGCAATTGAATACGAGGGTCTTGTGTTTGCTGCCACCACTCGTGGCACTGTTTTTGCATGGGATCCTCGTAGTTTTGGTACGTTTGTCTTCCACCGTAATTATAATTGTTTCATCCACATGCATGTGAGTTAGCAAGTTTCCCTTCTCTACTAATTAACCTTCTTCTTGTGTTTCCAAGGTCCTGTGAACATTCCACCACCTATACTTGAAATTTTTTATAACCAAGGGGGAGATGATGATGGTGATGATCACGAGCATGAGGACGAGGAGGGCCCATATACTCAGTGGCGCCTGGCAACTTCCGATGGATCACCCCTTCTTGTCTGTATACAGCCCACTGCTGATGTTACTACTGAGGGAGCAGGTGTTGTCTCCCATGGTCGCACTCTCCGGACCTATTCCAACACCCGTTGCATGGTATTTGGGATGGATACTAGTGTGCTAGCGCCAACACCTTCTCCCTGGTACAGTATTGATAGTCTTGGAGCAAACTCGCTCTTTCTTGGACAAAACTATCCAATGATGGTGAAAGGCGATCCAACTGCTGTTGACACAATGTTACTACCATTTATGAGAAGCAACTGTGTCTATACGTCGGACATTGCGGTGGTTCCCTACCCTGGTCGTGATATAGTAGGCCGCTTCAGCTTGGATGATCAGTCCTACGTTGGTCTCAAGATTGACAGTAGCTGGCTCTTCCCAGAGAATCGCGTGTGGTTCAAAGCAAGCGTTTCCAACGCCGAGGCTTGGTTGAGTTGAAGTTCATTTCATTGCTTGTTATTTGTTGTGTGATGAAAACTTTAGTATTTATAATGTATCCTCATTGTTGTTGTGGGTTGATGACCTGTTGTATGTAATAAAATGATATGCCTGTGATAAACTTACTAAATTTATGAATGGCTTTCGAGTCGCTTCTCTGAGTGGGTGCTGCGACGAGGCAAAAAAATATTTTCTGAATACATAATTGTACGTGCATTGCAACAGGTTATCGGATGAGGCCAATCAATAATAGTACACTATTTGTACTAGCTTCACATGGTGCACTATCTCTACGTCTACGTATGTACTACAACAAGTTTTAAACTTGAGACCAGCCACCCATCCTCACAAAGAACACTTTTTAACCTAGCACAGACTCCTGGAAATTTGGCCACAGTGTGAGGTGGGCCATATGTTAATGTGTTCGCTGTACGTAACCAGCACCTCAAATCCTCGATACTACTACTATAAGTAGTAGGAGTAGTAGGGTGGCATGGGCCAGAACAAGCATTCACGTCCAGGAGTACGGCACACACCACCAGCACGACTTCCATCTGACACCATATTTCTTGGAGTCCGTGCTACAGCAATCTCTTCAACCTCGTCGTCTCTTTCTCTAACTCAGCCATCGCACGGCGGGCGAGGTGGGGGTTTGCCGATAGTCGGTTTCCTCAATTGCGGTCCCACTTGTAAGGCCAACTCCAACGCATGACCCCAAACGGACCTCCGTTTTGCCTGGATTCTGTCCATTTGGGTAGGGCAATGGGGTCGTGTCCGGGCCATTTCACGGATGCGGTGGCCGTGCGCCGAATGCGCGGACGCATCCCGGCCGCGTACATTTTTCTTTGCAAACACATATCTTTTTTTCATCATTGATTTTTTGGTACATGGAAATACATCACCAAAATTTGGACTAGAAAAGCAAGGCCAAAGAAAACAAGAACCACAAGAATACATTTTAGAAGATATCCAACTTCCATAACTGCTCCTGTAAGTTGGATTAGTGCCTTCTCGATGCATTCATTGTTGATCTGCGGAGGCTTGATCTTGCGTGCTTCTTTCTTCTTCGAGTGTAAAGAAGTAGACGTGTCTAGCCTCTATTCTATCAACAAGTGCACTAGTCTCATCTCTAGCCTCTATGCTAGCTAAAAGTGCTAGAACATCTACTAAATTGCGCTCTATCAATATATCATTGTACTCTTCTTCCCAATACCAAAACTTGCATCCATTCTACACAATAAAATTTTAAGTTAGCACAACTAGTCTAATCCGAGAGCACAACCGAAGATTTGGTCGAGTTCTTCCTCCTTTTGCCGACACGTGGGACATCCAGCATCCAGGTCGTGTCATGCAAGAAAATAGAGTGGTAGTTGAAGCCACGTGATGTGCATCTTGGGTTAAACTGTAAATAGAATCTTACTACTCTTGAGTAACTCCAAAAGTGGCCACCGAAGATCTTTATTGGATTTGTTTTTCATCGCCAGCACGTCGAGGTGAAAGATGTGCAGGTTTAGTGGGTCCTCTTGCGTTTTCACTGACATGTGGGACCGCATATGAGCAAACAGACGATGGGCTCCGCGCGTCTGCTGGCTGGCTGAGAAGAGAGATAGAGGAGGGCTGAGCACGGACTCCAGGAAATTTGTTCTACGTAACCAGCACCACGATATAGTGGGGTGGCATGTGCCATAACTAGCATTCATGTCTAGCAGTACGGCACACGCCACCCACACGAGTACCATCCGACACCAATTTTCTTGGAGTCCGTGCTATAGCCATCTCTTCTCCCTCCTGTTTTCTCAGCCATCGTGCAGTGGGCGGGGTGGGGGTTTGTCGATAGTCGGTTTGCTCAACTGCGGTCCCACTTGTAAGTGAAAATGCAACACAGCACGCATTCCCCCTTGAGCGGCGTGCCGAACCAACCGTGTGGGGGTGCGACGCGAACACGGCAGGCTTTTCCTTTTGAACTTGTAACTTGTAAAATTTAGTTCTGCTCCATGGCGCGACCGATAGATAGAAATAACGATTTTCCCTAGAGTAATGAGAAGTTTGGTTCTGGCGCGGTTCATGCATGGAGTACGTAGGAAAATTATGAAGTTGATGCGAAAGGTAAGATAATTACTAGTAGTACCATATACTACTACATGGATTTGACGGAAAGATAAAGATACATACGGATCCATCAACGACATCCTCACGCCCTAGTGCACCGGGTCACCAACCGACGTGTGAGGAGCAGCAGCGTTGGCGGCAAGCTCAACGTGCTTCTGAACAATGCCGTCCAAGGTTGCCTTGCGGTCCAAGAAGGCCAGCGTCCTATTGTCCTCCTCTTGCATGTAGTAGTCCTTGTGGATGATTTGCGCGTAGACGTGGGTGATTATGTCGATGGTGTCTTGCTGCGCCAGGCGCTGCGTGGCGAGCGCGACCTCGAGGTGGACATTCTCCGGTGCGACGGCGGGCAGTCGCAGGGCCACCAGTGCGTCGAAGAGGTTGTCACCATAGAGGCCGCTGAGGGTGGCAGGCATCACAGAGCCTGTGCGCGTGGGCTGGAGGCGTACATCAAGGTCGTCCGCGAGCTTCTTGACAATGGTGAACTTGTCGAGGAAGCCGACGAGGACCTCGTCGAACAAGGAGACGAAGCTGTCGTCCAAGCGGCCCCTCGCCCTGGCGGCCTCAAGCACTACCTGGAGACGTTCCTCGGTGCCGGGCCGTAGGCCGGCATCGTGGACCATCTGGCACAGCCGGCTGATGCTCGTGCTCATCGCCTCCATGGGTCTAGCTTCTAGTCAACTGATCTTGCGATTGGAGTGATCACTCTTGCCCTTGGGTGCATAGGTGCGTAGGATTTCGTAGATTGGACTGGCGGGAGCCTTTATATGAGAAGTGCAGACTGCGTTGAATTCACATGCGTGTTGGCCATCTACTCCTCGCCCCTCTACTGCACCTGCCTTTGGCTATATGACAGGTTGGCCACCCACCCGTTGGGCCCACGTGTCATACACGCAAAGGCAGGTGCAGTAAGTCAATGAAGCTGCGTCCCCCTCCGTGCCCGTGCATGCTTTCAATGACTTGAGACTACCAAACATCACATGCAGTGGTTAGTTCATTGCATGTAATCTTATTAAGTAGCAAAAAGACATTAAGTTATCTCGCCGATAGGAATAAAACAATACACCATGTATTTATTTACAGAGGGAGTAGTACAATTTTTGTGACATGCATTACTAGATATTGCTAGTCAAATACTAAATACAGATGGACGTGGTAGTACTACTAAATCCAGATGGTGGTGCTAGTACTACTAGTAGTAGTACTACCAATGTAGTAGCACTGTACTACCCGTTGGTCAAATTATTATGTGCCGCTCCTCACAGTGAAGTGACAAGACCCTATGCCGGAGATGACACCTGAGTATAGGCGCCGTGTTCGGCATACCATAGTCAGCCTCACCGTCTGCAGTCACTATCATCATGGCTGTAGACCTAGCCTGCTTACAACTAGCCGTGTTCGACATAATTTCCCGTGCGTAGATGCCCGTGCATTGCACGGAACACCAAGATTAGGGGGTGGACGGCGCCGGCAGCGGCCATTGCACCAGATTTTTCCATGGCCTTCTAGATGTGGTGGGGAGGAGATAAGGCTGATTGTGAGAGACAAGGGGTTGTTTGTAAATAGGGAACAAGTGCGGGCATCTTTTTGCAAAACTGGAGAAGTTTGGTTTGTATGCGTCAGATCTAGATCCGACGGCTATTGGTGAAAGATGGCAGGCACAACATCATCACCAACTCAGGACCTATTTGATTCGCAGGATTTTGAAAACGCAGGAATAGGACACGACAATATTACAAGTTTCAAACTGATATTACAAATGTTAGGAGTAATGCTGCACCTACGAAGAGGGAATTACTAGGAAGTTTACGTATGATCTTTCGTTACTTTAGGTGGATGCAGCATTATCGTACAAACTAAAATCCACCGCCCTGACAAGTCACTAATGGGCAAATAATTTTTCGAGTCTCTGGCCACTTGATGTTTCAAAAACAAATTCAGCTTCTGCGGAGACTTTGTCATTTAGGCTTAGACGCTTGCGGTGATCAGCACGCCATTCATTGTTGCGCCAGAGAACGCCAAACCTCATTACCTTGAGCACACTTGCCTCCAGAACAAAGAACCTAGCCAATTTAATCTCAGATGTGCTGCCTCGGTAGTCGATCAAATCAATTTCTGTAAGATGGAGATCAAGGCATTCGATGAGATTGTTATAGTGCAGCACATTTTTCACTTTTGGGTCTTTTTTATCTACAAAAGAAGAGAACATATTAGAGCAGCAGGCTGTATAAGATTGCCATGTCATCAAGAGGTACCAATATCATTCGCTCATATGATAGGGTTGGCTGGCTAGTGATATTTTTTCACTCTCTCTCTCTCTCTCTTTCTCTTTCCTCTCATTTACCTAGGAGTACATAAAGAGCTTGGGCATTTGTTGCCTTCCACTATGTGGCCAATGCCATATTTCGCAAAAGTATGCCACATAATACGCATCGATGTCAAATCAAAAGATTTTGGCACTGCTCTCGCGATGTGAGAGAGTTGGCACCGCTGTGCACACAGACCCACATGTATAAACAAATCAATCAAACCAACTACACCAGCCTCTCACTCTCCCAAACAAGTGTTTTTTTATTGCCTCAGTCCTCTCTCTCTCTCTCCCACACAAGTGTTTTTTCATTGCGTGAGTTAATTTGGCACCGGAGCAAAGTAGGTGATCCAGATTGGGGCACCAGGTGAGCAATGGAGGGGCATCGATGCCAAATGCATCACAAGTGAATTTGGCACGTGTTTTAGCCTACATAGTGGAGGGCCGTTATAGCCCACTTTTGTACTACCTCTTATTTAGTATAAAATTTTGACCATATATTTATGTAAGAAAATGCCAATGCATGTCACTAAAAATTACACCATTTGAAATTATGTTCAAATACGAATCCAACGATATAGTTCTTAGTGACATGCATTAACATTTTGTCAGTTAAATCTATGGTCAAATTTTGATACTACAAAATAGGAAGAGTAAACCAGGACGGAGGTAGTACTTGCTCTTAGGGTAACCATAGAGTTACTGGAGTAGTCTAAGTTACTTTCCACTATGACTAGCCTAGGCTACTATAGTAGTACAACAAAAAAATGATGCAGGTGATCACGTGAGAAAAAAATACTAAAAACATTCCTTTCGGTGCAGTGCGTAGATGCAGTTTTGAACACTACACTTGTCATCGTAATTTGGGAAAATTACGAAAAATTTGAGCTACGTTGTGATTACCGTTTACTAATAGGAAAGAAGTTTCACCTCGATGAGTAGCTTCTCCATGCACGGAAAGCATGTAAGGAATCCAACAACTTGATCTAGATTGGGGACAATAGATTTTATTGCCAAGATCTTCACTGTGCGCATAGACTGGGTCAAGCTTGTGGGAATCATTTCTGGAAGACGGTCGTAAATACATCAAGAAGAAATTTAAAAATGTGAAATTCAAAAAGACAGAGAAGAAGAAGAGTGCTGTACCTGAACGATTACGGATCCAATAAAGAGTTTGGAGAATTTGGCAGACG
Organism: Thinopyrum elongatum; assembly: GCA_011799875.1. Taxonomy (NCBI): domain Eukaryota; kingdom Viridiplantae; phylum Streptophyta; class Magnoliopsida; order Poales; family Poaceae; genus Thinopyrum; species Thinopyrum elongatum. The sequence continues at coordinate 628,094,303 of CM022298.1, forward strand.
AGTGCACCAACGCTGTCAATTTTGGCGCGTCAATGACCCTAATTTTTGTTGGACCTTCTAGATCCGATACAAGCAATCTCTCAAGGAAAGGCGCATTCTCAATGACCATAACATGGAACAGCTGGAGTGATCTCTTCCCAATTGATGTCTTGTTGCGGGGCCAGCAAGACACATAAATCCATCAGAGATTCGTCGAGGCGATGTGGATGCTAATGAACCCGTGGATCTGCTCAAGACGAAGGTACTCGAGCGCAGTACAGCTGTGGAGCAGGTGCTCCATAGCCTTCTTCGAGATGACAACGTCGAAGAGGTCGAGCTGCTTGAGTTGAGGGAGAAGAAGGGCGGGCGCGGCATTAATCTGGGGAAGATAGCAGGAGCTGAAGCTGGCGCGACGCAGCGTTGGCGCGAGGCGGAGCACGGACGGCGGTAGAGAGCGACATCGTCCAGCTTCAAAGCTGAGCTCCTCGAGCTGATCTAGGGCGGGGGATAAGAACCACTCGTCGAACTTGGGTTGGACCTTGCAGTTGGTACTGAACATGCGGATGTCAAGGCGTCTGGCTGGCCCAGGGTGCGATGAAAGGATCTTGGAGACTGCGGCCATGTGTTTGCAATCCCCGTCGCAGAGGCAGCTGTCGACGGTGAGGTTGAGGGGGACGCGGCGCCAGAGGGGGTGCCACCGCCGGGAGAGCAGGGCGGTCCGCACGGCAGATTTGGTGGGGAGGAGGCCGATGATGATGAGCAGCATGTCGTCGGGGAGGCTGCTGATGAAGTCTAGGCTCGCCGGATGCGGTTTTGGCTCGAGCCGCCTCTGCTTGTTGGCTGCCTCGCCGTCCATCTCAACCGGCGGCGACACCGGTGTACACACGTGCTGGTGTGTGTTGTGTGCTGGGTGTGCGCGAGTGCGTCCTTCTGTGCATGCCGCCGCGCAGTGGTGAATTGTGCGCGAGTGCGTCCTCCACGCGGAAGAAGTGTGTCCTCAATGCGCCCTCAATTTACTAGCGTGCGGGGTGCTACCCCCGGGGTGCTACCCCGAGTGGTTTCAACTTTGTTTACTTCACCGCGTGTCAGATGGGCCTCTAGTTTACTTATTTTCACCCACTGCCACATGGGCCAGCACACGAAGATACAGAACACGAGCTGACAAGGCAGCATATGGACTGGTTGACCGGTCAACTAAACAATATACGGAGCTATACGCTGACACAGTGAGCGTATAATCCGTCGGTATAGAGTGTTCGTGTGAGAGGGGAGGCCCGTGAGAGATAGCAGAGAGAGAGAGAGAGAGAGAGAAAGAGCTACTCCCTCCGTTTGATAATGTAGTTGCAACATTTTTTAAAAGTCAAACTTTTGAAACTTTGACCAAGTTTATAAAGAAATTACTTATATCTACAATACCAAAGATAAATGATAGTATGAAGTAAGTACATGTTGTGATGAATCTAATGATCTTTCCAGATGTAAATGTTTTTCTCCACATATACCTGGTCAAACTTTTCTGAGGTTTGACTTTTCAAAACATCCATATGCTTATGGACGTGAGAGCATCCCTAACTAGAGAGAGAGAGAGAGTGAAATAGAAAGAGTGAGTGAAAAAAGTGTGTGTGCGTGTGTGAAAGAGACATGGACAACACTCGATAAAAGTCGAGAAAAAATGTGTGTGTCTTATGCAAACATATCACACATGCATCTTCGACAACGGAAGCAAGGTGAGGAGATAGTGTGTGGTTGTTTGCAGCCGAGAGAGCAAGACCCCTAGCACGTGGCCAAGAGGGGTCTGACAAACAAGGGAGAGAGGTCGAGAGAGACGTACGGAGAAAATGCAGACATGGGGAGGAGAGAGTGTATGTTTGTCATAGAGAGATCCCCTGGAGATCGTGATGGGACTACATGGGTGGGAGATCGAGTGACAAGGTGTGTGCGCGATAGAAGATACCCCGAGAGATATCGAGATAGACGTATGGATGGAAGGAGACAATACGTGTGTTCCTGATGGCTAGTGAGAGATAATCATACTTAGGGGGGGAGTGCTTGTGCCTATGGTGGAGTGAGGGATTATGGTACTTATTAGGGGGGTGCGTGTCACATAGAGAGAGAACAAGGGCGGAGAGTGTTGGATGGGTCTATATGTATAGCGCGAGGAGACATGTGTATGTGTGAACCAGGGAGATATAAAGTTTGAGAGAGATTGAGGAGCCCCGATAAGGCTGAGTGGTGCGTCAGATAGCTGAGAGGGGGAAAGAGATATTCCATCCGCTCGATAATGCAGTGCATGTAATTTTTTTAGAAGTCAAACTTTGGAAACTTTGATCAGGTTTACACAAATGTTATTTATATCTTCAATACCAAAGATACATCATACGAAACTACATCTCATGGTGAATCTAATGGTATATGTTTGCCGTTCTAGATGTAATTGTTTTTCTCCACGTACATGGTCAAACTTTGTGATGTTTGACTTTTCAATAAATCAATATGCTATGGACCGAGGAGAGTGCCTAAGTCGAGAGGGATCAAGTGCATGTGAAGGAGAATGAGTAAGTGTGCAAAAAGAGTATGTGTGTGAAAGAGAAAGTGACAACAAACGATAAATTAGAGAGAGAGTGTGTGTTTTTTCGTTTCTTAGGCGAACATATCACGCATGCATCTCCGAGATAGAAAAGCGAGGCGAGGAGATACACGAAGATAGCTAGTGTGTGATTGTTTGCAATGGAGAGAGACACCCCTATAGCACATGTCCAATAGAGGTCTGGCCAACAAGGAACAAAGGTCGAGAGGGACACATGGAGAACATGGACGCATGGGGAGGGCGAGAGGGTGTGTTTGTGATAGAGAGAGACCCCCTCGAGATCATGAGGGGACTATATGGGTGGGAGATCGAGGGAGGTACGTGCGCGATAGAAAGATGCCCCGAGAGAAATCGAGATAGACCATGCACATATGTTTGTGATGGAGACTAAGATTAGCTAGTCATATACATATAGGGGGGACTGCGTGTGCCTACAATTGAGTGAGAGACCATCATACTTGGCTAGCTAGGCATGAGATTGTCTGTGTGTGCGTGTGAGATGGAGAGAGAACGAGGGAGAGAGATAGAGTTTTAGATGAGCCTATCGAGTGCGAGTGAGATATGCATCTGTATGTGTGACCCAGGTAGATGGAGAGTTTGAGAGAGAGGGGGAAGAGCTTCGAGATGACAGAGTGGTGCGTGAGAGAGTTACGGGCAACGAGCCAAGGAATTTGTGTGCGTACGATGAGTGCACCCAAGATATCTAGCTTGGACTAGAGAATCATACATAGTGTGCGAGAGAGACCTATAGATGGAGTATATATGCATGCGAACTAGAAAGACCCCCCCCACGCACACACACAAAGAGAGAGAGAGAGATGGAGAGAAAGCGAGAGGGACCAACAAGGTTTGTGTGTTGGATGCGTGCGACAGAATTGAAGATTGTCGGTGAGAGAGAGAGAGAGAGAGAGAGAGAGAGAGAGAGAGAGAGAGCAGGAGTCTGGGAGAGGGGGAGGTCGTGTTTTATGCATCAAAGACTGATATAAACCATGTTTCAATATAAACTTGCATTCAAATATTTAAATTGGAGAACATGTTGTCTGCAATCCACACATGAACGGATATATGCGTATATCAAACAAGTTCATTAATTTGACTTTCAACATGTTCATGGAGTACTATAATACTGTACAACATGCTATTCGATTGAGGTGTTCAATTTTGGATTTAGTTCACTATTTTGACCTGGTTAACGAGCTATTTCATTGAATCGAGATATTTCATTTTGGGTTTGATTCCCGTTTTTGAGTGGGTCAACTATTTGTCATATAGTAAATCGCTAGCAACGAGCATGTAAAAACACATTACTCCCGAGCATCATCTCTCCATCTAAAAAAGAAATGGCAAGCTAATATTTCAAAATTTGATTCGAATCGACTTGGTAAGGTAGACGTGGATGCTCGTTCTCCCAAATTTTGAACGAACCGTTAAACATCCTCTGCTCGGTGGAATTCGCCCGAGCAAATAAATGGGTGACGCGAAATTACCGTCCTATGTGGGAGACGCATTAATTGGCCCGTTGTACATCGAGGGTAGGTTCGTAACTTCATCCAAGCGCGCCTTCTCCTCGGCCGAAATGACATGTGCCGAATAATTCATAAACCATGGTCGGCAAAACACGCTCTCCTCGCCCAAAATAGCTTGCGCCCACTATTTCAAAACACGTTCTCCTCGCCCGAAATCGCTCGCGCCCACTATATTTCAAAACACGCCCTCCTCGCCCGAAATCGCTCCCGCCCACTATTTGGGGAGAAGCAAAGTTACTCTACTATCCCCGACCCTCAGTACACATACCCAAGCCGAGAAGCCTAAAGGCAGGGGCAGAACTGTAACTCCCCCTCACATTTCAGACAAATGCGTCCGTAAAACATGGTTCCACTCCCCTCCCAATCCCCCCCCCATTCATACCTCGTGGGCGCCAAATCACCTTCTCCCCGGAAGCTCCCTTCTCCCGAGCCGCGAAACCTCAACCCCTCCTCCATGGCACCCCCACCGCACCAATTTCATAGCCACCCTCCTCCCTAATGCCGGAGACGCTGTCCATTTGCCATCGTGCACTGGGCCGTGTGCCTCTTACTCCGTGCTGCTGGAGCTGCCTCGACGACGGCCGCGTGAACCGTACCGGAGCCGATTCACCCCCACCGTTGTTCATGTCGTCGGAGCGGCTCCAACTTCGAATCCGTCCAGAGTCCCGATGCTGCTTCCCTGTAGCCGTCGACCGTCGCGACATCGCTGTTTCCCTGCCGCCGGTGGCCACCGCAACCGTGCCAGCCTCACCGACTCGGCAGCTGGACCTGCCTACTTCACCATGCCGCCAGATAGGTCACACCCTCATCTCAAATCACTTTATTTAGGTGTCAGTTGTCTAAATTTTTATTCTAGGCCAATCGATTCCCAATGGGAAGCAGCACCCCTCGAGGCGGCGGAGCTCCTAGGCTGCCGGTTGGCTGGTGTCTAACGTAAGGGTGTGGGCCCGCAAGTTCGCCGCGGAAGCAGCGCTTAGATGGCTATCTTAGAGTTTTGTGGGTTGAAGGTACTGCCACCGCCAGATCCGGATGACGGGGAGTCTTTGTGGATTGGCCCGGGGGCGGCGCAACCACGGCAGTGCGGTGGGGCGGGGAGCGGGGTTTTGGCCGAGGCCACGGACGGCGGAGGCAAGCTGCGCTGCCGTTGGTCGCTGGCTCTTCGGGGAAGATTGCTAACAGTGTCAGCCGGGAGGCACAAGACGGCCATCAAGCCATCCGGCATAGATCAGACAGTACCAAAATAAAATAAAATCGTGTGACCCCAATTTAGTCTTCAGTAAACAGACGTGTGACCACTCTCGAACCTTGCTGTTGATCTCTTAGTGTATTTCTTCAGATCAAGGAGATGTGTCGTTCTTAACATTATGTGTTATCTGCATCTTCAGCCACACCGTCTTCCGACTCACCGCAGCTGCTCCAACAAGGGAAGCATACACCAGAAGGGAGCTATAGTCCCCACTCAATAGTTCCCTGCATCGAATGCGCGTGCCCGACATGGACAGCCACAACAACTGCAGGGCCATCGACAAGTCAGCACATGATGCTCACTCCTATGGATGGCGGCCAGATAGGTTGTACCCTCATCTTACTTGTGTGCAACATTTATGGCTTTGTTATTCATCTAAGCATGGAAAATAGATTATCACATTTCACTGTATATTCATGCTGATCTCTTACGGGTCTTGTTCAGGAGTTAACGCTGTTCCATAGTTCAGCTAAGATACTTGTTCTTTAGGTAACGCTGTTCCATAGTTATCATCCATCAGCCAATGCTATCCCACAGGCTGGTGATTATAGTATTATACCACTTCTAGTATTACCTATGTTGCTCTTTAATACTTTTGTGTGCCATCTAGTTAATCTCGAGTACAAACGATACATATTCTGTAGCTTTCATCTGTGTTCTCCCTTTTGTTTCTGAGACCTGTTGCTGCTAGTTAACCCCAGTCCTACTATTTATGTCGTCTCCTACAGGCACTCATTACATAAATCTAACTACTAGTTGTCTTCCATGAATGTCAGATATAATTGCACACACTGATATATCCACAAGAACCTCACGGAGCAATGTAAAGGCCAATAAACTTGATGTCAATGATACCCAATATGATGGAACATGTAAAGGCAGTTCTTCAGAAGACTTGCAGAAAGATGTTGAATCCTCTTCACCCCACAAGGTCCTTGCTCTAACTTGGCCCGTGATATGGGTACAACATGCATATAATGTCCTGGAGTGTATCTACTCTGTTGCAATGCCATGTGCTTAGCATGCTAATCATGCATGTAAATATGTCATGCCTTCCTGTTTTTCAGTACCTATTCCATTCATGATAACATGTTTTCAAATTCAAGTACTCTCATTCTACTCTATCGCAATGCCATCTGCTTAATTTGTACATCATGCTTCTGAATATCTTATGCATTGTTATTCATCAGTATGTACTTCATCTGTCTACCATACCATGTTTTTTTACATTGAAGTGCTGTTCTAGTGCTCTGTTGCAATGCCATCTTAGTTTCCCAATCATACATGTGTATGTTGCCTTAGTTTTTTCTGTATGTATTCCGCTAGCATACAGTTTTACATTCAACTAGTGTTTTTTTACTGTGTTGTCCCGTCGTATCCCTAGCTCTTACACCATACTCCCTCCGTCCGGATTACATGTTGCCGAAATGGATAAAAAAGGATGTATCTAGAACTGAAATACGCCTAGACCCATCCATTTTTTTCCGGATGGAGGGAATACATGTCAATATGTCATGCCTTTCTATTCTTCAGTACCTATTGCATCTCTCTGCTGTAGCATGTTTTATAATTGAAGCACTATTCTTCTATACAAGGCATGCAAGGGGAAGACGATTATGTTAGAATCTGAAGGGTTACAAACCAGGTCTTTCCAAAAGATCCAAACGCCAGAAGATAATAAACCAACTCCAGTTTTTATAGATACTGCTCCAGCATAGAGAAACCCAACTCCTACTGATAATAAGCAGATTCCAGTGGCCAAAGAACTAGTCCGCTCCAGTCCAGCAAAAATATGTCAACTCCATTCTAAGAAGCGTGTGCGTATCCTTGCGTCATGAAATTTTATAGCATGCTGATCATATTTTCTACATGTTTCTTACCCATCTCTCTTTTAGAAAATAAGCTTAAGAGATAGAAGAATTTCTGCACTGGTATCGTCTGTGAGGAAAGATTCTTGCAGGAATTCTCTATACTCCAATGCAGATGTAAGTACCTGTTGTATATCACTATATTTTTACATCAGCATGTATTTTGTTAATCGGCGTGAATCCAACCTTTATCTGATCTAAATTTAGTTGTAGCAAAATGTATGATTAAAGGCCACAATGTTGATTTTTGTAAGGAAAACTGTCTGGTAGTTTTGCATCCTGAGCTGCATGAGTGTACTATCTCATATCAGTGGGTTTGATTACTTTGGTTCTGCAGTGGGTTTTCAGTGTTTTTTTAATGTGTTGTCCTGTTGTATCCCTAGCTCTTAGATCATACTCCCTCCGTCCGGATTACATGTCACAGAAATGGATAAAACTGGATGTATCTAGAACTGAAATACGCCTAGACCCATCCATTTATTTCTGGATGGAGGGATTTACATGTCATGCCTTTCTATTCTTCAGTACCTATTCCATCTCTGCTGTAGCATATTTTATAATTGAAGCACCATTCTTCTATATAAGGCATGCAAGGGGAAGACGGCTATGTTAGAATCTGAAGGGTTACAAACCAGGTCCATGCAAAAGATCCAAACGCCAAGAGATAATAAACCAACTCCATTTTTCATAGATACTGCTCCAGCATAGAGAAACCCAACTCCCACTGATAATAAGCAAATTCCAGTGGCCAAAGAACTAGTCCGCTCCATTCCAGCAAAAGAATGTCAACTCCATTCTAAGAAGCGTGTGCGTATCCTCGCATCATGAAATTTTATAGCATTCTGATCATATTTTCTACATGTTTCTTACCCATCTCTCTTTTAGAAAATAAGGTTAAATGATAGAAGACTTCCTTCATTGGGATTGTATTCGAGGAAAATATCTTGCGGGAATTCTCTGTGCTCCAATGCTGATGTAAGTACCTGTTGTATATCACTATATTTTTACATCAGCATGTATTTTGTTAATTGGCGTGAATCCAACCTTTATCTGATCTAAAATTAGTTTTAGCAAAATGTTAAAGGCGCCAATGTTGATTTTTGTAAAGAAAACTGCCTGGTAGTTTTGCATACTGAGCTGCATGAGTGTACTATCTCATATCATGCACATTACTGAATTGTAGTGCTGCTCTGGTTGCCCATTCATTCATTGTGTCAATGTTGCTTTCGTATTACCTTACCTGGCTGATGATAGCTATGCCATATTGTGTTAATTTGGTGTTGTCTAGTTGCCCAAATGTTCGTTGTGCCAATGTTGCTTTCCTATTATCTGACTTGGCCAATGATAGCAATGCTAGTGTCTTAATTTGGTGCAGGCTGCTAAAGATAAGAAGACAAACTCTGAAAACAGCAAGGCAACCCCATTGTTTCTTTCCAATAAATCTAGGCCAGGTAATATGCCAATAACTCATGATTAATCTGTTTGGTTCCCCTCCTAATTTATGTTATGATGTAGTGGTCGAGACACTCTCCACTATCAATAATACAAGCCTGCCAAAATCACCATCTGAATCTATTCAGTATCCTCTGTCTCGAATGCAACAGAAAAAATGTATGTTTGTGAACCAATTAATGGCTGAAGGAATGATGGAAATGGTGGAGGAATCAGAGGTGCAGAGTCATGCGGCACAACAACTGATCAATGTTTTCAGAGACAGTGTAGCAAAGCTGCAAGAACTTGCCCACATGCTTATGGGCGTCATCCATGCTGAGGTTGCAGATTGTAACGTTGTAGATCGTTAGGTTCTGTTCATTTATTTGCACTGGCATCAATCTTTGATTGCCCAGTGGATGTAATTTCCTGTAATATATGCTGGATGTGCAACGTTTTTCCCTGTATGCCGTACCTTTGCTTGATCGGTTTTGGTCCTGTGCATAATTGCTAGTCGTAATGGGCTCAAATTATCTAATTTGGCCTAAAGACATGTACGAACTTTAGTGGGCCCATTAAGTTAATGGGCCGTTACCAGGCCAAAAGTTAATGGTCGGCCCTCTTAACTCCCGGGTCGTTAACAAGCTGACATCGAAGCGGGCAACAGGTGGGCCCAATTGATTTCACGGGCCGTTAACAGTCCGTTACTAAGTTCGGGCTACATAGGGCCCAACTATACTGTGGGCCTTTAGCAGGCCGAAAGAGACAGCGGCCTTGTACAGGACCATGAAGAGCATGGGCCGCTAAGAGGCCGAAAGTCAGGTCATATTGTAAATGGCCCAACTGTGTTGTGGGCCTTTAGCAGGCCGAAAGAGAAACCGTGCTGGTATTGGACCATGAAGGGCATGGGCCGTTAAAAGGCCAAAACTCAGGTTCGACTATAAATGGCCCAACTCATTTATGGTCCGTTAACAGGCTGAAAGGCACATAGGGCCGGGAATTGGCCCAACACTTAAATGGGTTGCTAAAAGGCCAAAACTCAGGTCCGACTACAAATGGCCCAACAGATATATGGGCCGTCACCAGGCTGAAAGACACACCGGGCCGAAAATTGGCCCAACACTTAAATGGGTCGCTAAAAGGCCGAAACTCAGGTCCGACTACAAATGGCCCAACTGATTAATGGGTCGTCAACAGGCTGAAAGACACACCGGGCTGGAAATTAGCCCAACATTTAAATGGGTCGCTAAAAGGCCGAAAGATGTACATCGTGAAAATTGGCCCATCCACTGAATGGGCCGTTAACAGGCCGAAATCTCATCGGGCCGATATTGAGCCCAAATATATAGCGGGCTGTTAACGGGCTCAAACTGACGATGGGCTGCAATGGTGTCAAATCTTTAACGGGCCGTTGACGGGCCGAATTGGCACATCTCGTATGGGCCGTGGGCTTAAATGGACCTGACACAAGTAGGCCTTAGATGGGCCGGCCTGCTATTTTTTACTGGGCCGGCCTTTTTCACCGGAATGGGCCACTGTTGGGCCGTGCCATGTGTCGACCTATCATAGGCGCCTCCTGTCCAATGAGTGGATGACATCTGTCCCAACGGTGAGGCAACACGTGTTTCCTTCGGCCAATGATGATTTTACACGTGAAAAATCCCCATTGGTCCGGGCTGTTAACGGGTTATCGGATCCAAAACTGGACCCGATAGCTTAACGACGTTCCGTTACGGTGGATGCCACGTGTCGGTCACCCTTGACAAAAGCACTTCTGTGACGCGCGATTTATCGTCATGGAAGTGGACACTTCCGTGATGATAATTTTGGTAATGTCATGGAACACTTCTACGTCAGCACAGGTATGACTATCTTGATTCTGTCATAAATTTGTCATGGATGTACATGCATGACAGAAAACGTGACCTACTGTGACAAACACGTATCATCCCGGAAGTGTATTTTTTTGTAGTGAATACCGTTTACGCTCACTTTTATCATTAGTTACCTTGCTGTTTTTATATTTTCAGATTACAAAAACCTATATCCACCATCCATATTGCACTTGTATCACCATCTCTTCGCCGAACTAGTGCACCTATACAATTTACCATTGTATTGGGTGTGTTGGGGACACAAGAGACTCTTTGTTATTTGGTTGCAGGGTTGCTTGAGAGAGACCATCTTCATCCTACGCCTCCCACGGATTGATAAACCTTAGGTCATCCACTTGAGGGAAATTTGCTACTGTCCTACAAACCTCTGCACTTGGAGGACCAACAACGTCTACAAGAAGAAGGTTGCGTAGTAGACATCAGGTTTCACTAGTGGCTTCTCTCAAGATAGCATAAGTATTACGATGGGTGAACAAATTACTGTCGAGCAATTGATAGAAAAGTGCATAGTTATGAGAATATCTCGGCATGATCATGTATATAGGCATCACGTCTGCGACAAGTAGACCGAAACAATTCTGCATCTACTACTATTACTCCACACATCGACCGCTATCCAGCATGCATCTAGAGTATTAAGTTCATAAGAACAGAGTAACGCATTAGGCAAGATGACATGATGTAGAGGGATAAACTCAAGCAATATGATATAAACCCCATCTTTTTATCCTCGATGGCAACAATACAATACGTGCCTTGCTGCCCCTACTGTCACTGGGAAAGGACACCGCAAGATTGAACCCAAAGCTAAGCACTTCTCCCATTGCAAGAAAGATCAATCTAGTAGGCCAAACCAAACTGATAATTCGAAGAGACTTGCAAAGATAACAAATCATACATAAAAGAATTCAGAGGAGATTCAAATATTGTTCATAGATAATCTTGATCATAAACCCACAATTCATCGGATCTCGACAAACACACCGCAAAAAGAATTACATCGAATAGATCTCCAAGGAGATCAAGGAGAACTTTGTATTGAGATCCAAAGAGAGAGAAGAAGCCATCTAACTAATAACTATGGACCCGAAGGTCTGTGGTAAACTACTCACACATCATCGAAGAGGCTATGGTGTTGATGTAGAAGCCCTTCGTGATCGATTCCCCCTCCGGCGGAGCGCCGAAAAAGGCCCCAAGATGGGATCTCACGGGTACAGAAGGTTGCGGCGGTGGAAATAGGGTTTCATGGTGCTCTCGGATGTTTTCGGGGTATATGAGTATATATAGGCGAAAGAAGTCGGTCAGGGGAGCCACGAGGGGCCCACGAGGGTGGGGGCGCGCCTACCCCCTTGGGAGCGCCCTCCTACCTTGTGGCCTCCTCGTTTCTTTCTTGACATCCACTCCAAGTATCTTGGATTGCGTTTGTTCCAAAAATCACTCTCCCGAAGGTTTCATTCCGTTTGATATTCCTTTTCTGTGAAACACTGAAATAGGCAAAAAAACAGCAATTTGCACTGGGCCTTTGGTTAGTAGGTTAGTCCCAAAAACAATATGAAAGTGTATAATAAAGCCCATTAAACATCCAAAATAGATAATATAAAAGCATGGAACAATAAAAAATTATAGATACGTTGGAGACATATCAACAACACTTCAACACAGTTCAAGAAAGGTTAGCCCGACCCAGGAGCTGCAGCGCACACAGCTTAGCAACCTGATGAGACTGCGCTTCTTTGGCGCTTATATCCACAAACTTAAGTTGCATAGCATCAATAGACGTCATGTACTTACGGTTAATCTTGCATAGAGATTGGAGTTCCAGTCGGATTTGAGTGGAAACATGTCTTTTTGCTTGAATTTCAGACTGAAGAAGTCGAACAGATTCAGGCGGCGACTTCATCGAGCTTGTGTCACTGAGTAAGTTCGACACTACATCAAGATATGATTTCGTGGTTGTATGCCTACCCTCAAGATGTGTTGCCTTCTTCTCTGGAATATGTGTTAGAGGGACAAACAATGGGTTCGTCTCACTATCATTGTGGCAGTTCTTCCTAGCAGCAGTGCTAGCTGTCACCCTGAAAGAGAAACAAGTAGGTAGATAACAGGTTTTGCACGTATAAGCATCAACGCTATCAATTCATCTCATTTCTTTGTCAGAAATAAAGAGACACGGTTTAAAATAGCATTAACATAATAGGCATTGTTCATAGTTAAGACGACAGGAAATGGCATTGTGCAGGAGCGGCCAGCTTCACCAGACCACTGGATTATAGATCAAGAACACAAGCATACATGTAGTTCTAAATAACGTATAAGCATGAATGGTGAGTGTACTGTCAATTTATACCATTTCAGATTGGTAAATAAAGAGACATGATTTAAATAACATTAATACAATATGGCATTGTTCATAGTTGAGACATAGCAGGATATGACATTGTTCTGTTGTTGGTAGTTTCACCACACCACTGGATTACATATCAAGAACACAAGAATACACATAGTGCTAAAGAAGATAACTTTCTATGTTTAGTTTAATTTACATGGTTCGAGTAAGGAACTAGGTTGTACAACTAAAGATTGAAATTGAGAAGGACAAACTTATGTTTATTTACTTCTTCTTTATAAACTTTGAACAAGCAATTTGATGCAGACGACAAAAATAAATAGCATTTGCGCTCATAGCTATCCAAATATACACAACAAAGTTTGAAGGCTCGAGGAGGACAAACTTACATTAGTAGTGAAGACAGGCTCTATAAAGCCCTTGTCCATATTGATGGGGGGCAATTCAAGAAGTTAACCGCACACTCTTCTTCAAGAGCATTGGCTTTATTCTACATTTTGTTAAGAGTAAATAAAGATGTGAAAATAGAGGAACAAATGGCGATTATTTAACTTAAGATGCAGAGTACAAATGAAAATATATCATACAGGCAAAAGGCATTGACAAGAGCAATGCGGAGTTAAACTTCTTCAGTAACATTGGTTTTATTTAATATTTTGGCAAGAGTACATCTAGATCTGATGTGTAGAAAATGGAGGACAAGGGAAAATAAGCTGCAAAGTGTACATGAAGAACTAGCTGACAAATATAAGTACAATGATGAAGGACATCATATACTTATAAGAACAATGCAGAACTAAATTTCTTCATAAGCATTGGGTTTATTCTACATTAATTTAAGCATTAATATAGATCTGATAATTTGGAGCGAATAGTGGATAAGCAAGCTATAATGCACAATGATGTCACATAATCCACCTGGTATGAATGTAAGGACAACGATAGGATAGTAGGTACTCACAAGAGCAAAGCAGCGACCAGCATAGTTGCGATATCCTAGGTTTTGCGGCGCTGGTTCTATCGCCAATATACGTCGGGTGCTATGTGATTTCTCCGGTAGCACCACCTTTTTCAAGGACTTTGCTTGTACTCCTTTAGGTTCTGCAATCACCCTCTTCCTTTTAGATGTCTGAAACACAAGAACAACATTTGAATGAAAAAACATGGTATGACGACAAATGGAACAGGTGTTGATAATGGATGGGCATGGCATCTTCACATATATCATGAGTAAACTAAGCAGATGGAGGTGCAACAAAGAAAAAGAAATGCAAGACACCTTATGCAAGATATGTGCAACCAATAAATCCTTGCCAAATTAGAACATGCACCTTATTGGGTGAACATGATAGGCCATCTGCCTTTGACTCCTTGAGCTCAGAATAGTCATTAGGATCATATTCTGAATACGAGTCTATAGGTCGGGAGCATGTGGGTTTCATTGCATCCATAATGGACCTCAACCCCTTGATGCCAAGTTTGTTACCCATTGAACTGTTCTGCAATACTCTTCTGATGTGCGCACTCTTATATTCATTGTGATTACGTACAATATCAGAAAAGCATGAAAACATAAATAGTAGTGAGATTATCTTTGTAATGCAGAGGATATTGTAATATAATAGGGGCTCCCTGTAAACCCTTGTGTGCTATCACTGGATTCTGATGAGAGAGCCCATGTGTGTTGTAATATGGTGAGTAGATTAATATAATCTGGCACAACTACACAAAAAATAGGGCCCCTGTTGGGAGGTCCAGATGTAAGGATAGTTGGCAGATGATAGGTTCATAATATACCGTATAGAAAGTTTATTGCCAAACCATGATAACGAGAGCGCGGAGCCAGTAGGCAGATCATAGTGTAGATAATAGGGGTACACCATAACCACCATAAATAAATCGGGAAAGCGGAACTGGCTGGAAAATACAGGGTTTTACCGCTACTAATATGCAGCCTATCGATCACCTACAGGCCAGCTCTATTCATCTGAAGGCGCACAACTGTTACTATCAGTTTAGTCTATCAAAGACCGCACGGCTCCCACAATTTCTGGGATATTATGGCAGACCAACTCGAAGTGTGAAATCATGTAGCAGAACCGGCCTAATAGAGTTGTCGACTGCAGATGTCCCTGCTCCCCTTCCTGACAAGGAACATACTGTACTTACTAAAGAAGAACAGAAGAGGAACATGTTAAAGAATAGAAGGGGAAGCATATTATTGAGATTCCCCTTCTTTCTATACAATGTTGGTTGCCCACCCATGATGAGTCAGAGCGCCCAAAGAAATGCAATTCCATGATGTCTCTCTATATGTGGCCACATGCATTTGGAAACTCAAGTGGGAGCATTAGCTAACCAATTAAATGTGTGTCTGTTAGCTAATGTTAGTATCATATCACATTCGTATTTGAAGAACCTTAGGACGTATGATTGGTGTGTTATTTAGCTTTAAAGGGTGGACTGCTGCTAGTAGGACACAAAGCACCTACGCAGATCGTAGTGTAGATATAATGGGAAAACCATAAGCATCAGGAGTAAAATCAGGAAAGTTGCTGGAATATATGTGTTAGTACTGCCGGTACGGCTAGAAAGGCTTCGCATACCAGCTCTCTACAACTGAAGGTGTGGTACTATTACTACCAGTCTAACTCTCAAAGGCGACACATACGATCGAATACGAAGAGTTGAAAGCATGCATGACAATCGACATGAAGACCAACACGAAGAGTTGAAAGCGTCCATGACAAGCGACCGAATAGACCTGTACACTGCAAATGTCCCTGCTCCTCTTCACTACAAAGAACATACTGTACAACTATTATACCCCCTCTGTTCCTAAATACAAATCTTTGTAGAGATTCCACTATGGATCACATACGGATGTATATAGATACATTTTCGAGTGTAGATTCACTCGTTTTGCTCCGTATGTAGTCCATGGAGGAATCTCTACAAAGACTTATATTTAGGTACGGAGAGAGTACTTACAAAGGAAGAACAGAAGAGGAGCATGCTAAAGAAGATTTTTGGAGCCAACAACCACCAGAGAGGGGCCCCTGGCTGGGCACAACCCACCAGGGCGCGCCCCCCTCTCCTGGCGCGCCCAGGTGGGTTGTACCCACCTGGTGGCCCCGCTGACGACCCCCCTGATACTATAAATTCACATATTTCCAGAAAAAAATCAAGGAAAAAGAATTACCATGTTTCACGAGATGGAGCCGCCGCCAAGCCCTATTCTTCCTCAGGAGGGCAGATCTGGAGTCCGTTTGGGGCTCCGGAGAGGGGGATCTTCGTTCTTCATCATCACCAACCAATCTCCATCACCAATTCCATGATGCTCCCCACCGGGAGTGAGTAATTCCTTCGTAGGCTCGATGGTCGGTGAGGAGTTGGATGAGATTCATCATGTAATCGAGTTAGTTTTGTTAGGGCCTGATCCCTAGTATCCACTATGTTCTTAGATTGATGTTGCTATGACTTTGCTATGCTTAATGCTTGTCACTTTGGGCCCGGGTGCCATGAACTCAGATCTGAACCATTTATGAATTCATCATTATATCCATGTTTTAGATCCTATCTTGCAAGTTATAGTCACCTACTACGTGTTATGATCCGGCAACCCCGGAGTGACAACAACCAGGCCCACTCCCGGTGATGACCGTAGTTTGAGGAGTTCATGTATTCACTATGTGTTAATGCTTTGTATTGGTTCTCTATTAAAAGGAGGCCTTAATATCCCTTAGTTTCCAATATGGACCCCGCTGCCACAGGAGGGTAGGACAAAAGATGTCATGCAAGTTCTTTTAATAAAGCACGTATGACTATTTACGGAATACATGCCTACATTATATCGATGAACTGGAGCTAGTGCCGTATCGCCCAAGGTTATAACTGTCACATGATGAATATCACCCAACAAGTCACCGATCCAATGCCTATGAATTTATTTATATTGATCTTGTTGCGTTACTATTACTGCTATCACTATTACTACTACCATTGTTGCTGTCACTACTATCAAAACTATCAAACTACTTTGCTACTGATCACTTTGCTGCAGATAATTAATCTCTAGGTGTGGTTGAATTGACAACTCAGCTGCTAATACCTTCAAATATTCTTTGGCTCCCCTTGTGTCGAATCTATAAATTTGGGTTGAATACTCTACCCTCGAAAACTGTTGCGATCCCCTATACTTATGGGTTATCACCCACCCGCGTCGAGTTTTGCCTCCGGCGAGCACTACAAAAAAAAGACACATCCGTGACATTTTGGGCCGAATGAATTTTTTTATGTCATGCTTATGACACTTCTATGACGATAATTATGACAAAACCCGGTATCATCATAGATGTGGTGGGCTCCTACTTCTATGACAAAAAATCATGACAGAAAATGGGCTTTTCATCCTGGGCGGGCCGGGGACGCAGCTGCATAACATTCTTTGGGCCGTCCATGACGGAAAAAACCGTGGTAGAAGCGAGGGCGAGGAAAATATCGGGGAGTTCCCGGTTACGGTGGGTGGTCGGGGCCGAGAGATGCATGGAGGTTTCCGCGTTTCTCTAGTGTACACACATATGTTCGAGGCGTTGGCTAACTGAACCCGAGCGATCGCACGTTACTGAACCCGAGCGATCGATCCCTTGGCTGTTAACTGAACCCGAGCAATTCATTCGCTGCTGACTGAACCCGAGCGATTCCTTCGCTACTGCTGCTAACTGAACCCGAGCGATCAATCACTGTTGCTGCTTACTGAAGCCGATCGATCCCCCGTGCGAGACGTAGCCAGCCGGTGTTGGGTTGCCTCTCGATGAACAGTGACCGTTGCTACCGTGCACGCGGTACGTAGAATGAGTCGAGACGTGGTGAGTCGAGCCGGTTGGTTGGCTGTGGATGAACAGTTCCCGGTGGGGGTTGGATGAACAGGCCCCCGTGGTAGTAGGCCGTTGCCGCTGGATGAACAGGACCCCGAGGAGGCCGCAGCACCCCAGCCGGTTGGGGGAGGATGAACAGGACCCCGTGGAGGCTCTATGAACAGCAGCCGGTGGAGGCTGGATGAACAGTAGCCGTGGATGAACAGTAGTCCATGGAGGCTGGAGGAGGTCGAAGGTGCATGAACAGTAGCCCGTGGAGGCTGGAGCGAGGCAGTAGACGGTGGATGAACAGGACCCCGTTTCACCGTAGGCGCTCCAACACAAGTCCATTTCCTTCGTTTTGCGGTACGCCACACCCCTTCCGATGAACAGGTCCCCGTTTCGACCGTAGGCACTCGAACAGAAGTCTGTTTCCTCCGTTTTGCGGTACGCTAGACCCTTCCCGATGAACAGGACCCCGTATCGACTGTACGAGGTCGAACAGAAGGCCTGTTTCCTCCGTTCTACGGTACGCCAGACCCTTCCCGATGAACAGGAGTGCTACCTCTTGAGCATGTGTTGGTTTTCCCTTGAAGAGGAAAGGGTGATGCAGCAAAGTAGCGTAAGTATTTCCCTCAGTTTTTGAGAACCAAGGTATCAATCCAGTAGGAGGTTACACGCAAGTCGCCTCGTACCTACACAAACAAATAAGAACCTTGCAACCAACGCGATAAAGGGATTGTCATTCCCTTCACGGCCACTTGCAAAAGTGAGATCTGATAGAGATAATAAGATAAATATTTTTGGTATTTTTATGATATAGATTGGAAAGTAAAGATTACAAAATAAAAGATGGAAGAAATAGTAAATTGATAGGAAAATAATATGATGGAAGATAGACCCGGGGACCATAGGTTTCACTAGTGGCTTCTCTCAAGATAGCATAATTTACGGTGGGTGAACGAATTACTGTCGAGCAATTGATAGAAAAGCGCATAGTTATGAGAATATCTAGGCATGATCATGTATATAGGCATCACGTCCGCGACAAGTAGACCGAAATGATTCTGCATCTACTACTATTACTCCACACATCGACCGCTATCCAGCATGCATCTAGAGTATTAAGTTCATAAGAACAGAGTAACGCATTAGGCAAGATGACATGATGTAGAGGGATAAACTCAAGCAATATGATATAAACCCCATCTTTTTATCCTCGATGGCAACAATACAATACGTGCCTTGCTGCCCCCGCTGTCACTGGGAAAGGACACCGCAAGATTGAACCCAAAGCTAAGCACTTCTCCCATTGCAAGAAAGATCAATCTAGTAGGCCAAACCAAACTGATAATTCAAAGAGACTTGCAAAGATAACAAATCATACATATAAGAATTCAGAGAAGAATCAAATATTGTTCATAGATAATCTTGATCATAAACCCACAATTCATCGGATCTCGACAAACACACCGCAAAAAGAATTACATCGAATAGATCTCCAAGAAGATCGAGGAGAACTTTGTATTGAGATCCAAAGAGAGAGAAGAAGCCATCTAGCTAATAACTATGGACCCGAAGGTCTGTGGTAAACTACTCACACATCATCGGAGAGGCTATGGTGTTGATGTAGAAGCCCTCTGTGATCGATTCCCCCTCCGGCGGAGCACCGGAAAAGGTCCCCAGATGGGATCTCACGGGTACAGAAGGTTGCGGCAGTGGAAATAGGGTTTCGTGGTGCTCTCAGATGTTTTCAGGGTATATGAGTATATATAGGCAAAAGAAGTAGGTCGGTGGAGCCACGAGGGGCCCACGAGGGTGGGGGGCGTGCCTACCCCCCTGGGCGCGCCTCCCTGCCTCGTGGCTTCCTCGTTGCTTCCTTGACGTCCACTCTAAGTCTCCTGGATTGCGTTTGTTCCAAAAATAGCTCTCCCGAAGGTTTCATTCCGTTTGGACTCCGTTTGATATTCCTTTTCTGCGAAACACTAAAACAGGCAAAAAACAGCAATTTGCACTGGGCCTTCGGTTAATAGGTTAGTCCCAAAAATAATATAAAAGTGCATAATAAAGCCCATTAAACATCCAAAACAGATAATATAATAGCATGGAACAAACAAAAATTATAGATACGTTGGAGACGTATCAAGCATCCCCAAGCTTAATTCCTGCTCGTCCTCGAGTAGGTAAATGATAAAAACAGAATTTTTGATGTGGAATGCTACCTAGCATATTTTTCAATGTAATTTTCTTTATTGTGGCATGAATGTTCAGATCTGAAAGATTCAAAACAAAAGTTTAATATTGACATAAAAATAATAATACTTCAAGCATACTAACAAAGCAATCATGTCTTCTCAAAATAACATGGCCAAAGAAAGTTATCCCTACAAAATCATATAGTCTGGCTATGCTCTATCTTCATCACACAAAGTATTTAATCTTGCACAACCCCGATGACAAGCCAAGCAATTGTTTCATACTTTTGATGTTCTCAAACTTTTTCAATCTTCACACAATATATCAGCGTGAGCCATGGACATAGCACTATATGTGGAATAGAATGGTGGTTGTGGAGAAGACAAAAAGGAGAAGATAGTCTCACATCAACTAGGCATATCAATGGGCTATGGAGATGCCCATCAATAGATATTAATGTGAGTGAGTAGGGATTGCCATGCAACGGATGCACTAGAGCTATAAGTGTATGAAAGCTCAACAAAAGAAACTAAGTGGGTGTGCATCCAACTCGCTTGCTCACGAAGACCTAGGGCATTTTGAGGAAGCCCATCATTGGAATATACAAGCCAAGTTCTATAATGTAAAATTCCCACTAGTATATGAAAGTGACAACATAGGAGACTCTCTATCATGAAGATCATGGTGCTACTTTGAAGCACAAGTGTGGTAAAAGGATAGTAACATTGTCCCTTCTCTCTTTTTCTCTCATCTCTTTTTTTTGGGCCTTTTTCTCTTCTTTTTTCTATGGCCTCTTTTTTTTCTTTTTTTTTTCTTTTTTTTTCTTTTTGTCCGGAGTCTCATCCCGACTTGTGGGCGAATCATAGTCTCCATCATCCTTTTCTCACTTGGGACAATGCTCTAATAATGATGATCATCACACTTTTATTTACTTACAACTCAAAAATTACAACTCAATACTAGAACAAAATATGACTCTATGTGAATGCCTCCGGCGGTGTACCGGGATATGCAATGAATCAAGAGTGACATGTATGAAAGAATTATAAAGGTGGCTTTGCCACAAATACGATGTCAACTACATGATCATGCAAAGCAATATGGCAATGATGGAGCGTGTCATGATAAATGGAATGGTGGTAAGTTGCATGGCAATATATCTCGGAATGGCTGTGCAAATGCCATAATAGGTAGGTATGGTGGCTGTTTTGAGGAAGGTATATGGTGGGTGTATGATACCGGCGAAAGGTGCGCGGTATTAGAGAGGCTAGCAATGGTGGAAGGGGGAGAGTGCGTATAATCCATGGACTCAACATTAGTCATAAAGAACTCACATACTTATTGCAAAAATCTATTAGTTATTGAAACGAAGTATTACACACATGCTCCTAGGGGGATAGATTGGTAGGAAAAGACCATCGTCGTCCCCGACCACCACTCATAAGGAAGACAATCAATAAATAAATCATGCTCCGACTTCATCACATAACGGTTCACCATACATGCATGCTACGGGAATCACAAACTTTAGAACAAGTATTTCTCAAATTCACAACTACTCAACTAGCATGACTCTAATATCACCATCTTCATATCTCAAAACAATTATAAAGAATCAAACTTCTCATAGTATTCAATGCACTTTATATGATAGTTTTTATTATACCCATCTTGGAAGTTCATCATATTAGGACTAATTTTATAGCCAAAGCAAACTACCATGATGTTCTAAAAGACTCTCAAAATATTATAAGTGAAGCATGAGAGATCAATTATTTCTATAAAATAAAACCACCACCATGCTCTAAAAAGATATAAGTGAAGCTAGAGCAAAATTATCTAGCTCAAAAGATCTAAGTGAAGCACATAGAGTATTCTAATAAATTCCGATTCATGTGTGTCTCTCCCAAAAGGTGTGTACAGCAAGGATGATTGTGGTAAACTAAAAAGCAAAGACTCAAATCATACAAGACGCTCTAAGCAAAACACATATCATGTGGTGAATAAAAATATAGCCTCAAGTAAAGTTACCGATAGACGAAGAAGAAAGAGGGGATGCCTTCCGGGGCATTTCCAAGCTTAGGATTTTGGTTGTCCTTGAATTTTACCTTGGGGTGCCTTGGGCAGCCCCAAGCTTAGGCTCTTTCCACTCCTTATTCCATAATCCATCAAATCTTTACCCAAAACTTTAAAACTTCACAACACAAAACTCAACAGAAAATCTCATGAGCTCCGTTAGTATAAGAAAACAAATCACCACTTTAAGGTAATGTAATGAACTCATTATTTATTTATATTGGTGTTAAACCTACTGTATTCCAACTTCTCTATGGTTCATACCCCCCGATACTAGCCATAGATTCATCAAAATAAGCAAACAACACACGAAAAATAGAATCTGTCAAAAACAGAACGTTCTGTAGCAATCAGATTTGTTTGAATACTTATGGAACTCCAAAAATTCTGAAAAACTAGGACAACCTGGAAAATTTGTATATTGATCTAATGCAAAATGAATTGGTATTTTATCACGTTCTGGTGAGTCTAACAATTGTTTTCGTGAGCGCAAAGTTTCTGTCTTTTTCAGCAAGATCAAACAACTATCACCGAAGAAGATCCTATTGGTTCTACTTGGCACAAACACTAATTAAAACATGAAAACACATCTTAACAAAAGCTAGATGAATTATTTATTACTAAACAGAACCAAAAAGTAAGAAACAAAAATAAAATTGGGTTGTCTCCCAACAAGCGCTATCGTTTAACGCCCCTAGCTAGGTATAAAGGCAAGAATAGATCTAGGTATTATCATAATAATGGTAGGGCAAATTGCGGAAACTCATCTCATATTCCCTACGTTCAGCAGCAAGTTTTCTTTTTGGCAAACAAAAGTAATCAAAAGGGCTAAATTTAATGGGACAAAAGTCCCCAAGATCAAGCTCGGGAGGTATGGGTTCCTCCTTTGGCCCCTTATATTGCACAACCAATTCATCATTATAAGCATTCTTTTGGCAATAAGTCATAAGCCTTTGTTCAAGAGAAAAACCTAACCCGTTGTTCTGAATAGCAAAGTCATCATTGAGTTCAGAAATTTTATCAACTAGAACATCGGTAGGAACCTTCTTTCTAAGGTTTTCATTGTAAGCAACATGATCTAAATATCGTAAATGCATTAAGTCTTCTTGATTAAAAAGGATAGCTTCTATGGGGGGACGACCAGCGTCCACCCTATAATGCGCAAAAATTTCATTGGCCTCTTTCATTATAAACCTGAACTCATGTGCCAAACAGATAGTAGCTGCTCGCTTAACAGAAGAATGCTCGATATTGGAAAATTCTAGAAAAATCCTTTGTATGCAAGGATGCATATGAATAAATTGTCTTTCAAGTTCAACTACGAGCGAGGATATAGTATCCACAAGACTACTAGTTCTATGAAGAATAGACCCACCCATAGAGGGCAGGGCACCGACACAAGTAAAGAAATCTTGAATAACTCCTTTTCCAATAATATTACCGCTACCAATCTGAAAACTTTTAGTGTGTAAAATAGTAGGTTCTTCATGAGGATCATCAAAAGCATCAAAGTTTTCCATGTTATTGCCACTATCCTTATTGATGATAACCTCCCCAATTTCAGACATGATGGCAGCAAAAAGCACAAAGAACGAGCACACAAAAAGCAAGAAAAAGGGTGAACAAAAAAGAGGGCGAATAAAATGGCAAGGGTGAAGTGGGGGAGAGGAAAACGAGAGGCAAATGGCAAATAATGTAATGCGAGGGATAAGAGTTTGCGATGGGTACTTGGTATGTCTTGACTTGGCGTAAGCCTCCCCGGCAACGGCGCCAGAAATCCTTCTTGCTACCTCTTGAGCATGCGTTGGTTTTCCCTTGAAGAGGAAAGGGTGATGCAGCAAAGTAGCGTAAGTATTTCCCTCAGTTTTTGAGAACCAAGGTATCAATCCAGTAGGAGGTTACACGTAAGTCGCCTCGTACCTACACAAACAAATAAGAACCTTGCAACCAACACGATAAAGGGGTTGTCAATCCCTTCACGGCCACTTGAAAAAGTGAGATCTGATAGAGATAATAAGATAAATATTTTTGGTATTTTTATGATATAGATTGGAAAGTAAAGATTGCAAAATAAAAGATGAAAGAAATAGTAAATTGATAGGAAAATAATATGATGGAAGATAGACCCGGGGGCCATAGGTTTCACTAGTGGCTTCTCTCAAGATAGTATAATTTACGGTGGGTGAACGAATTACTGTCGAGCAATTGATAGAAAAGCGCATAGTTATGAGAATATCTAGGCATGATCATGTATATAGGCATCACGTCTGCAACAAGTAGACCGAAATGATTCTGCATCTACTACTATTACTCCACACATCGACCGCTATCCAGCATGCATCTAGAGTATTAAGTTCATAAGAACAGAGTAACGCATTAGGTAAGATGACATGATGTAGAGGGATAAACTCAAGCAATATGATATAAACCCCATCTTTTTATCCTCGACGGCAACAATACAATACGTGCCTTGCTGCCCCTGCTGTCACCGGGAAAGGACACCGCAAGATTGAACCCAAAGCTAAGCACTTCTCCCATTGCAAGAAAGATCAATCTAGTAGGCCAAACCAAACTGATAATTCGAAGAGACTTGCAAAGATAACCAATCATACATATAAGAATTCAGAGGAGAATGAAATATTGTTCATAGATAATCTTGATCATAAACCCACAATTCATTGGATCTCGACAAACACACCGCAAAAAGAATTACATCGAATAGATCTCCAAGAAGATCGAGGAGAACTTTGTACTGACATCCAAAGAGAGAGAAGAAGCCATCTAGCTAATAACTATGGACCCGAAGGTCTGTGGTAAACTACTCACACCTCATCGGAGAGGCTATGGTGTTGATGTAGAAGCCCTCAGTGATCGATTCCCCCTCCGGCGGAGCACCGGAAAAGGCCCCCAGATGGGATCTCATGGGTACAGAAGGTTGCGGCGGTGGAAATAGGGTTTCGTGGTGCTCTTGGATGTTTTCAGGGTATATGAGTATATATAGGCAAAAGAAGTAGGTCGGTGGAGCCACGAGGGGCCCACGAGGGTGGGGGGCGCGCCTCCCTGCCTCGTGGCTTCCTCGTTGCTTCCTTGACGTCCACTCCAAGTCTCCTGGATTGCGTTTGTTCCAAAATAACTCTCCCGAAGGTTTCATTCCGTTTGGACTCCGTTTGATATTCCTTTTCTGTGAAACACTGAAATAGGCAAAAAAATAGCAATTTGCACTGGGCCTTCGGTTAATAGGTTAGTCCCAAAAATAATATAAAAGTGCATAATAAAGCCCATTAAACATCCAAAACAGATAATATAATAGCATGGAACAAACAAAAATTATAGATACGTTGGAGACGTATCAAGGACCCCATTTTGACCATACGCGATCGAACAGAAGGCCCGTTTCCTCTGTTCTGCGGTATGCCAGATCACGTTTTGGCTGTTCCGTCCAAGCCGGTTGGCTCCCAATGAACACGACGTCGTTGCTGCCGTCTGCTGCCTCTCCATGTACACGAGCCCTGGCCATATGTATGCGCGAGTAGGCGTTCGAGACCCCGCCCGTATGTATGCACGTGGCCGTATTTTTTGGCATCTGGCTATATGTACGTGTAGACAGTTTAGAAGGAACTGCCTGGACTGCTACGTTAGGGGCATGCCGAGTCTTCCTCTGCCGCCAACTCGACGTCGTCTACTGCTACACGTGCCACTGCTTGCTCGGCCATGGTTCATCATTGCAGAGAGACCGATTGAGCAGTATGTACGTACATGTTCGTGAGAACGCTACGTATGCTTCGACCGGGTGGGTCCCAGCTGTCAGGGAGGATAAGGATGTACTTCCTTGCGTGCGAAGATATAGCTGGTGGGTCCCGGCTGTCAGGGGGGAATCATTTTTATTTTGCGAGTAATAAGGAGGCACTTCCTTGGTTTCGAAGATGTAGCTGGTGGGTCCAACTGTCAGTCCCATAGCCTAAAGTCCACTTCCGATGGCTGTCATTCGTTGACCTCGTTGACCACGAGGCGCCGAGAGCATCCAGGCGGTAGACGACGACGAGGCCTAGGAAGGAAACGACGAGGAGCCAGAGAAGACGAGCCGGGTGGATGCCCATGCGGAGGGGAGTACGAGGGTTCACTGGTTCGGCTGCGGCGTAAGTCCACCATCGCCGGAGAATAATAGGGGGTGTGGGTGACTAGAGGGAAGGTCTGGCCAGTCGTAGTATGGTCGGTCCGTGAGGCCTGCGCGGCAGCACAGCCGGCCACGGGAGGCTGGAGCAGGCGGTACGACGGGCCTGGTTTGGGCGGCTGGAGCAAGAAGACCAGAGGTTGAAGATGCAGCACGACCGTTGATTTAACATCCAACAGTCACTGCAGCTAGAATCATTTTGACTAAGTTGACAAAGCCCGTACGCATCAACTTAGTTGGCCCACAAGTCAGCCTCCAAATCTGGTGGGTCCCAGCTAGCAGGGGGGAATCATTTTTTTACTCGTAATAAGGTGGCACTTCCTTGCGTGCGAAGATGTTTTCTGGGTTTTTTTAATTTCTTCTTTTCAAGTTAAAATAAAAAGAAAACAATTTAGCATCTTTGGTACAATCTATATTTTTGCGAAATGGATCATAATAAAGCTGGTGGGTCCCAGCTGTCAGGGAGAGGTAACTTTTTTTCCACGTAATAAAGGAAACACTTCACTGCGTGCGACTATGTAGCTGGTGGCTCAAACCTGTCAAGGGGAGAAATCATTTGTTTTCACATAATAAGGAGGGTCTTGCTCGCGTGCGGCCATGGGGCATGCGGGTCCCTATTGTCAGCCACTCCACGTTAATGCCTCTTCTGATGGCTGTCATTTGTTGACAAAGTTGACCACGCCACGCCAAGAGATCCAACGCGGTGGACGATGGCGAGGCCTAGGAAGGGAATGACCCGGAGCCGGCGAAGACACAGTAATGGATGCCCATGCGGAGGGGAGTATGAGGGTTCACTGGTTCGGTTGCGGTGTGAGGCTGTCATCGCTGGAGAATAACAGGAGGTGTTGGTGAGTAGAGGAATGGCCTGGACGGCGATGGGAGTAGGGTGGACCGGTGAGGCCTGCGCGACAGCACAGCTGGCCACAGGAGGCGGTAGCAGGCGGTACCACCGACGGTGGTTTGGGCGTCTGAAGCATGAATATCCGAGATTGAAGAAGCACCACAGCCGTTAGATGGACATCCAACGGCCACTGTTAATAGAATCGTGTGTTGACTTTAAGTTGACAAAGCCTTACGTACGCGTCAACTTAGAAGGCCCACAAGTGACCATCACATCTGTGCCAGAGAACACATAGCCCATTTGTGATTTGTTATGTACAGCCCATTTTTAATTCTAATGGAATTTACTCAGCCCATTTACTGTTTGTTAAAATTACAGCCCATTTTCTAGCCAGGACTTTGTTAATAATTTCAGCCAACCGCTCAAAAAAATTCAAAAAAAATTCCGACATTTTTATGGGATCCGAAATATTTTTTAACCCGAAATTTAGAGTCAGATTAAATATAATTTCAAAATAAATTTGCATCAGGTAAAAATCCAATGAAATTTTGCAACCGCAACAAGTAATGAAATTAAAAAATGTAACTTTTTTTAGAAGAATTAAAAAATGTACCTGTTCGGTGCATATTATATATTTACAGCCAATTTTTTTAATTACAACCCATTTATTATTTCTTAAAGCCCATTTTCTTGGCAAATCTAATGCGGCCCGGAGAATAACAAGTTGACCTGGGTTGGGTATTCCGCAAAAAAAGAATAGCTGGGCTAACCATTTTCACATTTAAATATTAATATCTGTGCTGGATATTTGGTCGACATAAAATAATAGCCTGGGCCAGACGGGCCACAGCCCGCCCAGTTGATACCCTGCTCCTCTGAACAACAACAAAAACATCGCTCAAGAAAAACTCTACTCACACCTCAAAAACACAAATACTGCTCAAGCTGCTGGGTCCCAGCTATCGGCCGCTCCTTATGCAATTCTCTCGTTTATTGACTATATAGGTTGACAATGGTGTGGGACCGTGATGTCAGGAAACCAGGAGGAAGCAAAAAATTTATAGTTGTATATAATAAGGAGGCACTTGCGTATGTGCGGCAATGGCCCTGGTGGGATCCACTGTCATCCTCTCCAATTAAAGTCATCTCCTAATTCCTCTTGTTCGTTGACCATGTTGACAATGCGAGACGGCGGCGCCACGGCGAGCACAACAACTCGAAGGACGACGGAGAGGGCCTCGCGGGCCCTATGGATGGTCTGATACAGCGCCTGCTGCTCATTCAGGAAGCCAGGATCATAGGGCCACATGTCCGCGACGACATTGACGTTCGCTTGTTTGCAGGCGATTCGTCCTTCCGTGAGCCAGTGCTCATTGAGGAGACGGTGGTTGCAGCACATGTCCTCCTGCTCTTGTAGCTCTTCCGCCATTAGGGCATCGAAGTGCAGCCGCACCTGCTCTATGTCGAACACGGCATGAAACGGCTTGGGCGGTGCCGCCGGCTCCTGGTCGGAAGCCATGTCCATCATCTGATTGTCGTCGCTCAGCTCGGCGAGCTCACTCGCGAGCCAGCATATCCAGCTGCTGGACGCCTGGACCGCTGCCAAGCATGAGTCTGTCCGCCCTGGCCCGTTCGTGCTTTCCGCCCGAAACGGTCAGCACCGCCAGTGCTGCTTCCCGGTGCAGGCGATTGCTCCACATTTAAATGAAACAAGTGACGTCCGTCCATCCGTCTGCCGCCCACATTAATGATACGCGGTTGCCAAGGCAGCTACTCCGGCGCCACCCTTCCGTCCCTCTGCTGCCTACCATTGCTATATAAACTGCTGCGCCGGCCATAGCCGCAGTCATCCGCCTCCGTTCCCTTTCTCCTGTCCACACCACTACTGCCCACCATGGCTTCCTCGCGCTCCAGTGCTCTTCGGGACGGGCGGATGACGAACCAGAAGGAGATGGCAGCCATTGCTGCCGACTGGCTAGCCGGCAAGCAGCCGGAGGATGACGATGTCCCAATGCAGAACATGGTAGTTGACGATCCGACGCCAACCCCCTCCTCTGCGCCATCCTCGCCGGTGCATTGTACCATGACCATCGGCGAGGCCCGTGCCCAATACATGTACACGGTGAGGCAGAAGCGTGAGGAGTAGTTCCGGGAGGTGCAGGCCGACGCCGCCTACAACCACCATCTCCTCCAGGAGCACCTGCAAGCAGAGGAGCAGATCGCCGTGGACCAGGCGGAGCAGGAGGCACTGCTCGAGTCATACCGCTCCGCCCGTGAGAGCCTCCACGTGCGCTGGCGGTACCGCATGCGGGTGGTAGAGGTTGCGGCCACCTACAAAGGGGACGATGAAGTGGGCGAGGCGCTGTTTGGCGAGACCGACGATGAGGCGGAGGATAATGTCGGCTCCGCTGAGCCCCGCCCTGCAGGCACCGAGACGAAGGACTTTGTCGGCTTCGGCGAGGGCCTGCTCCGCCGAGGCCCCGCTGTCGTGCTTCTAAATCTGACAGTAATATATGGGGTATGTAAGAGGAGGCAAGATCCTAGCTACGGCGAGATTGTGCACGCAAGATTTACGAGTTCATGCCCTTCGCGGAGGAAGTAACAACCCTACGTCTCGGTGCCCAGAGGCTTGGTCGATTGGATTATGCATGAAGTTATAGGGGGTGCAAACCCTTGTGCCAGTGGAGGGGGGTGGCTTATATAGAGTGCGCCAGGACCCCAGCCAGCCCACGTTACAAGGAGTTCAATGTACATAAAGGTGAGATGTTACTGGTAACGCCAGTAATAAAGGCATATAAATGGTCATTAAGACTACAGAGTGAACGCCTGACCGTTGCCATCCTGAGTGACTTTAGATCTTCTATACTCCGAGTGACTTCTGATGCGGTCGAATGAGTATATACTGGTCGAATGGAATTGGGTTATCCGAGTGAAATGCTAATGGTCGAGTGAGTTGCACTCTGAGGTGATTTCAGTCGGTAGATGCTGCTGTGCTTTGAATGTATTTGACTTTAGGGCAGTGTCCTTGGGAAGGGTGTCTAGGTCAGGCCCATTACCCTACCCTAGGTACATGTCATTGTCATTAGCCTCCGACTGGATCGGGGTCCGAGTGGAGAAGGGGTTGAAGATGATTCTGACCCAATTTTTATGCCTCAGGGGCTTTTTACCTGGGTCAGTGAACCATGCTAAAACTTTCGACTCCATTTTCAGTCGTCTTGATCCATTCAGAGTTTGTCGAGTGAACTTACGCAGATATGCTTCGAGTGTTGGAGCAGTATGAAATCTTTGGCGCGATTGATTGCGCTGCCATTCCCGGATCTTACGGGATTCGAAATTTGGAGAAGCGTGCGGGACGGAGGGTACCATAGTAAACGAAACAGATTAGGCAGGGATGCCTCGATCCTCGCGCCGCATTTTTTGCTACGTACTGAGCGCGTAACTGTTGCGGGATTTGATAGGATCACTTGGGCCCACCGGTCAGCCACTCGAAAATAGGCCTATATAAGGCGTTCGGGCCGATGTGTTTTGCACAGTGCGCCTCGTTCCCCTTCTCCTTCCTCTGCTTCCCCACCACATTCGCCCTCACTCTCGACGCCGCCGCCCCGTCTGCGCGCAACCTGCTATGATGGGGAAGGACAAGACGGCGGCTCTGGAGTGCACGAAGAAGGCGACGGCCGCGGCGAAGGGCAAGAAGACGAGTCGAGGGGGATCGTCATCGAGGTCTGGCTTGCCGCCTGGCTAGATCCAGGGCGACTGGATCCGATCCACGATTCAGAAGGAAGACATGGAGGATCTGGTCGAAGGGGGCTTGATCGCTCATGGGTCTTGGCGGTTGCCAGGAAACGAGACCGAGCCGCGGCCACAAGAGGGTGAGTGCATCCTCCTCGCAACTCATGTTGACCGTGGTTTCTCCTTGCCCCATCATCCTTTTTTCTGGGGTTTCCTGAACTTCTTTGGAGCCCAACTCCATCACTTTTCCCCCAACACCATCACATATCTCGCTGCGTTTGTTTCTCTGTGTGAGAATTTCTTGGGCTGTCGACCGCACTGGGGTCTTTTCAAACACATCTTTACTTGCCGCTCACAGTCTGTAAAAAAGGCTAATCCGAGTGATGAGAGGACGCACGTGATCCAGATGTGCGGAGGTCTAGGAATTCAGATGAGAGGTAGGAGCACTTTTCCAGCTATGACACTTCCCGATTCAGTTAGAGGGTGGCAGTCGACCTGGTTTTACTATAAAGACCAACCGACCCCTGGTCAATCGACTGGCCTTCCTCCCTTCTCCATGGATCGAGTTCAGCCACCCTCTCCTTTGAAAGTGACCCCAGCAGAGAAAGCAGAGGTGAACATGCTAGTCGAACGAGTAGTCCAATTAGTCCGTGACAGCGTGACTGGCATGGATTTGCTTGAAGTGTTTCTCAGTCAACGCGTCCAGCCACTCCAGGCCCGCAATCATCCTATGTGGATGTACTCGGGTATTGATGACACCACTCGGATCCACCCGGAGGAAGTCACCGAGGAGGTAGTAGAGCAGTGGCTGCAGGGCATCACTGGAAATAAAGACAACCCCAGGGGGTCCAGACGGGTTCCACCTTTTGACAACGCCAATGAACCAGACAAGGTCTGATCTTTACTGCCGAATGCTTTTTGCTCTGATTTGTAACTGTGCTTGAACCCGATTGACATTTGTGCAATTCTTTGCCTCGCAGATCTATACTGAGATGTACTCGATGCCCAATGGAGAGCAAGTCCAGGAAGGAGAGGAAAGCGGAGGCGACAACGGCGACTGGAATTCTGATGGTGAAGGTGATTAAGAAAATGAAGAGTCAAGCAGCGGCGAGGAGGTCGACTCTTCACCTCGCTCGGAAAGACGCTCCAAGCAGAAGCACGACCTAGCAAGTGTTCGTGGCAAAACGGTTGCACCAAGTACGCAGACCTCGAAGCGCACTCGAACTTCCTCCCCCGTTCCGACTGAAAAGGCCCCGAAGCAGCTCAAGGTAGCACCCTCAAAGTCTCGGAAGACCTTGCCTAAGATCAAAGTGGACGTCCATGTCGCTTCTGGGTAATTATTGTGCTTTATCTCTTTGCTTTTGCATAGTTTGACCTTCAGTCGACTCACTCTCCTGCTTGACAGAGTGAATTCTGAAATTTGCAGTGCTGCTACTTCTGGGACTTCCATTTACAAGGATGGTGATGACGAGGAGATGGAAGACGCGGCCACATCCAAAGTGGGTATGACTCCTGCTATCTTGCCTTTACTTTGTCAACTATTTTCACGGTCGACTGAATTCTTGCGGTCGATTCTTTTGCCGCTTCACAGAATGTTATTGAACTCCCAGACGACGATGAAGATGTGTCGCAGAAGCCCCACTGGAAGGAGGAGCAGAACCTCAGGCAGGAGGGTGCCAGCCAGCAAGACGCCCCAGACGGCGCCAGTGTTAGAACCAGTGATCCAGCAGCCCGGAGATTTCAATCGAGCTTCTGTTACTTTTGCGGATCCTGTGTCGAGTGAACGTCCTTCGGCGTCGACTGCACAAGTTCCTGTTTCGTCTATGCAACTCCATGCCTCAGATCCCCAAGCTGCTGCAACTGTTCCTCCAGCTCTGCTTTTCGCCACCCGTCACGTCCCAGAGGATTAGGTGAGCGCTGCCAAGGAAGCTGTACGCCAGGCAGGCCTTATGATGGAGCAGATGAAGGTGGTGCGCGAGGCTAGTCAGGCTGCATATGATGCCAGTTCGGCTCTCCAGACCAACGTCAAGGTTAGTTGATTGCCGACTGATCTTTAGCTTGATGCTTGTTCTGTTAGGATATGATACATGAAAACTGCTGCTTTATTATCCGTAAGATGTCCGTGGATGAGCATTCTGGAACAATAATGTGCATCTATCAAGAGTCTGCATCTTGCATCTGTCCACCCACTGGGTGTTTTCAATTTTTGCTGAGTAATTTTTCCACTTGAGTCGACTAGGTTAGGTCGAGTGTGTCTTTGAACTAGTGGGGGCACGCAGAGTGCACCTACTGGGTGTAGTCCCCGAGGCCACCGTCGAATGTTTGATTCGGCGGGGGTCTTTGAACAGAATTTTTCTTGACATGCTTCCACTCGGCCTGGGTAGACCATGTCGAGTGGAACCTGGACCAGTGGGGGCACGCTGAGTGCACCCACTGGGTGTAGTCCCCGAGACCGTAGTTGACTGCGGGCAGTCGGCTATGGTCTGAGAACAACTGTTGCCTTTCTTCTCTTTTCTTTTCTCGACTGGACGGACCAAGTCGATTGAAAAGTCGAACCAGTGGGGGCACGCTAAGTGCACCCACTGGGTATAGTCCCCGAGACTACTATTGAATGTTTGGTTCGACAGTAGTCTTAGAACTCTTTGAACTTGTACTTTATTGCTCGGAAGCAACCAATCTTTGTTTCTGTCAACTGACTATTCGCTGACCGCAGAGATCTTGTGAGCTTGGAGCCCGTTTTGCTGACTTGGAACAGAAACAGATCCAGCTCAACCTTGATCTGGAGTTGGCCAAGGAAAACTTGCAGAAGGCTAAGGATAAAACTGCTGGTATGGGAGGTAAATATATGTCGACTGATTCTTCGCCATCTTTTCCTTCCTTTTTTGACCCAAGTGTTATTTATTTTTTAGAAAAAATGAGGCAGGCCTTGGAGAGGAAGGATCTTGACCTTGTGGCCGCGCAAAAAACGGCAGAAGAGAAATCAGCACTCGCCGACCAGAAGCTGGCTTCAGTCGGAAAGTTAGAAGAAGAGAATACCAAGCTGAAGACTGCTCTTGATGAAGCCAATAAGGAAGTGACGCGACTGAAGAAGGATAAGGGGACTCTGATTGACAAAGTGGAAGATCTCACCCGCAAGAGAAACGAGCTAGAGGTTTATCTGGGAGGGCTCGCCAAGAAATTGTTCCTGATGCTTGAAGGTACTTTTCCTTGTCCGATTGATTCGCTATCGTCGACTCGTCATATACCTGTCGACTCATTATTTCTCTGTGAGTGCAGAATTCTGCCAAAACTTCGAAGAAGAGACTGGGCGAATCGAGACGAGCTTGGACCCCATCAACTCCCCTGTTAAAGATGAAGCTGCCATGAATGTGCTCCGACTGGAATCTCGTCTTGCCAGCGTCATGGACTACCTCACTCGACTGAAGGTTGCGATGTCGCGGATCGATACGGCGCTCTGGCCAATTGTGACACTCTAGAATGACCTCGAGTCGCTGATGACTTGACTCAATGAGATCCCCAGTCGAGTGCAGGAATGCACTACAAGAAATATGTCAACTTGTGACCACCACTATTGGTCACTGAATGGTCATTGTTTTCCATTTGTGACCTTTTTGTGACAAAAAACAGAAGGTCAAAAGCTGGCCGTCGTAAACTGAAATTAACGACCTTTCTTTTGGAATGGTCGTAGATGTTTATGACCAAAAAAAAGGTCGTAGATTTAACGACCAATTATTTTGGTCACTAGCAATCCGCCCACACCACGTCAGATCCACCGTGGCAAGCTGACGTGGCAGAGTTACGACCAAATGAAAAGGTCGTAAAATAGAATCAGCCCGATCCATTTCGGCCGTCTACATGGGCCAAGCCCAATAATTCAGCCCATTTATTTTTTTTCTCTTTATTTTTGCTTATCTGCATGGGCCTGGCCCAATAATTTGGCCTTTTATTTTCTGGGAATGAAGCCTTTTTCTGATGATTTTTTTAAGTCCACTATTGTTTTGGGCCACAGCCTTTTTAGTCTAGTTCTAATTTGGGCCTTGGCCTTTTTATTTTCTGGGATGCAGCCTTTTACAAACTTTTTTCTTATAGTCAACTCTTTTTTAGGCCCAAGCCTTTTTAGTCTAATTCTTGTTTGGGCCTCGGCCTTTTTGCAGTCCAACTAAGTTTAATCCAAATAATATTCAGAAAATGCATAACTTCACAGGTTCATAACTTCACAGAAAAGGCATAGCTTCCAAAATGCCATCACAGGTTCAAACAAGTGCTCACAGGTTCAAAATGCCATCACAGGTTCAAACAAGAGCTCACAGGTGCAAAATGCAAAATGCTCCCAGGTTCACAAGTGCTCCCAGGTTCACAAGATCCCAGGTTCACAAGTGCTCCCAGTTTCACTTGCCAAGTGCAAAATGCAACAAACTGCATAAGTTCACGACCTACTACGACATAAGTTCACATGTTTAAAGACAAACTGCACAGCCATCAAACTACCTTAGCTCCAAAGAGAGCCATCAAGTGGGCTAACTTCTCATCCTGCTCTTGAGACTTCTTGCGCAGCAGCTCAAGTTCCTTGTTGCGTGTAGCTTCAGTTTCTTCCGCCTTCATCTTGATTGTCGCCAATTCTTCTTGCATCACTTCAGCTTGAAGCTCTGACCTCTCCAGCTTCTACTCAAAATCACGAACATGAGCAGCCACTTCAGCAGTTGCTTTGCCGGAGTTGTTCCTAGATGACTGGAGCCCAACATTCCTGAGGAATGTGCTTTGCTTGACTTCGGTCTTGAGCACTTCTTCAACAATTTCAACAGCAGACTTTGGCTCTTCACCTTCTGGTACCGGCGCGTCCTTCATTTTTTCCATCTCAAGCTAGCATATGGAGGAAAATGATAGGCATTAGTGGGAGATCTATTTCACATTTTGCAAACCAAACCAAGCAAGAGAAACTAAACCAGCACACAAAGGGATTATTTGAAGTAACCAAACCAGCACACAAAATCTTTACATAGATATTTTACTCAAACTCAAACAGAAGAAGATGATGACTAGTAACTTGACAGCATTATTTGACTAGTAACTTATGTGACCTGGAGACATGCAATTGGAACAATATGATCGCTTCAGTAAGCCTAGAATGGTGGTTCTATATAAGATGGCTTCCCGAGTGAGCCGATCATCAAACTAACATTCAGATCAAAATTCATCATATCATAAAAAATGCAACAAATAGC
This sequence comes from Thinopyrum elongatum, assembly GCA_011799875.1. Classification (NCBI taxonomy): domain Eukaryota; kingdom Viridiplantae; phylum Streptophyta; class Magnoliopsida; order Poales; family Poaceae; genus Thinopyrum; species Thinopyrum elongatum. The sequence goes on from CM022298.1 coordinate 628,130,273, forward strand.
TACAGCAAGTTCTGATATCTTTGTTGAACTATCAAACAGCATCAAAGCATGGAACATAGCGTGTGTTCTTGACTGGCTCCGAATCAAACAGCATCAAAGAATCAAACAACATCAAAGCTGGCTGTGAATCAAACAGGGCTGAGGTTTCTAGACAAAAGTTTGAACTGGCTGGACAAAGCATGGAGTGACTTACTATAGCAGTCTTGACTGGCTTCGAAAACCCGTGCTTCTTGCTGTTATGGGTGGCCTTAAACAAGTCAATCATAGACAGCTCCTCACCCTTACGCTCTTCTTTCTGAAATGTTTTTCAACAAAAATCAAAATGTTATTTAGCAAGAATTAGAAATGTTATTCAACGAGGATCAAACGGTAAGGTCTCTAGAGAAAAGTTCTCACAGTGGCAAAAATGTGTGCTGTGTAGTGCCTGGAACCAGTTCTCTGATTGTACACGACTTTTTCTCGATTCATCTTGTTCGACACACAGGTTTGCTACAAAAAAGCATACTGTCAGCATGATCTAGCACTAGCATATCATGTGCAGAACATAAAGCATCAAACAAAGCAGAGACAAACCTTGTGTCTTGGGGTAGACCACATCTCCACCAGAGCTTGCCATTCACCGTCCGTCAGATCTGGCACCGGAGACTTGATGCTAACTTTCACTACAAAAAAAATACACTTCCATGATGATACGTGTTTGTCACAGTAGGTCGCATTTTTTGTCATGCATGTACATCCATGACAAATTTATGACAGAATCAAGATAGGCATACCTGTGCTGTCGTAGAAGTGTTCCATGACATTACCAAAATTATCATCACGGAAGTGTCCACTTCCATGACGATAAATCGCGCGTCATAGAAGTGCTTTCGTCAAGGGTGACCGACATGTGGCATCCACCGTAACGGAACGCCGTTAAGCTATCAGGTCCGGTTTTGGATCCGATAACCCGTTAATAGCCCCGACCAATGGGGATTTTCCACGTGTAAAATCATCATTGGCTGTAGGAAACACGTGTCAGCTCACCGTTGGGACAGACGTCATCCACTCATTGGACCCAAAGCACCTATGATACGTCGACATGTGGCACGGCCCAATAGAGGTCCATTCCTGTGAAAAGGCCGGCCCATTTGACTTGGTCAAAAGGTGGCGGGCCGGCCCACGGCAAGCCTGTTAACGGCCTGTTCGCATATAGCCCATTTACTGCCCACTAACCCAAGGCCCGTTTACGGCCTATCCGAATTAGGCCCAGTAGCGTCATCTGGCCGTCCAATATAATTCCAGCCCGTTTTAACTTTCGGCCCATGTATGGCCCATGACGTCTTTTGGCCCATATGAGGCCCTTAGTAACCCTCGGCCCATTAACGGCCCGTGGTAAAACTGGCCCATAATGAACAGTGTATCACTTTATACCCATTAACGGCCCATTATTCCGTTGGGCCGTTTCCAGCCCATGTTATCTTTCGGCCTTCTTAGGGCCCATTTATTCTTGGGCTCATTTCCAGCATTCGTTTACTTTCGGCCTGTTACTGTCATTTTCAGCTTGTGGGCCAAATACAGCCCGTGGTTACAGTCGGCCCGTTTGTGGCCCGTTAATACATTGGGCCATTTTCATAGCGTCATCAAATACAGCCTATTAATGACGGCCCGTTATGGTCGGCCCATGAACGGACGATTTCAACTCTAGCCCATTTACGGCCATAATGTGGTCTGTTATTGGCCCATGTTTGGCCAACCGATCATACGGCCCGTAGAAGGCCCATTGATGATACGGACCGTAGAAGGCCCATTGTGTCTACGCCCCGTAGAAGGCCCATTGTGTCTACGGCCCTTAGAAGGCCCATTGTTTCTACGGCCCGTAGGAGGCCTACAGTAAATATGTAGCCCATTGTTAATGTGGCCTAGTTTAAAAAAATAGGTTATTCCGGCCACTAGCAAACCGCGAAAAAAGAACTGCACTGACTACAAGAAAACAAATAAACAAGACAACGGAAATAAATAAGCAAGTAACTTACGCTAGGCTATCACGGCTATTACACATATTACATCCACTGGGCATCAAAGTTCGCCACCAGTGCAAATATAGGGAACAAAGCAGCATATAAACGCCGCAGCAAAACAAGTCCAGAACTGAAACCACTTCAGAAGAGCTCAAGAAACAATATCCTGGGTACCCATAATGCTGGCAAGATGCTTAGCAAGCTTATTAACTTTCTCTTGTTTGGCGCTTAAATCCTCCAGCACTTGCTGTTGCACCAGAAAGTATGCATCTGAATTCTGCAGGGACTTCCTCAGTCCTTCAGCTTCCTATCGCATAACATTTGATCGATGTCTTTCAACTTGAAGTTGAGACTCAAGAAGCCGAACTGATTTAGGCAGCGAGTACGAAGAGCTGGTGCCAGCAGTAGTAGCCAGTAACTCGAACACTACATCAAGACAGGACTTTGGGGTTGTCTCAGTGTCTTCAATATAGTTTTTATCAGCTTTCTTGGAGAACAACAGGGATGTCTCACTATCTTGAACCTGATCTGCATTACTTCCTTTACCATTGCATAACGGGGTACTCTTCTCCAATATTTTATCCGCATTCTAAAGGAGGAACAAACAAACACATCACAGGTTTACAATGTAGTATATGAAACTCATTTTGGTAAACCAGTTCAGTAGTAAGGTGGACAGGATAACAGCATGAAACAAACATATATCTATGTAGTATGGTCACTGTATGGTCTATATCATTCTAGTTTATGTTGCCAAATCAAGATAGATACAGTTTGAATCATATCTATTTAAGACAAAGCAGCATAGACAGAATATAAGTGTGGGAAACTACACAGCAATAACAACACTTGTAATGTGCATGGCATGAGAACATAACTGTTTATTCAATTGAAACTGAAATCAACATAGAGCAAGTTACAACAGCAAACACGTTAAAGAAACAGGTTTAAAACATACCTGTTGCGCCATTGGAGTTTCAATTGCATCCTTCAAATTTGAAATTAGTTGGTATGAGTAAATACAGTGATGCAAGAGCAAAGTAGTATGAACCATAGCTACAGAACCTGACCTGAGAACAATTCTTCTTCTACTTTAAGTGTTGACTTGGGGTTCGGAGTGGTGGTCCTCGTGCTTTGGGCACTGCAGTTGCCTTACTAACTGCTCGTGTTTGGGTGCTCTGTGGTGGAGACGGTGCTGTGTCAACGGGAACTGGGTTACTATCTGCTGGGGTTGGGGTTAGAAGGGGTGTAGCTGGTTCTCTGTCCAACTGGGTAGGGGTACAATCTGCGTGAGTCTGGGTTATGTGTGGTGGGGCTGGTTCTTGGGCAAGTACAACTGTGGTTCTATCTCCATCGACAGGTAGCACGATCTTTTCTGAAGACCGTGTTTTTACTCCCACAGATACTGCCATCACCCCCTCCAATTGAAATGGCCGATAAACAAGAAAAGTAATTGAATGTACAGACATTGTAAGATAGACAGGTGCAATGGATAGTAGGGAAGAAAACAGGGCATGAAATAATTCACATTTATGTTGTCTAACCAAACAGAATAGCAGGACATAATTTCAAATATATGATGGCTAATTAAACAGGATAGCATGACACAATTTCACATGTATGATGGCTAACTAAACAGGATAGAATGACATACTTCAAAATATGATGACTATGTAAATAGGATGACATGATATAACTATACGATGTGTCCATTAAAGTGGTTGGCATGCCATAAATCACAAACATGCCGTCGATGGAAACATGATGGCATGATATAATTCACGGATAGAATGACATAATTGAAAATATGATGACTATGTGAACAGGATGAGATGATATAACTATATTATGTCTTTAGAAAATGGGTTGGCATACCATAATTCAGATACATGCTGTCTATGTAAACATCATGGCATGATATAATTCAAATATATGATTTATATACTAAGGAAGTGAGCAGAGGGCAATCGCATATATGATGTGTCAACTAAGGAGATGGCATTCAACATCGTGTATATGATGTAAAAACTAAGCATTGCAATACAACATATGCATGATATGAGTAATATAACCCTGCCAAGTTTGAGCATACACCTCAGGGGGATAATAGGACTGGTCATCTGCCTCTGAATCCTCCTCTGAAGAGCTATCTGTAACCAGCAACATATCTGCTTCACCAGGTAGCATTGTCTGCTCTGAAGACCTTGTTTTCACTCTAGATTTCTCCATCACCAATTCAAATGGCTGATGCACAGGAAGAGCAGTTGAATATACAAACATTGTCGACAAAAGCAATGAGAAATACAAAAAAAAGGACGGCATGATATAATTCACATATATGACGCTTGGCTAAACAGCATGGCATTGCATAATTCACATATATAATGCCTTGCAACAAGATAGCATTGCATAATTCACATATATAATGTCTTGCAAAAAGATGGCATTGCATAATTCACATATATGGTAATTAGACACTAAACAGGTGGCATTCACACAAATCATGTCTAAACTAAGCAAATGACATAGCAATGCAAGATACCATACGCACGATATGAGCAAAATAACCCTGCCAAGTTAGAGCATGCACCTCGGGGAGGGGGGAATAGGACTGGTCATCTATCTCTGAATCCTCCTCTGAGGAGCTATCCGTAACCAGTGAGATATGAGCTTCGTCAGATAGCATAGTCTGCTCTGAAGACCTTGTTTTCACTCCAGAATTTTCCATCACCGTGTCAAATGGCTGATGCACACGAAGAGTAGTTGAATGTACTAACATTGTTGACAAATGTAATACGTAACGAAAAAAAAGGATGGCCTGATATAATTCACATATAAGATGACTGGCTAAGCAGGATGGCATTGCAAAATTCACATATATGATGCCTGGCTAAACAAGATGGCATTGCATAATTCACATAAATGATGAATAAACTAAACAGATGGCATTCACATAAAGCATGTCTAAACTAAGCAGTTGACATATTTGATGTATAAAGTAAGCAATGCAAGGCACCATATGCATGATATAACCAACATCAGCATACCAAGTTAGAGCGAAGACCTCATGGGGTAAATAGGAGTGGTCTTCTGCTTCTGAATCCCCCTCAGAACAGTTATCTTCCTCTTGATTACGATCTGAAATGGGTGGAGGGGGGCTGCCTTTGCGCCCACCATGGAGCGACGTCTGCATGAAATTTTATTGCCACGCAAGGCTCGTCTCTTTTGCTCTACATGTTCAGTTCCATTGTGTACAATAACTGACATGCATAGGAATAAAACATAGTCAGATTATGTAAGGAGTGCATGCACAAATCCAGATTGATGGTAGCAAACTGTGGATAGACCCAAAACCAATGATAGCAGGCAGATAATAGCTTTAGTTAAAAAATACAGATAATGGCTCCTTTAATGTTTGTTTGCACCCAACATGAAACTCATAGTAGACACCCGAGATTAACCAGATAGTAGACAGATAGTACTGATTGCTGCCCCAATATGTACCCCACAACCATTTAAAAACTCAAGTTTCAGCATAAGTTTGGACCTGAGTCGGAGTCTAATAGGTGAACACGACGATAAAGTAGCATGTCATCATATTAAGCGATGCATAACGTAAGCAGACACGGAAGAGTGCGACCTCTCTTGCGGACCCGTGTAGTCCTCAAGGTCATCTGCTCAGTTGATGATGGTAATGCAGTTGTCGTGGCTGCCGGCGGCGGGGAAGAAGATCTGAGGCAGCGAAAGACAGTCTGGAGAGTGGATCCCTGCTGTGGTGAACCCTTCCGTCGTTGGAGCAGCTGAGCTGGGGTGGAACACAGCACCGCAGGAGCAGGACAAACCACACAAGGTTTTCTTTGACACATATCTGTAACAGAAGTAATTGTGTAAGGGCTTGTTTGAATTTGAGGATTCTAACAATGCAGGGATAGGAAATAGACAGGAATAGGATAGGAATGCACGTGCAAAACAGAGAATTTAAAAACACAGGATTTCTGCCAATCTGGGTGTTTGGTTCACAAGAATTGGAAGATCACAGGATGCAAAGAAGTATGGTGAGATTAAGTCAAACCACAAGAAGTGTACAACCTCTTTGGCGAAGCCATGTCGATCTCAGCGTGATTGGGTTGGCCGGTGAGGATGCTCCGGCTGACTTGGCTGTCGGAGGAGGGGAAGAAGATCTTAGGCGTCTGGAGATGGAGCCCGAGGTACTGCTCCGCTGTGATGGAGGGTTTCATCATTGGAGTAGCTCTGGTGAGTTGTACGACGCCGAGGCTGAAGCAGGACAAGAGAGACAACGTTAACCTAAGTGGAATTCTAATAGCATCTCCAATAGATGACGTAAAATACATAACCACAAAGTGCTAGATGTATACATCAGCCGCTCATCTCTGAACTTAACTGTCGAAACTGAATTTAACTGTCGAAACTGAACTTAACTGTCGAAACTGAATTTTGTTGTCGAAACTGAATTTTACTGTCGAAACTGAACGCACTAGAGGTGAGGCTACACGTCAGTCGACTGACTTTTTCATCTCTGGTCAGTCGATTTTGCAGCCGTTGGATACGAAATCAAGGGCCTGCAGTTCATCTTCAACCTTCACCCCCTGAGCCGCCAGCCACCACCGGCCAAACAGCCGCCCCGCCCGCCCCGAAAACACTCCCCACCGCCGGTCCGCCGCCGCCCCGGCCATCCCTCTAGGCCCCCCCGTGCCGAGCTTTTTCTCCGGCGATCCCCACGCCACCGCCCCACCACCGCCGGCGACCACCGCCCCCACCCTGAACCCTAAGATAGATAGTGGGGTACCTCTCCGGCGAGCCCCCGTCCCCGCTGCGGGTGGTTCTTCCTTAACTCCGGCGAGCCCCCCCACCCCCTGAAAATCGACTGACCCAAAAGTCGATTCAGTCGACTGAAGTGTAGCTAAATCAGAGCAGAGCAGCAGCACGAGCGAGGGGGAGAGCAGCAGCAGCAGCGCGAGCGAGCGAGCGAGAGTCAGAGCAGCAGCAGCTGGGCGAGCGAGCGATCGAGCGAGAGCCGGAGCAGCAGCAGCAGCGCGAGCGAGCGAGCGAGCGAGCGAGAGCCGGAGCAGCAGCAGCAGCGCGAGCAAGCGAGCGAGAGCCAGAGCAGCAGCAGCAGATCAGCTGGTATGGACACCGCCGCCGAAGGGGCCTCGCACTGGGGGAGAGCCGCCGAGGAGATGTCGCCCGCGGCGCCGGCTTCAAGGTAGCCGCTCCATGGGGGTGCGAGATGGAGCACCGTCGGCGCCGGGAGGTCGAGCTAAGGAGAAGGTGCGATGCGATGAGCGTACAACCTCTTTGGTGGCGCCGAGTAGGCCTCGGCTTCGTCCGAGGAGTCGGTGAGGATGCTGCGGTTCCGGTGGAGCAGGTTAAGGCGGCGCTGTGGGGATGGAGCAGCCGCGATAGACGAGGCGATCGTCAGAGCAGCTCCTTGGAGGTGGAGGACGGGGCGGCTGAACCGGCGGGACGACGAGATGGACGACGGATCCTCATCCGGGGAGGTGGACGAGGGACGTCGAGCTGTTGCGGTGGACGACATCGTCGGGGAAGAGGCTCCGGCTGGGCAGTGATGAGGTGGCAGACGGAGGAGGGTGGGGTTTCACGGCTGGAGCGGAGAGGTTATGGCGGCCTGGGATTTCGAATGGCAAAAAGGAGGCGATGGGAGGGGGTGAACCATGACTTAGGGACGCGCTTGTCCAAAATGTAGGGTGTGTTACAAAAGTACCCCGCACCGATTTGAACTAGCGGCCCTTTCGGCTCAGGGTTAGAAGGGGGATTTCGCGTGTCGGGATTTGGCAGCTGGAGGGAGTTTTCACGCGCGTTGTAATTTCGGGATAGCAAGGCGCGGGTTGTGAAGGCGCCAGGTTTGGGAGCACGATATCTGAATTTTCGGGATATAACAAGGCGCGGGTTGAATTTTAGGGACAAGCCTAACGTGTAATATTGTACTTGTACGTACCAAATCAATTCGCACTTCCCTCAACCAAAAAGAAAACAAAAAAAATAAAACTATTCACACCACACAAAGAGAGAGTCTTGCCCCGTTTTACTATAAAAATGCTATTTAAAGCTACTCATACCAACAATTTAGTGCAATTAAATGCTATTCGGTAGTATGAATCCATGTTATGTCCAATTAAATTTTTTCGCTTGCTGTATAATGCATGTAACCTACTCATACCAACATTTTAGTGCATTCCAAATGTCTATACTACCGCTGCAATTCGAACTGAATTTGAATTCATTTCTCTATTTCAATAACAAATCTACAATCATGATTGTTGCCAACTTCAACCATCATTCGTGTATTACCTTAATAACACACCACATGATTACTATAGAGATAGATATGAACTATGTGTACTACCTGAACTCGAATTCTATTTTTTGAATACACTTGATGTTGATTCCAAATAATAGTACATTTGATGTACTAACTATATATTCATAATCTAAACCATGTTCCATACGTGTACACCGTGTTTATCACACATAGTATAGTGCCCCGCCCCCTACATTATGACAAGTATTTAGACCTGAGCTGCAAAAGCCACACATTAGCCCAAATTATGATCAATGTTCTATATGTTATACGTAGTACTAGCAAGATGCCCATGCGTTCCACAGAACATCAACATGATCAAGGGGAGGCCTAATTTGCAAATATGGAGAGGGGTGTGGGTATCTTTTTTCAAAATTGCCATAGTTTCCTTCCTATCCGTCAGATATAAATCGGACGGCCTATATTGCAGGATGGCACCATCATCAACAACTCCGTTTTTTTATAAGAGTAGAGATAAAATATATTATATGTAGTATAACATGTTCATAACCACACCATGTGTATCACCGTTATATATATTCACACATGCGTCGGTTTAAAACACTATGATAAATTCTTCAAATATCCGAATTCGCTTTTTATAATGAAGTATGATCTCTATTTGTCTTTTACACCCACACAATCCTCTTATCTTTGTAGCTAGCTAGCGCTAACTTTCTCTCGTGCATGCAGACATCCGCATCCCTCTAACCCTCCCTTAGCATTCTCTAGCTCCATCGCGCAAATTCGTCTTTTCACTTTAGGTCGTTCACCCACGGTGTGTGTAGGCCCCCCAGCTCCTTCTTTACGGCACACATCGATCGATATGCCTCTCTAGCCAGGTGTTCCTAGCACAAAACACAAGCTTCCCCTCTTCTCTTATCACCGTCCATGCCTCACTCCCACCACTCTTTTCATTGATCTCATACTCGCACACTTCTCCCCCCTCGATATAGTATGACTCTCGCACCACCTCCTAGATGCATCCCTCTCTCTCTATCCTTCTCCCCGTGCCTCATTTGCTTCTAACACACACATGCATGTATACCGATCGATCTCCCAACATATACCTAGGTCGACTTTAACTATTCCCCCCCCCATCGATCGACGTACCTCACAAGTTATGTCTCTCCTTTCTCTGACAAAGGACGATTGATCTTCCTATGTAGTTATGTCTGCTTACCACATCCATATCGCCCCCCCCCCATCATTCGTGCATGCCTCCTGACCCGTCTCTCACACGCACGTGCACAGACAGGCAGCCATCCCCTCTCTTATTGATATTGCAAGCGTGCCCTCCGGTTGTCTAGCAAGCCTATCCCACCATTTGTTAGAAGCAACTCCACTACCATCCCCTCCAACACTCTAGCTCTGTCTCTCTCCCAACCTTATTCCTCTCCTACACATATGCATGGATGACGATCGATCTCCCTTAATACATGAGGTAGATCGATCTTCCTTAATACATGAGGTAGGCCTCTCTCCTCCTCCACACATATACCAGCCATTGTACCTCTATAGTTAATTAGGCCTCCCTCCCCCCCCCCACCACACACCGATAGTCGAGCGTTGTAGGTAGGTATCCATGCCACAGAGACAAACTGCACATGCCCCCTCTCACGTTCCAGTAGGCCAGCCACTCTATATCTTTAACGTGGGCACACACAAATTCGATGGCACTCTTTATCGATCGCGCGCGCGCACACACACACATCATCCCTCTCTTCGATTCTATGGACACCTCAAGCCGATGATACCTCCACTCTCTCCTCGTGGATCGCCCCCTCTATATATATGATATATCCAGGACTCTATTTCACACACATTGCATATGTTACATTTTTTTATTGACCCCACCCTCCCCTCCCCCCCCAAAAAAAACTCTCATGAACCCACACACTATATCTCTCTATGTTTGTATCTCTCTCACACAACCCCACGTAGGTGGTGTACGTATACAAGAAGAGAATAGGTGCACCGTGCATGTACTCACGCTTCATGCCCAGCCACACCCGCGCGGGTACAGGGTGGAGCTCATTTCTGTACGAAATGGCAGCCCACGTGCTAATTTGAACGCGTGTAGCGGTTGTTTACCTACGGAGGTCGTGTACCACGCGTGCACGAAACAAAGTTCGACTTGATGCGTTGGCACGTTATTTTTAAATAAAGTTATATCGCTCAATGGCACGTACACAGAATATAAAACGATTTTTATGGAGAAAAAGGTAGTCCGCTCCACTATATACAATGGAGCCTACCTTCCTGGTTTGTCTCTCTTCAGAGTATCTCACACAAGGCTGCGGTGGCCTCTCTCTCTCTCTCATCGTTGGTCACTGATCCGGCCGCATCCCGTCCGCCGGCGGAAAGGGAGGACGTGCATGGTTTCTCTGTTCGACGGCGCCGAGGCAGCACGTCTCGATCTGCGGCACACGCCGTTCTCTCTGACCAAGCTCCGACGTGGTAGGGCCTATGCCACCTGCTCGCTACCGCAGTATGGGCAGATTCCGCCCGCCGCCGCTCACCTAGTTACATCCCGATGACCTCCAGGTATCCCCTCCGGCCTTGCTCCACTGCCTGTCTTCCCACGTCGCTGCATGTGGATCTTCCATAGTTCTTTGCCCAAAACGTAGCTCGTCCGGCGTACTTTCCATATTGCAATCTCGTCCTCACACCGTTTTAGACAAACACAACCGTGTTGTTATCTTCCCTTAGGACAAGGAATATGCTTCTTTTTTGTCGTCGCATGTGTCATCAACTGTTATTGGCCAGTAATTGTTTCCTTTCTACCTCTTTTTTGCAAACAGGGCTATCCATTTCACCTCGTTGCTATTGCAACCTTTTGGTGAACTGCACAAATCACTTTTTTCTTAAGAGTGTTTTGTGCAGTTCTGCCAAAATGTCACACGGGCAACGTCTCTACATTTCATTGCGACTGCACAAAGGGAGATTGGTTTTGCTCTATCCTCCTCATCCAACTCCGAGCCTAATCTTCTCCAACTAGTTAGTCTTAAGAGAGACTGCAAAGGTGACCGGCTTCTATTTGTGTGTTTATTGTTTCATCAGCAGTCCTCTATTATCGTAATCACACTTAATATCTTTGGAACAGGGACGCTCAGCTCTATTTTAGTGGAACTGCACAAAATGATCGGAATGTTGCATGCTCCAGACAGCTACTTTTTTCCCAACATGCCTTGTTGATTTAGACAGAGCTAGGGGGACGTTGCTGCCAATGAAAGCATGGATCAATTTTCATTTAACACCTTCTCACAACTTTGTCTTCAGTTGTGATGTAAATATTAGCTCTGATTAGCAAGGAAGTTAGTTTTTTATTGTTTCCGAAAGATCATCGATGGCAAGACACACGAAACAAAAGCTGAAAGCTCACACCATTGTACAATTTCATGTCGCTGGAAAATTATTTGCATAGTACGTCAATTATGTAAACAAATGCTGGAAGCTTGATAGCATTGCCAGAAGCCTCTTCGGCATCCGGGTCCATGTGCCATGCACAAAATTATACTCCTTCGTTCCTAAATATTTGTCTTTTTACAAATTTCAAATGGGCATATTTTAGAGTGTAGATTCACTCATTTTGCTTCGTATGTGTACTCCCTCCGTTCCTAAATATTTGTCTTTCTAGAGATTTCAACAAGTGACTACATACGGAGCAAAATGAGTGAATCTACACTCTAAAATATGTCTATATACATCCGTATGTAGTAGTCCATTTGAATCTCTAAAAAGACAAATATTTGAGTAGTCACTCGTTGAAATCTCTAGAAAGACAAATACTCCGGATTATATTTAAGAACCGAGGGGGTAGTGCACAGCCGCATGGGAGACTCAGACCGGTCGTTGCGCCGCATTAATAGTGAGTAATGAGCAGTCAAATCATAAGCCCCACCTTTCCCACTGTAAGTTGCTCGGAAGAAGCAACCATCAATACGCTCTTCTTTGAATCCGCTCATACTACTCCATCCGTCACTGTTTATAGAGCGCGCTTCAGAAAAAGAGAAAATCTCTGGGACCAAGGCGACTAGCGGTCGCCCTGAAAAATAGCATTGGTAGTTATAGCACGGCGTCTATTACTAGAGGAAATAATGCGTACACACATGCATGCAGTGCTTCCACCCCGGGTAGACACATGCATGCACGTACTCCACTCCGTAGTACTACATCGAGAGAAAATTGCGGTTACCACGCCCTAATTAATTGAGCATTAAACCAAACGCGTCTAAAGTCTCTCTGGTGGTGGAAATGCATTGAGAGAAATGCATCATAATGAAGCGCGCCCTGTAAACTGTGACGGAGGGAGGAGTAGTATGAAGGTGCAAAACCAAGTACGCGTATGGCCAGTCGGTCAACGCACCTCGTCTTGGCATATCACTGACATGTGGGACCGGAGTGTGAGCAATCCGATCTCAATTGACGACAAAATGGCCAACCCGCCGTTCCTTGAGAGAGACGAGGAGCGAGAACACACAGACGGGCTCGCACGGAGGCCAAGATATATTCGAGCATGGTTGATCGATATCATCATTACATGTTGGGCTGCCGTTTTCCGCCCTTCTCCGGAATAAATGTGTACTTTATCAAAGATTAAGAAAAATAAGAGTACAGAGGCTCCACCATGCGGTTCTAGTAGTAGTACTACTCGTACTACTAAACCTTGCGCTTGGCTCTTCGCCTCTTCGTGAAGTCGAACAATGATGGTACTCCGCATGTTTGGTACTATAGTGTATGCCTCTAGCAATCTGACACCGAATGAACTGATGCATGTCCACCGCCTGGGCAAGGTACGTTGCATTAGTCAAAAGGCGTAAGCGAGCTTCACCTTGTCCTGCAAGCTTCTCCTCGTTCTGTGAGTTGACGGGACACACCAACAAGTAGTGCTAGTCCATACTCCCTCCTTTCCGGTTAATATGGCTTAATCTTTTTTGCGGGTAAATGAGAGAGCTTTATTCATATATAAGCATTCTTAGGACGATCAGCCAAGACACTGGTCACTAGGAAGCGAGGTACCCCGCAAAAAAGAATTAGGAAGTGAGGTGTTTCATCAAGCCAGCTCTCAGCCACATTCAAAGTGCAGCAAGCACGGTTCGCACAAAGATGCGCCGCAAGGTTTGCTGACCTGTTTACATGCTGAATAACAAAAAAGAGAGGAAATATTACCGAGCGCTCCTATTTGTAACAGGATATGAGCCAGAATTAAGCGAGAATTGTGGCGAGTGTTCCATGCAATCAACTTCCATTATCACATGCGAGAACCCTCGAAGAGAACCAAATGTGTTGAAGATTGCTTTATCACATTTTAAAAATATAATAAGAGTGCACACGCTCCTCCATCCGGTTCCTAATACTAGTAAACTTTGCGCTTGGCTGTTCGCCTCTTCGGGAAGTGCAACAATAATAGTACTAGTATAGTGTATGCTTCTGGCAATCTAACACCGAATTAACTGTTGCACGTCCACCGCCTGAGCGAAGGACAGCTTGCATTAGTCAAAAGTTTCTCCTTGTCCTGCGAGCCACCACGCACAAGCTTCTCCCGTCCTGCAAGCTTCTCCTCGTTCGGCAAGTTGACGGGACACAGCAAAGTAATGCTAGTCCATACTGCCTCCTCTCTGGTTAATATGGCTTAATTTCAAACGAGATAAATACACTGTCTGTCACTGTATATTTGTAAAAATATGGTCAGTGGACTTCATAATACGCTCATTGCGCTCAATATATACATTTTCCGGTGTTTATACGATCACAAGCTCACCCTGGCTGAGTATGTGTGTGCATGCACGTGTAGGTTGAGCACTTGAGCGTGACCGTGTGTGTTCCGTTGTGTGCTCGGACATGCATGCATTAGGGCGTCGCGCGCGTTTTTGCGTCCATGTGTACGTGTGAATGTTGCATACACGTAGGGGGAGTACGTGTAGGGGCCACTAAAGGAGTAGTCAAATCACACAGTAAGTTAGTCGGAAGAAGCAACCATCATTTCACTCTTCAATGACACGTACGCAATATAAAATGGTTGATATGGAGAGAAAAAGAAAACCACTATATATACACTAGCAGGAGCCTAAGCTACAAGCCTGCTTGCTTGGGTTGCTCTCTTCACAAGCATCGAACGACGGTGGCCACACCGCTGGTCACATATCCGGCCTGATCCCGCAGCTGGGGGAAGGGAACAATGTTCTGCATAGACGCGGTCGGCATCGGCGAGGGAGAAAATCCACAGTCGGTGCGTCCCAATCGGGGGTCACCGCAGTATGGGCCGATGCCGCGTCCCAATCGCCCTTCTAGCTACAGCCCGACGTCCCAGGTAGTCCATCTTCCTTTTGGAGCCGGCTTGCTCCACTGCCGCAGCTCCCCACGTAGCTCCATCTCCATGTCGATCTTTCTCTACTTCTACCGGCTTCTACTTGTGATGAGTTTATGTCTCATGAACTAGTGCCAGTACTATTATTCTAATCACACTTCTTTAATATCTTTGCCATCAGGGATGCTCAGCTCAATTTTAGTGGAACTGCACAAAAGCATCGTATGATCCGAGGGTGCCAGCCGTCTTTCCTTCGACAGGTTCTGCCTGGCCAGGAAATTAAATCCTGTTTAGGGTTTAGGGTTTGAGTCGTAGTGACCCCATCAGTAGTTTTTCTTTCGTACACGCTCTCACAACTTTTGTCTTTAGTTGTGAAGTAAATATTGGCTATGATCTATCAATCATTGAGATGCATCAGCATGCGTGTTAGTTTTCCTTTGTATTTGACGGAATGTTGTAATGGGGCAACCTTGGAGTAGGAATGAAAATGGAGTGGAAAGTTTCCATTTTTCCGGAGAAAAAATGGAAACGGAGAGAAACCAACGTTTCGTTTCGTTGGATCGCGCCATCGAGCAAAACCAACGTTTAAATCACGTCTGTCGCGTTCGTGTCTCACCCTCCTCCACGGCTCGACCCCACACGGTCGCTCGGCATGCCACTCACCGCAAACCGAGTATACGATAACTTCCCCGCCTGCTTGTCGATGGATCGCGCCATGGAGTACTAGTACTACTGGAAGAGATTGACGAGTTGGGAAGGACAGCTAGCTGTAGCACGGACTCCCAAGAACTTTTTACATGCATGTTGTGGCCGGCTATTGCGACCTTTGAACGCGGAGCAATCGCGTGCACCAGAAAGCGGCACGAGCGACGCTCTCTCGGCCGGCGCGCCGCTTCAATGCCGGCGCCAGTGAGAGGTCGCGTCCGCTCTGGCCGGGCATGAATGCGGCACTGACCGTTTTGGGCGGGAAGCACGCGCGGGTGATGAAGAGGGTTCGGGTTGGTCAGGAGCGGCCGTGGCAGCGGTCCGGACGCCCGCAAACAAGAGATGTTGTATGTTAATATTGCCGCGTACATAATTAACAACGTAAATAATGTGCCAGTTGGACAAATATGATTGGAGATGGAGATGGAAATGAAATTTTACGTAAACACGGATATGCATGTCTATGTCTATGTGTGTGTGCGCGACGACTCTCGCGACCTGGAAGCGGGGGCGTGTTTTTGATCGAGTTTTCTTTCTTGGTACGTTAAAAAATTGTCCGCCAGTTTTCGTTTCTTTTTTCCGGGAACGCGCGTATTCTATTTAAAACCACTGCTATGGAGAGATTGTTTTACTCCATTATAGCCTCTTGTTTGATAGAGTTTCTCGCATCTTGCTCTCTCACCCTCTCCATATCAAAACAAGATGACAGTGTCCACACTATCTCTCTTCTCACCGGTGGTCACAGATCCGGCCGAATCCCATCCGCTGCGGGAGGTGAGGAGGTGCAGCGTTGACGTTGTCGCTGTCGGCGTTGGAGGAAGCCGATGCGCACCGTCCTCTCGGAGCAGGCGCTGGCGCGGACGAAGGTCCTCCGCGCCCTTGTTCGCTGCCGTCGTGTGGGCAGATCCTGCCCGCCCGCCTAAGCGACATCTCACCCACCTGAGGTATAACTTCTTGTACTGGTCCAGCTCCCCAGGTCGCTGCATGCGGGTTTTCTTCTATGCGACTACTCCCCAGCTCCCCATGTATAGTAGCTAGGGTTCGTGGGCTGGTCCAACATCACCTACTATTATAGAGGAAATGCCACTCGAAAAGTTGTCTTGATTTATGCCTCGGTGGAGGTATACATTTTGTTTCGACAAAAAGTACATGGTGGTTGTGCGGTCATTGTCCATATGCTCCTATTGCTGCTGCTAATCTAATATTATCACTAGTTAAATGAAGAAATGCTTTTTTTTCTCGGGTATCCTGGTTTAGTTCCCATCAAGATAATCATGATGCTTCTGTTTGTTGGTGTACTTTTCATAATTCTTATTGACAATTGAGATGTCGTTGTTAATCTTGTAAAACAAAGTAACAACACTACATCCCTTTTTTATATTTTTGGAAACAGCGATGCGTATCTCCATACCCGGGCATGTCTTCCTCAATTTTAGTGGAACTGCACAAAATTGGATGGCCATTGTTGTTCCGCCTCACTGTCCTCTCCCACGTGGTTCTTCCTTCCTCGAGCTTGACTACTGAGAAGAAACAGACCACAGTGAGGATTTGTCGAACTTCATAGGTGCCTCACCCAAACTTGATGCCAAATGGATGATGCATCACCATAATGACCTATCGATGCTCATGGTTGCGCCTCATGGTTGCGTCGGCTGGTGAAGCTGATCGATTTTCAATGAAAAACAAGCTGTCTTCCATCAGTGCTCTTTGCTTGTTACCCACAAAGATGATATCCTTCGTCAGTTCACCTTGGTTGTGTTGGAGACGCAGTCGTCTTTCACGTTGGTGCAATTTTATCACACAATTGGCTATGAACCAAATGTTTCCTCGAAGAAGGATCGACATTGGTACTAAGAGCATAAGTTTTGTATTGATTTCTAAGCCTTCTCACAACTTTGTCTCCAGCTCCCCTGTAATTTTCTTTGTCCAGCTATTAACTTTGATTAAAAAAATGGTGTGGACTAAAAACCCGGATGGACGTAGTAGCCCTCCATTTTTATTTACTCCGCATATTAGATTTGACTGAAGTCAAACTTTGTAAAGTTTGACCAAGTTTAGGCCAAACACAACAAACCATAATTATTAGAGAGGGCAAACTGTACATACTCTCAAACCTTTCCGATAATTGAAATTAAAATTCTTTATTTGTACACACTCTCACACGTTTCCGATAATTTGGCGCATGTGTGGTTGTTCACTTAAGGGAGGGTAGTGTACCACACGTGAAGGACAAGAAGTGTGACCAGGACGCGTGGATTGTTAGTTCATCGGAAGTACTCCCTCCATTCCTAAATATTTGTCTTTCAAGTGGTTTGCAATGGACTACCACATACGGATGTATATAGACATTTTTTACAGTGTAGATTCACTCATTTTGCTCCGTATGTAGTCATTTGTTGAAATCTCTAGAAAGACAAATATTTAGGAACAGAGGGAGTAGTAGTTTTCTTCACTGGTACGTTAAATAAAGAGTTTCGTTTCGTACTTACACAATTTAAAACGATTGTTATGGAGAGAATAAGAAAACCACTCCACTATATATTAGTCATATACACGAGTACTATATGGACGCAGCTTCATTGACTTTAGTGCTCCTGCCTTTGGGTTTATGACAGGTGGGCCCAAAATGTGGCTGGCCCACCTGTCATACAGCCAAAAGCAGGTGCAGTTAAGGCACCGAAGCTCAGTCCGTACTACAGTATATATATAAGCTGGAGCCTCAGCGCTTGTTCGCTAGGGTTTGCACTCTCCACACTTTCGCCGCACTACATATATATATACACGCTGGAGGCTCAGCGTTCCTTTGCTAGGGTTTGCTATATTCACTGTCTCTCACCCTCTTCACCAGATCTAAACAAGACTACGTTGTGGCCTCTATCTCTCTCACCCCCCTCACAGACAGCTGGCGAAGGAGGCGTCCGGATCCCGTCGCACCGGGAAGGGGAGGAGGTGCAGCATTCACTCTATCGCCTTCGGCGAGGGAGGCAATCCACTGCCGGCTGCGCTTTTCTCTTTCACCCAGCGCCTGTGCGGGAGGGCCACCGACCCCTTCTTCCTCGCTGTCGTACATAGTGTGAGCAGATCCGACCTCCCGCCACACGCCTTGCCACATCCCGACGACCCTAAGGTATAAGTTTCTTTGAAACCGTCATTGGTCTAGCTGCATGCTGATCTTTTTCGATTCTGTAGTCGAATCTAGGTCTTGGTTCAAAGAGGAAAGAAGGGTGCGGTGGGGTGGAGCATGAATCTAGGATGTGGTTCAATGAGGAAAGGAGGGAGGGAAAGTAGTATAGACTAGCTATCCAGCCACTTTGTTGGTCGAAAAGGGAAAAAGGGGGTAACCCAGTACACACATCTGTAAGGAACCCAACTCTTTGTTGAAAAGGGAAAGAAACTGGGGGGTCGGGTAGTTTGTGCAGGACTAGATTTGCTGCCCTCACATCGGAAAAAGTTTCAAAGAGAACAAATATGGGACCAACGCAGATATGCTGCTTGGCTACATACTCTGCATCACCCATTTATACGTGTGGACGCACATGGTGCTGGCATGTGCCATGTCCCATCCACATGATCGTGCAGTGTGTTTTGAGATGTTGTGCTACTTGTATCGGTACTGTTTTAAA
Organism: Thinopyrum elongatum; assembly: GCA_011799875.1. Taxonomy (NCBI): domain Eukaryota; kingdom Viridiplantae; phylum Streptophyta; class Magnoliopsida; order Poales; family Poaceae; genus Thinopyrum; species Thinopyrum elongatum. The sequence continues at coordinate 628,149,251 of CM022298.1, forward strand.
TAAATGTTGAATTGAAGCTATTGTATTTTAAGCAATGCCACTCTCAGAATTAACTACTGAACTATTTTAAGAGATTTTCTCTGTTAATATGAATCAATGCAACCATTTTAGAAATGCTACTGTCCTATACTTTGTTTTCCATCAAGATAAGGTAGATGCTTCTTTTTTCTGGCCGCATGTTTCATCCTCCTTTATTGGCAGTAATTGTTTCCTTTTTTGCCTCTGTTAAATCAGGGATATCTATTCAACTTGTTGCTATAGCAAACTTAAATGTCTCACCGGCGACTTTACTTGATTTCAGAGTAACTGCACAAAATGAGATTGGATTTCCTATTCGTGTTGGCAGATTCGTACGTGATCTTGTGTGCGTCATGATAGGTTGGTACTTGCCTTCATCCACATGATCATGCAGTGTGTTTTGAGATGCTGTGCTACTTGTATTGGTACTATTTTAAATAAATGTTGAATTGAAGCTATTGTATTGCTGTCTTTTCCCATTAAGTAGTGAACAAAAATGGGACCAACCCAGACATTATGCTTGTTGCTTTGTTACAACAAACTCTACATCACCCCCTTTATAAGTAGATGGAAGCACATGTTGTTGTTGCGCCCACTCTCCCCTGGAACTATTCATGCTTTTTGTTAATCTAATGCCGCTGGTAAAATTAAGCAATGCCACTCTCAGAATTAACTACTGAATCTTATTTCAAAACTGCAACACTTGTTAGGGATTGGCGGGATTACCATTTTTGTGGCCGCATGTTTCATCCTCCTTTATTGGCTAGTAATTGATTCCTTTTTTGCCTCTGTTAAAACAGGGATATCTATTCAACTTGTTGCTATTGCGACATTTTGCTTCGCTTAATTTTGGTGGAACTGCACAAAATGAGACCGGATTTCCATATATGTGTTGAGATCTCTTTTAGATCCACCTCAGGCGTTGTTTCAAATCTTGGTCTTGAAAGGTCAGTACCTACTTTCCTCAGAATTAACTACTGAATCTTAGTACAAAACTGCAACACTTGTTAGGGATCGGCGGGAGTACCATTTCTGCTAGGGATCGGCCGGAGTACATGTTTAAGAAATGTATTGTTCAGATAATGTCTCTGTTATTATATATCAGTTATAGTGTTTTACAAATGGTACTATCCTGCTTTGTAGTTCTTTCTACATGTTTAACCAAGGTATTGTTAAGATAATGTCTCTGTTAAAATGAATCAGTCGCATTGTTTTAGGAATGATACTTTTCTGCTTTGTCGTTCTTTATACATGTTGAAACAAGGCATTGTTAAGATAATGTCTCAGTTACTATGAATGAATCACACTGATTGAAAATTGCTACTCTCCTGCTTTGTTTCCCATTAAGATAAGGTAGATCAGTAGATGTTTTTCTTCTGGGAGTACAAGTCATCAACCATTATTTCTCAGTAATTGTTTCCCTTATACCTTTTGTTGCTTACAGGGATATCAAAATTAAAGCTCGGTTTTATTCTGACTTTGATTTTAGTTGAACTGCACAAAAGGAGCCAATGTGTCTAAGGCAAACTGCTGCATTAGTGAGTCCAGTTGGTCTTACCACTTTGCAGAAAGAAGCAGTCACTGTTTGTGCTACATTACACAAAGAATGATCGAGAAGCTTTACATAGTATTAGTAGACGCTGGGGACATGACTAGTCTACAGAGATGGCTGCTTTACTTGTGGTTCAGAGGAACACTGGGCAAACAAGTGCCCAAACAAGTACCAAGAAGCCAGGACAGGACTCCAAGTCTGTCAAGGTCACTCTAAGCAACAATGATGGGGCATCTGGGTATGGTAATCTGTTTACCGTACTTTCAGTTTGTTAGTCCACCGATTGGTGGGTTGACACTGGGGCCAATATTCATGTGTGTGCTGATGTGTCTTTGTTTTCTGGCAGCATATAAATACGAAATCCACAGGGATGCTCAGCTTGATTTTAGTGGAACTGCACAAAATATTCAGATGGTTCGTGTCCTCCATAATAATACTTCATCATGCACAATACATCGAATGGTTCTCTAATCATTCATCGTCACCTTGAGCCACCGGACTATCAGATGACAAACTGATGACAAACCCTGCCCGTTCCACAATCATAGGCATTACATATTTTGAATGGGAAAAGCTTGTCAAAGTTGACATTAGTTTAATATATTGGAATTGGAAAACCTTGCCAATTTTTGCTGATTGATGTTAGCCCGAAGACATGCATTTGATATTTTTGAGTGGGACGCCCTTTGCTGTGAGCAACATCGATCGTTTTTTCCTATTCCTGTCTTCAGTTCAAAAGTAAATATTTACTCTGCTGAGATGCATAGTCACATGAATGTTGACTTATGTAAGATATTTTAAGAGTTTGTTCTGAATATTGTCTATGTAATGCCAGGCCTTGTGTTTGATTGCAAAGTTGAGCTTGGAATGTTGTGGCATGCGGCATCATGAGCTGTTCACCGTGCCTCCTGAGAATAATGCTTCGTATTGTTTTGCATGTCGATCTAATGCCAGTGATTTGCTTGTTAGGAAGATCATCCTCTTCTGTTGTTTCCGTGCTTAAGAAGTTCATCGTCTTATGTTTCATTCATAGCCTATACGACAAGTCGGGTAGGTTAGACGTGAAACCATATGATCTTCCGACCAACTCATCATCTTAGGCCGTGATTGGATCGTCGTTTTCCAACCAAAACCACTTGTAAAACTGACGCTTGTAAATAAAAGCAGATGGTCTCGGGTGAAGCGCTTGGTTGGTCGATTTCGACTAGTAAAATATACATCGGTCTCTCAAATTACACGCGTAACCCGCCGGTTTTACTTACAGACCTCGGGCCCTCGGTTTCATTACGCCTATATTTTACGCGTTGTTTCCGATGACGAGTAAATTACACTTGTATCTTAATACAGTTGTGAAATAAACCAGAGCTCCCAAGCGCGGCCTTACCGTTTCATGCCGTCTCAGTCTCTCGAAGGTGCTCATAGGTGTCCGATGATCCTGGCTTCCTGAATGAGCAGCGGGCGCTGTATCAGACCATCCGTAGGGCCCGCGAGGCCCTCTCCGTCGTCCTTCGAGTTGGTGCGCTTGCCGTGGCGCCGAGCATTGTTAACATGGTCAATGAACATGAGGATTCATGAGATGACTTTATTTTGACTGGTTGACAGTAGGGACCCACTAGGGCCATAGCCGTACGTAAGCAAGTGCCTCCTTATTATGTACAACCATATTTTTTTGCTTCCTCCTGGTTTCCTGACATCACGGTCCCACACCATTGTCAACCTATGTAGTCAATAAACGAGAGAATTGCACAAGGTGCGGCCGACAGCTGGGACCAAGCAGCTCGAGCAGTATTTGTGTTTTTGAGGCGTGAGCACTGCAGAGTTTTTCTTGGCGATGTTTTCGTTGTTGTTCAGAGGAGAGCAGGGTATTAACTGGGTGGGCTGTGGCCCGTCTAGCCCAGGACAGATATCCAGCCCAGATATTAATTTTTTTCAAGATGAAAATGGCCAGCCCAGCTATACGTTTTTTTGAGGAATACCCAGGCAAGGTCAACTTGTTATTCTCCGCCCCGCTGGGCTGCAAATCTTTCCTAGGAGGGATGCATTAGGCTTAACAGGAAAATGGGCTTTAAAAAATAATAAATGGGATGTAATTATAAAAACTGGGCGGTAACTATAAAAAATGCACCAAGCACGGAATTAGTTTATAAAATATTATTTATGAATTTTGAAAACCTAAATTTTTAATTGTTGCGCGCGCAATGTTTCGTTAGACTTTTACGTAATACAAACTTATATTTAATCTGACTAGAAATTTCAGGCTAAAAATATTTCGGATCCCATCAAAATATGGGAAATTTTTATTGAATTTTGTCTTGAACGGTTGGTTGAAATTATTAATCGTTTTCCTAGCTAGAAAATGGGCTGTACTTTTAACAAACTGTAAATGGGCTGTAGTAAATTCCATTAGAATTCAAAAAAATGGGTTGTACATTCTTACAAATCGCAAATGGGCTATAAGTTCTCTCCCACACACTTGTGGGCCTACTAAGTTGACGCGTCCCCTAAAAAAAGAAGTTGACGCGTATGCAAGGCTTTGTCAACTTATTATAGTCAACACACGGTTCTAGCAGCAGTGGCCGTTGGATGTCCATCCAACGGATGCCGTGCTTCTTCTTCAATCTCGGATATTCTAGCTTCACCCCCCCAAAAAATGATTCCTCCCCCTGACATCTGGGGCGCACCGTTTCGGAAGCTGACCTGTGGGCCTACTAAGTTGACGCGTACCAAGGGCTTTGTCAACTTAGTCAATATGAACGATTCTAGCTGCAGTGACCGTACGATGTCCATCCAACGGCCGTAGTGCTTGTTCAACCTCTGGTCTTCTTGCTCCAGCCGCCCAAAGGAGCGCCGGTCGTGCCGCGTGCTCCTGCCTCCCATGGCCGGCTGTGATGCCGCGGAGGCCTCACCGCCCCCTACTACTCCCACCGCTGGCCAGGCCATCCCTCTACTCACCCACACCCCTTGTTATTCCGCGGCGATGGCAGCCTCACACCGCAGCCGAACCAGTGAACCCTCGTACTCCTCTCCGCGCGGGCTTCCACTGTCACGTCTTCCCCGACTCCGCGTCGTCCCCTTCCTAGGCCTCGCCGTCGTCCACCGCCCTGGTGCTCTTGGCACGGCGTGGTCAACGTGGTCAAGGAACTACTTCCATCGGAAGAGTACTGTCGTGGAGAGGCTGACAGCTGGGTCCACGACCGCAGCAAGGAAGTGCCTCCTTATTACGCGCAAAATAAATATTCCTCCACCTGACAGCGGGGACCCACCGGACGGGCCACCGTATTTCATGAAAAAAACATTTCCCCCTGCCTGCTGGGACCCACCAGCTACATCTTCGCACGCAAGGAAGTGCGTCCGGGAAAAAAAAAATGATTTGCCCCCTGACTGCTGGGACCCACCAGCTACATCTTCGCATGCAAGGAAGTGCCTGACAGTCGGGACCCACCTGGTCGAAGCGTACGTAGCGTTGTCATTCTGGTCGCGAACGTGTACGTACATACTGATCGATGTAGAGGCGCCCACGTGTCGTAGTAGAGGCGCGCACGTAGCATGTACACGTGCGTACAGCGGCTAGCGTGCAAGAAAGAAAATACGGCCACGTACGTACATACGGGCAGGGTCTCGAACGCCTACTCGCACATACGTACGGCCAGGGCTCGTGTACAGGGCTGGGTCGGAACGGAGAAACAGCGTCGTCGTCGTGTTCATGGGGAGCCAACCAGCTGGGTCGGAACGGAATGCGTCGTCGTGTTCATCGGGAGGGCTTGGACGGAATAGCCGATGGAAACGAGGCCTGGCGTACCGCAGAACGGAGGAAACGGCCTTGTGTTCGACCGGCCACGTTCGAAACGGGATCCTGTTCATCGAGAGGGGTCTGGCGTACCGCAAAACGGAGGAAACGGACCTCCTACGGTCGAAACGGGGGTCCTGTTGATCGGGAGGGGTGTGGCGTACCGCAAAATGGAGGAAACGGACTTGTGTTGGAGCGCTACGGTCGAAACGGGGGTCCTGTTCATCGGGAGGGGTGTGGCGTACCGCAAAACGGGACTCCACGGGATACTGTTCATCTCCACCATCGACCCCCTCCAGCCTCCACGGGCTACTGTTCATCCACCGTCGACCTCCTCCAGCCTCCACCTGCGAATGTTCATCCACGGGCTCCTGTTCATCCAGCCCTCCACGGGCTACTGTTCAACCAGCCCTCTCCATGGGCTCCTGTTCAACCACCCCTCCACGGGCTACTGTTCATCCTGCCCTCCACCGTCTACTGTTCATCCGACCCTCCACGGGGTGGTCCTGTTCATCCAGCCCTCCACAGGGTCCTGTTCATCCAGCCCCAACCGGCTCGATCGATCGGGGTACTGTTCTTCCAGAGGCAACACCACGGGGTCCTGTTCATCCACCCCACCGGGAACTGCTCATCCAAACCCACCCCAAAAAAAAAAAAAGAAAAAGAAAAAAAAAAAAAAAAAAAAAAAAGAAAAAAAAAAAAGAAAAAAAAAAAAAAAAAAAAGAAAAAGAAAAACGAAAAGCAAAACCCCAACCATTAAACCCCACCCCCCACCACCCCCAACCCCCCCTCACTCCCCCCCCCCCCCCCCCCCACCCCCCCACCCCCCCCCCCCCCCCCCCCCCCCCCCACCCCCCCCTCCCCCCCCCCCCCCCCCCCCCCCCCCCCGCACGCTCACTGTTCATCAGAGGTAGCATCGATCGGCTTCATTTAGCAGCAGTAGCGAAGGAATCGCTCGATCGGGTTCAGTTAACAGCCATCGATCGATCGCTCGGGTTCAGTAACGCGTAGCCTGCAGTGCAATCGCTCGGGTTCAATTAGAGCCCAACACCTCGCTCGGGTTCAGTTAGAGCCCAACACCTCGCACACACGCGCGTACGTATGAGAGAAACGCGCATCGCTCGGCCCCCGACCACCCACCATAACCGGGGACTCCCCGATATTTTCCGCGCCCTCGCTTCTACCACGGTTTTTTCCGTCATGGACGGCCCAAAGAATGTCATGCAGCTGCGTCTCCGGCCCGCCCAGGACGAAAAGCCCATTTTCTGTCATATTTTTTGTCATAGAAGTAGGACCCCACCACATCTATGATGATATCGGGTTTTGTCACAATTATCATCATAGAAGTGTCATAAGTATGACAGAAAAGATTTTCGTTCGGCCCAAAATGTCACGGATGTGTCTTTTTTTTGTAGTGTTTGTTTGCGGCTACGGTATCAAAATACTTCTTCTTGATCTGATGGCGTCTGTTCTTTGAATTTTTCTGCAGAATATCTTTGCACACGGTCTTGATGGTCTCCGAGTCCGTGTTCATCTCAAAATTTTCCTACCAAGACAGCAAAAGCAAACAAGGTAGGAACAATATTAGTGATCATGCATAGGTGTAACAGAAAATAGATAGCACATTAACTATGAAACAAGTAGCTTACACCAACTTTCCCAATGTAGTTCTCCAATAGACTAGCATTTTTTTGTATAGCTTGAAGTGAGGAAGAACCGGAAGATGGCTTCTTGCAATGAGTCCACACTCAGAAGCAAGCTTTGCTGCCTGCAGAGGCTTCTCTGGACGCTTCATCCCTTCGGCAATTTGGATAGGCACCTTGCTACCAAGCGACTTGGTGATTCTCTCTAGCCCTTTGCCCTTTCTAAGTCTAGTCTTGGTAGTCATTGCATCTGAAAATGAAATTGAACTCATAAATTAGAATAGAAATCGACAAATGCAGGAATCGACAAAAGCATACATGATCATTCCATTTGGAAAATGCACTAGTAAAAGAGAGCATTGCAAAGGTCAACTTGCCTGGTTAAAGCACAAGCTGCTGTTCTTCTTCATTGATGATAGCATTCCTGTCAATAGAAGGTGCAACAGGGCTGAGGTCTGTGTGGACAGTGCCTGCTTCATCTATGCAGATAGTTCCTCCTTCATCTAGGCAGACAGTGCCACTTCCATCCATGCGGAGAGTGGTTCCTTCATCCATGGGCGGCAACTCATCACCCATTTGCACCGAGGTCTCACAGTCCATGCGCAGCAGACTTTCCTGATGGTCCATCGCAGTTGCCATCTTTGCTTTATGCCTTGTGACTCTATCAGGGGCAGGTTCATCAGGTTCCAGGATCCTCTTTTTTTGTCCTGGAGCTGGGGCCATCACCCTTCCTGGAGGCATTGCAGCAGATGTTTCCGAGCTCTTCCTCTTCTTGTTGACTGTCTTCTTAAGACCAGGCCTCTTCGTCCTAGATTCCTTCAGTGCCTCGTATAAATAGCACGGAAAAAAGCATTAGATCACAAGAGAAATATGTGAGCACAAGGAAACACATAGCATACAAGAACCCCAACCCTCCAAGCAAGACAGAGTTTGCACCTTAACAGTCTTCTTCACTACGACATCATCCACTTGCTCTCCATCAATAACTTCATCCTCCTTAGGATTGTACTCTGGGTCATCATTGATAACTCCACTACCTTCTTGAACCTCATCACTTCTACCTTCTTGTACATCATTTGTTTTCCTAATCATCGACGCTATTGCACTGATGCCAAGGGACTGGAACATCCGATTGTTCCTCGTCATATTTCTAGCCCTAACCTTCTCGTACTCGGTGAGAGGCTCTTCTTTGCATGATAAAGGAAACGTAACTATTAGGTGAATGTTTGGAATGCATGGACAGACAGCCAAACATATCTTATGATATTTTATTATCATTTAATCCTAGTTATTCAGGTAAGGAAGACTAACAGCACATAGGCACAATTAAGCCAGCTTATTTAGATTACAGCAATACATTTCACTTAGCATATTAAGACACAGATTTTATGAAACTGACAGTATAACCACAAGGAGCAAGTTGCATACCAACGGTTGGCCTCATGTTTGACCTTGTCCTCCTTGCCATGGATGATCTTGAGGTGGTGCTTGCAAAACAGAATAAACAACAATTAGATACAACAGGGATAAAGTAAAATGATGCACTTGTATCAATAAAGGAAAGCATTTGAACCATCATGCACATACATGTAATACATGTGAAACAAACTTGATGGATCAACAATACAGTGATCTAGTGTTATTAATTAAGCAAACATGTAAGTGCACTAAACAAGCATGCATGTACACTGGAAAGATATGAAGCATCTCTTAATATCTTCACTACATCAAGCAGGAGGTAGTAATGTACATCAAGCAGGAGGTAGGAATGTACATCAAGAAATCTGCCTAGTGCCCCATATAAAGTACACAACAAGCAAGCAAAGTGCTAGTAGTACTGCTGATGCAAACCCTAACCCTATGTACGCTAGCAAGGAACTGAATTGAAGAGTGGCAGCAAGCAAGCAAGCATCCCCATGACGTACTGAAGAGACTAACAACGCTTGGACTGGCATTCTACTGATTGTATTACTCTGTGTATGACAAGCAAAACTAAACTAAACTAAGATAAATAGAAATTAGCATGTGATGAACAAAGATAACTTTAATAAATAAGAAATCAGCATCAGTCACTATACATAGAAAAGATAGATTATGTAGTATGGTACGTATATCAGGAAGTGAAAGTGTAAATCTCACATCCACCAACGGGCACCTTATGGGCATCCTCTATGAACAGGATATGCATAAGGTGCTTTCAGCATCCACAGTTTTACTTCAACAAGCTTTGATGATGATAAGCGTAAATGGGAATCTAACTCAAAACAAGGAAAAAAACTCCCCATGCATGTTCCTCTACAACCTATACAACAATTTTTCAGAAGCTTCAAGAGGGCAGCCAAACCCGGTTTGATTTGGTATATCAACCCATATAGACACATATCATGTTGAGTAAGTAAAGCATGCATGATACACTCATCCTAATCAATGTGCGGTAGCACATTCTCATAATAATGGAACAGAAAAATAGAATTCTGCTAAGACCCACAACAATTGCAAGCAAGTGGCTTTGTGTACCCCCATCACAAATGCAGGCTAACCCATGCATAGGCAGACCGTCATAAACAAGAGGAGCATGTAGTAGCAGCATGATTCCCTGTTGTAACTCACCCTCATCAGAATTTAGACTACTTTACCAATTAGTACAAGATTTACATATGAAGTCTGTCAAGTGAATTAGTACAAGATTTACAGGACCAACATGCACTCTTAGCAACAGTAGTCAATACATAGAGAAGCACACGCTCTTAACAACAATTGAAATCATGCATAGGTAGGACCCCATGAAACCCTAACCCCATGAACACCATGAAACTCTAACCCCATGAAACCCATGAAACCCTAACCAGAGGGAGATCATCCCCATGAATCCACATTGGTCCTTCTCCATGAACAAGAAAACCAGGAGATCCATCAATCCTAACCCTAACCATCTCCATGAACTAGAGAAACATGTACCCCATGAACCCTAACCCTAGCCATCCCCATCCCCATCGATCCATCCCCATGAACCCTAGAAGAACCCATGAGGGGGGTCTACCGAACCCTAGAAGATCTACCCATTTGATGGATAGAGGGGAGAAGTACCTAGGGGTGGATGATGTTGATGATGCAGCGGTGGTCATTGTCGATTGCACCGTCGTCGTTGATGTAGTCGCTGTCGTCGTCGATGTAGTTGCCGTCGTCGTCGATGTAGTCGATGTAGCCGCCGTCGTCGTCGATGTAGCCGTCGCCGCCGTTACGGGGCGGGCGATGTAGCCGTCGAGGGGATTCGTCGTCGGGTAGGAAGGCGCGACGCGGCGGGGAGGGAATGGGGCGGCGTGGAGCAGGGAAGGGAGTGGGGCGGCAGGGCGGCACGGAGCAGGGGAGGGAGTGGGGCGGCGGGTCGTCGGGGAGAGGGGAGGGGAATGGAATGGGGAAATTTTGGGGAGTGGGAGGGGAGGGGAGTGGGATCCCGCGTGTTTAGTGGGAGAGGGGTGGTGGGTCCCGCATGGTAGTGGGAGAGAAGTGGTGGGAAATTTTGGTGGGGTGGGAGGGAAAATTTGGTGCTAAGAGGGAAATTTTGGTGGGGTGGGAGGGAAAATTTGGTGCTAAGAGGGAAATTTTGGTGGGGTGGGAGGGAAATTTTCACCAGTTTTTAGAGGTTTTGAGGCAGAAAAAATGAGGTTTTTTTTTGTAAACTTTGTAGAAATCATGGTTAAAATCATACTGAATAGCTCAAGAAAACATCGGTATTGCAAGTTTAGTATTTTTGCTAGTTGGTAGGCCACATTTGATGATGTGATGCGGAGGTCTCCCATTTTTTTGATTTTTTTGAATTTTTTACGGTGTTTTCAAAAACTGGCCGATTTCATCGCGGCGGCCGTCCGTGGCTAGGGTTTGAGTCGTGCCAATATGTTGTCGATTCTGTGATGAAATGCCTACCTGTGAAGCTAAAAAGGAATTTTAGCGAAAATAACGGGCAAACTATAGAGGATCCGCAGTTCAAATTCCAGCCGGTTCCAGCTGAATCGGCCGAAGGTTGTCTGAATGGCCAGGAGTAGCTACGAGGGTCGGAAAAGCATGATTTTTGGTGACCGTCCGTAAAATAGGGTCTACTTTGAGATAGACATGGAATGGCGCCGTTTGGGGTGACCCTCCTTGAAGCCGCTTCACGAAAAACGCATGTTTTTAGTATTCAAAAAATGAAAAATGTTTTTTTTTGTGAAACAAGTTGGAACCTAGCTTTGGCAACATTGTTTGCCATCACAAGACGGAGGCATGCGCCAAATTTGGGCATATTATCACAAACTATTCAGCGAATGCGGCCATATCATTGCTAGTTAGGCTTGAAAGCCATGAATCTTCGTTCATGGTAGGTTGTTTTTTAGAACACCTTTTCAAGAAAACATCGGTATTGCAAGTTTAGTATTTTTGCTAGTTGGTAGGCCACATTTGATGATGTGACACGGAGGTCTCCCATTTTTTTTTTTTGAATTTTTTACAGTGTTTTCAAAAACCGGCCGATTTCGTCGCGGCGGCCGGCCGTGGCTAGGGTTTGAGTCGTGCCAATCTGTTGTCGATTCTATGATGAAATGCATACCTGTGAAGCTAAAAAGGATTTTTAGCGAAAATAATGGGCAAGCTATGGAGGACCCGCAGTTCAAATTCCAGCCGGTTCCAGCTGAATCGGCCGAAGGTTGTCTGATTGGCCAGGAGTAGCTACGAGGGTCGGAAAAGCATGATTTTTGGCGACCGTCCGTAAAATAGGGTCTACTTTGAGATAGACATGGAATGGCGTCGTTTGGGGTGACCCTCCTTGTAGCCGCTTCACGAAAAACGCATGTTTTTAGCATTCAAAAAATGAAAAATGGTTTTTTTTGTGAAACAAGTTGGAACATAGCTTTGGCAACATTGTTTGCCATCACAAGACGGAGGCATGCGCCAAATTTGGGCATATTATCACAAACTATTCAACGAATGCGGCCATATCATTGCTAGTTAGGCTTGAAAGCCATGAATCTTCGTTCATGGTAGGTTGTTTTTTAGAACACCTTTTCAAAAAAACATCGGTATTGCAAGTTTAGTATTTTTGCTAGTTGGTAGGCCATATTTGATGATGTGATGTGGAGGTCTCCCATTTTTTTGATTTTTTTTGAATTTTTTACGGTGTTTTCAAAAACCGGCCGATTTCGTCGCGGCGGCCGTCCGTGGCTAGGGTTTGAGTCGTGCCAATCTGTTGTCGATTCTGTGATGAAATGCCTACCTGTGAAGCTAAAAAGTATTTTTAGCGAAAATAACGGGCAAGCTATGGAGGACCCGCAGTTCAAATTCTAGCCGGTTCCAACTGAATCGGCCGAAGGTTGTCTGAATGGCCGGGAGTAGCTACGAGGGTCGGAAAAGCATGATTTTTGGCGACCGTCCGTAAAATAGGGTCTACTTTGAGATAGACATGGAATGGCGCTGTTTGGGGTGACCCTCCTTGTAGCCGCTTCACGAAAAACGCATGTTTTTAGCATTCAAAAAATGAAAAACAGTTTTTTTTTTGTGAAACAAGTTGGAACCTAGCTTTGGCAACATTGTTTGCCATCACTAGACGGAGGCATGCGCCAAATTTGGGCATATTATCACAAACTATTCAACGAATGCGGCCATATCATTGCTAATTAGGCTTGAAAGCCATGAATCTTCGTTCATGGTAGGTTGTTTTTGAGAACACCTTTTCAAAAAAACATCGGTATTGCAAGTTTAGTATATTTGCTAGTTGGTAGGCCACATTTGATGATGTGACGTGGAGGTCTCCCATTTTTTTGATTTTTTTTTAATTTTTTACGGTGTTTTCAAAAACCGGCCGATTTCGTCGCGGCGGCCGTCCGTGGCTAGGGTTTGAGTCATGTTTTTAGCATTCAAAAAATGAAACTTATATTGTTTCATACATGAGCATGCACAAAAACCCATAATTTTATCTTTCATCCATGAGCATGCATAAAAAAATTCAATTCCCATCAATTACCAAACTGAATATTCATAATTAAGAAACTGACATGTTTAGATGACACTGTCATACAACATCCATGAGCATGCATAAAATTAAACCTGACATACTTAACATTGACATGTTCAGATTACACTAACAAGCTTAAACCTAACATGCTTAACATTGCCACTTCATTTCTTAACATCTTCACTCCTCCTTCTTCTCCTTCATCAACCTGATGCGCTCAGAGTAGCGAATCCCAACGCGGATGTACTCCTCTACCACAATTGGCATGGTCCTGTCGCCAAGCTGTGGGATTGCAGGCGCCACCACCATCACGAGGTCATTGTCAGGCACCACCATTGCGAGGTCATCATTAGGCACCACAATCGCAAGGTCGTCGTCAGCCACCATAGCAAGGTCGTCGTCCGCCACCACCATAGCAGGGTCGTCGTCAGCCACCACCATAGCAAGGTCGTCATCCGCCACCACCATAGCAGGGTCATCGTCAGCCAGAATAGGCTGCTCCTCGTCATCCCCGCTCTGCTCCTCGTCATCCCCGCTGCTGCTCCCATTGCCTGACAAAATGCAACAAAGTGTGAACATGGTGTTGTCGTCGTGCTAGTAGAGGAAGCCAAAAGGACAGGAAGAAGAGAGGCAGAGAGCTTACTGGCATCATCGTCGTGCTGGTAGTACATGCGGCACATGGTGTTGTCGAACATCTTCACGGTGAACATGGTGTCGCCGTCATAGCGGAAGACAAGGAAGTGCCCGAGCTGTAGCTCATGGGCGCGGGCGAAATGATCCCAGCCGGGCCCTGGGTACATGTGGCCTTCGCCATCGAACACCACCAACACGTCCCACAGCCTGCGAAGCCCGCTGCTGGCCTCCCGCAGCTTCACTTTGTGGGGCTCACGGCCGGCGAGCATCTTCGCAAACTTGTCAGGCAGCCTCTGCAGCGAGGGTCAAGTAGTGGTTAATTGTGTCAATCAAGCACTAGACAGCAGAGTGATGATAAATATACCTGCCTACTGCAAGATTTCTCAATTACGATCTCGAAGAACTAGAAACCTTCCAAGCCAGCCATCTCACTTCTCTGAAAAGCAGCATTGTAATTAAACAACAAGTTACCATAAACAGGACTGGACATAAATAGGAAACAAGCACTTCAAAAAGTAGAATATTTACTATAAATGCAATGGCCTCAATTTGCTCCTACTATAAATTTGGAATACTACTATAAATGGCAATGGCCTCAATTTGCTCCTACTATATCTTGGCAAAGGGGTAATCATCATCAGCAACAAGAATAACAACATCATGTGCACCCATCAACATCAACAGCACCCATCAGGTAACCACAACAAAAATAACAACAGCAACATCATCAGGTGACCACCAACAGCAACAGCACTAAAATCTACTATAAATGGACCAGAACACAGCTAGAACCATATCTACTATAAATGGACCAAAAGCTATAAACAGGACACAGCTATAAACAGGACTGGACATTGTTCCATATCTATAAATGAACATATCTGAACATTGGCATAAATGACAGAAAATATCCCTATCTAAACCCATCCATATCTGAACATTGGCATAAACATATCTGAACATATCTATAAATCTACTATAAATGGCAGAAAAGGTATTAAGGCACACATTTCTTTACAGAGGGAGTACAACCTACTGCATCAAACCTAACCATAAATATCAACATTTCTTCATGGCAAGTCAAAACCACACTCATTTCTACTTTTCAGCACTACATGTATATTTATGTCACAATCCAAAGAGGAAGGCCAGCATTAGGCATTGCCTTGCAAGCTACATAGAGGCAAACAAGGTTGATTTCATCATCAAATCTGTCACTGAGCTTTCCTGATACTTTAATTAAACACAACCTAGTGCATCTAACCCCAACCAAAAATAACAAAAATTCCTCATGGCAAGTCAAACCTACACTCCACTAGTACAGTACTACATGGAAACCAAGCTAGGCGCCCAAAATTAAGATCAGAAACACCAATTAGCTACTCCATCTCGTACTAAAAAAATGTATCAAATATCCCATATCAGAAAAGTTTAGTACAAAGTTGTACTAAACCAGTGACAATTAAGATGGATTAGAGGGAGTATCAAATTTGAACAGAGGAAGGAGTCGGCGAATTCATATCCATAATTTGAACCATAATCCTTAACTGAATCAATTCCCGCTAATCAAACCCTAATCTAATCCAACCCTAATCTAATCTAATGCAGTCCTAATCAAACCCTAACCAAATCAAACCCTAATCTAATCCAATCTAGGCGGCGGCAAGAACCCTAATCTAACCAGTAGCAGAAAACTAAGTTAAGAGGAAGAAGAGAGAGAGAGGAAGGATTCATACCTCAGGAAAGAGAGGAAGGAGTCGGCGACGGAGGGAGAGGAAGGAGTCGGCGGCGGTGGGAGGCCGTCGCCGTCGATGGAGGAGAAGGGGATGCGGCGAAGAGGAGGAGTGGGTCGAGTGGAGAATGGAGAGGAGGAGCGGGTCGAGTGGAGAGGAGTGGGGAAAAGAGGTCCACTTGTCAGTGAGTTTTGTGTTTGCTACGTGACTGGTTTGATATATTGAAAAGGGTGGGCATAGATTACAGAACCAACAGCCTCTTCCTAGCCCAGTGGTAGAAACACAGCGAAATAAGCGCCAGGTCGTGGGTTCAAGCCCCCGCTCGCGCATATTTTTTGGCCGCACGCATATTTTTTGGTAGCTTGGGTAGAGTAGCAAAATGGCCCACTTGTCAGCGAGTGGGTCGAGTGGCCCACTTGTCAGCGAGGTGTGTGTTTGATACTTGACTAGTTTGATGATTTTAAAAGAGATGGCATAGAGGAGAAGACCAGTAGCCTCTTCCTAGCCCACTGGTAGAAACACAGTGAAATGAGCGCACAGTCGTGGGTTCGAGTCCCCGCTCGCGCATATTTTTTTGCTCACAGTTCTGACCAAAACAACTCTGAAAACTACCAAAACAACATTCAGACATCATCATTTTGCACCAAAACAACAGCCCTCCATCACATCATTTTTTACCAACAACAACATCTTCATCATCACAACCAAAAATAACATCACTATTTTGCACCAACATCACTATCTCTGAAAATAGTATGAAAAATAGCTCTGAAAACAACATCTCAATTCAGTTCAAAAAAACTTTAGGATCATTACAACATCATTTTGCATTACAACTTCAGGATCATCACAACCAACAGTTCTAACCAAAACTAAGAAAATGGCACCAAAACTACATCACTAGAGCCACTATGCATTTTGCCTCTCCATCACTAGAGCCATCATGATCACCAAAACTACATGATTTTCCCTGAAACATCATGATAAACCATCATCTGCCTCTCCATCACTACAACCATCAGTCTCATGCATTTTGCTACCTGGAGAAAATTGTAGTACAAAAACTACATCAGGAACATGTAGTAATAGCATTAGCTCACCAAGGAGACCAAATTTACCTTCACTACTCATCGTCGTCGATACGAACACAAGGAACTCTATGCCCACTCCTGTTTTCCTCATCATCACTACAATATTGCAGCATAGTATGATCAGTCCTGTTTTCCTCATCCTCGCTCTCATGTCCATCCGCTACCACCTTTCTTCTTTTCTTGATGCCTTCAACTGTTGCAGCATCAACGATCACACGTTCCCGGTCCCTTCGCACTCTGCTTTGCACCGGGACTTCCATAGAGTCATCATCAGCTTGCAACGGAACTTCCGTAGAGTCATCATCTTGGTATGTTAGTCCACCATCACTGGGAACCTTTTCCACTTCAGTTTCAGTCACACTCCACAAGTGTCTGTGCTCAAAGGTTTGCACAACTCGCCATTTTCCGTGCAAAAGAGTGTCAGACAGATAAAACACCATTGTTGCTTGTGTTGTTAGAATAAAGGGATCACTCTTATACCAGCACCTTCCAGTGTTGATGCTTTTGAAGTGGCCATCATATTTGACAAAAGAGTCTCTCTTCTTCTTGCTACCAAGCTCAAACCAGTCACAGCGAAATAAGACAACCGAGCGATGGATGCCTCCACTAGAGTTGTACTGCAACTCTACGATGCTTCTCAACTGACCGTAGAAGTCAATGATCTCACGATCATGTGATCCCTCAGTGACGATTCCACTATTCTGTGTCTTCCTTTTTTCCTCGCGGTCAACGGTGTGGTACCGGACACCGTCAGCAATGCATGCTGAATACACTCTCACTCGCTTATCCGGTAAGCATGCCAAAGCAAATAGATCATCACTGACCTTCTTCTCCTCATGCAACTTTCCAATCTGCACAAATAAACCATTTAGCAAACAATGGTATTTAACAATTGATGAATAACACAGAAAACATCAAACATGTGGCTAAAGATCTCACATGATTCTTAAACCAATTTGCAAACCCCTTGGCAACCCTTTTATCAACATTGATCTTGCTTTCTTCCTGATTTAACTCTTTCTTGCATTTCCTGCAATGCAAACAAAACATGTGAATTAAAACATTAGGCTGGTGCCAACCCAAGCAAAATATATATATAATGAGTGCACAAGATATAACGTACTCGATATATGGTAGAACCTCGGCGCAATTGCTGAGCACATACCAAACCATCTTGTCATACTCATCACCAGCCTCCAAGTATTGTGAGGCTCCAAGAAAGTTCACACCATGGTTGAAAACAGAGACATCACCACTTTGCGAATCAGACCGCTCTCTATTTCTGCCCGGCCGGTTCCATCTTGTTTCCACATCGCCAAAGTATCTAGAGCAAAAAGTCAAGCACTCGTCAACGACATATGCTTCAGCAATAGAACCTTCAGGTCTTGCCGTGTTTCGCACATAATGCTTACAAGTAAGCAGCCTTCTTTTGATTGGGTACATCCAACCGTATTGCACAGGGCCTCTAAGCATTGCCTCTTTTGGTAAGTGCACCGCCAAATGGACCATCACGGTGAAGAAAGCTGGAGGGAAAATCTTCTCGAGCTTGCAAAGAATAATTGGGATTTCTTTTTCAAGTCTTTCCAGGACAGTTAACTTGAGTGTTTTGCAGCACAGTTCTCTAAAGAAATTTCCCAGCTCAGCAACCGCTTCATATATATCCTTGTCCATGATTCCTCGGAGGCCCGCCGGTAAAATCCTTTGGAGGAGGATGTGACAATCATGTGTTTTCAGTACTGAAAGCTTGAATCCATCAGAAGTAACACACTTTGCTAGGTTAGCAGCATAACCATCTGGAAATTTCACCGCTCTTAGGAATTCACAGAATGCAAGCTTTTGTTCTTTACTCATTGTATACCATGCTCATGGCATTTCAAATGAATCTTCATCTTCATTGTGTTGTAGATGCAAATCTTCTCTTATGCCCATGTCCTCCAAATCAAGCCTAGAACTAACTATGTCCTTTGTCTTCCCTTCAATGTTCAGAAATGTCCCTAGCAGATTCTCGCATATGTTTTTCTCAATGTGCATTACATCAAGATTATGCCTTAATTTCAGATCAGCCCAGTATGGCAGGTCCCACAAACAAGACCTCCGGTCCCAACATTGACCTTCCTCACGCTTTCTTTTCTTCACAAGCTTTCCTGGTCTCACATCTTTCACCTTTTCAAGTTACTGCTCTAGCTCTTCTTTAGTGAATTCAGCTGGCTTGTCACGGGTTTCATTCTCACCATTAAAATCTTTGCTTCTTCGCCAGCGATGGTTTCGGGGAAGAAAGCGGCGGTGCCCAATATAGCAGGCTTGCTCCTTATTCTCTTTGAGCAAGGGTCTTTGTCACAATGCACACAGGCCTTATAACCTGCTGTGATCCTCCTAGACAGAGTGTGCAGCGTCGGGAAATCATGGATGGACCATATGATTGCAGCATGTAGATTGAACTTTTCTTCCGGACTCAAGGCATCGTATGTAGGTACACCAGTCCAGAGCTAGAGCAGTTCTTCTACGAGGGGCTCCATAAAGACATCAAAATCCTTTCCTGGAGACTCTGGACCCGGGATAAGCAACGACATCATGAAGTTGGACTGATCCATGCATGCCCATGGTGGCAGGTTGTACGGCACCACAAAAACTGGCCACATGCTATAAGACATGCTCATGTTCCCAAATGGATTAAAGCCACCTGTGGCAATGCCAAGTTTTATGTTCCTTGGATCTGCAGCAAAATCTAAATGTATATTGTCAAACTCTTTCCATGCCTCTCCGTCCGCTGGATGGCTCAGCTCATTGTCCACAGGTTGCCGCTTCAGCTTGTGCCATTGTACCTCCAGCGATGATTTCTTCGAGATAAACATCCGTTGCAGCCTTGGTATCAACGGAAAGTGCCTCAGTACCTTTTCCGGTATTGACTTCTTCCCATCAGCATCTTTCCACCTAGAGGCATTGCATTTTGGACAGTTGTCATGCTTTGCTAAATCCTTCTGAAATAAGACACAGTTATTTGGGCACACATGTATTGAAACATAACCTAGCCCCAGCCTGCGGATTATGCTCAATGCTTCATCATAAGATCTAGGAACACAGCTATCAGGGAATTGCAAGCTCAAAAGGTGGAGTATTGCGTTGAATGCAGCATTGCTAATCCAGTAGAAAGACTTGATGTGGAGTAACTTCACTGTGAAGGTAAATCTTGAAAATTTACCCCCTTCATGAGCTGCGCGCTTGGCCTCCTCTAACACCTCAGCAAACAACGACTTCTCTCCATCAGCACGATCTTCAGCATCGTACAGATCCTTCAATAGGTCAGGAATCCTATCATCTTCATGCCCATCCTCTTCCTCCAAACCAGCATTATCTCGCAAAACCTTTTCCATGAAATCAATGCCAGCATCACCACCACCCATCATATGAGGGGCCTGTGTATCAGCTTCAAAATGTTGAGGTTGTCCGTCTAAAGGTTCTCCATGATATATCCATCTATCATATGTGCTGGACATCACATTAAGAAGCAGATGATCTTCCACTCTTCCTTGAGCCATTCTTGAACGGTTGAGGCATTCGCAGCATGGGTAAAGAATGTGAGCATCTGGCAAAATTTGCCCGAACAAATGCCATGAAATCATCAACTCCTTTCATATGTTCTTTCGAAAACTTTCTAACTCCTTTTCTAATCTAGCTTCTGTCCATCTGCCAAAGACAACAAATTGTTGCAACTTAGGAAATCAATCTAAGTGCATCAACATTAATTAATGAAAATGGATGGCAGTAATGGCACCCAACTTTATATGCTAACTGCCTAACCACAAGATTCAACTATTTCCAATTTCTCACTACTTTAGTCCAACTTGGTGGACAAAATAAATCAGCATTCAATATTTACTCATGGCATGAATCAGTCAAATGGATCAGGATCCTATTTACTCAACATTCATTATTTACTCATGGACAAAATAAATCAGGAATTTAGAACAGAGAGCAACAGCAATTTCAGGATCCTATTTCAAGGAAAGACCAACATCAATTTCATCAACGCAATTTACTCTTGGACAAAATAGAACAGAGAGCTCTGTTCTATTGATAGCTGACAACATAATTCACCACTATGAATTGACTAAATTCCAAAAGAATTCTTAACAATTTCATCAACAGCAATTCTCTTCACAATTTCTAGCAAATTCATCAATGCCATTTCCAAGAGATTTTTCCAAGCTTACAACAAACCTACATCAAATCAGTGTGTGTGTGTGTGTGGAGATTCTCCTAACAGATCTACATCAAATCAATGACATCAACAGAGAGGAGAGGGGGAGAGGAGAGGGGGGAGTGCATACGTGGGCAAGGTCTGCTTGCGGCGGCGGTGAGTCCCCCATGCTCGGCGGCGGCGAGCCCCCCATGCATGGGCGAGGTCGCCGTTCCTGTCGTGTGCGAGGCGAGCGGCCCCTGCACCGCCACCGCCGATCACCGCCCCCGCCCCTGCTGGTCACTTCGCCTCCACGCCCACGCCCCAACCTCGCCTCCGCCCCCGTTGGTTGCTTTCGTCGCGAGGCCGTGGGCGAGGCCACCTGCGACGAGGTCGTGGGCAAGGCGAGGTTGGTTGCTTCCATCGCTTCGGCCGCCGGCCCCGCCCTCGTCCGCCGGTTGCTTCCGCCCGCCGCCCGCCACCCGCCAGCCCCGCCCTCGTCCACTGGTTGCTTCCGCCCGCCGCCCGCCGCCCGCCGCCACCTGGTCGGAAGACCTAGAAAAACGCTAAGTGTTGCTCTGTTCGATGCCACCTGGTCGGAAGGTCCCAGTTGTCACTGATACGAGAGAGATGTGGTTTATATAATGTATAGACAAATTCCCATATATGAGCAATAGTCCCTCTCTAGTCCAGTGGTAGCGAGCGAGCGAAGCCAGCGCCGGGTCGTGGGTTCGAATCCCAGCCCGCGCATCCTTTTTGGGTGAATTAAGCGCTCGGCCCCGCCTATCAAATGGGTCCCGCCTGTTAGTGTGTGCCCACCTGCTATCAAATGGGCCCCGCCTGTCTGTTGAATATAAGCATTTAAAAAAAATGACACCTAGACAATGACACATAAGCAAGGTTGCTGAGGTGGCTGCCTAATTCATCCTAATGCATTCGAACTCAAGTGTAGTGACCATTTATATTGGTCGTTATCAGCTAGGCATGAGGCAGTGGACAGTGCTACTAGCTTTACGACCATTTCCTCTAATGAAATTATGACCTTTCTGACCAAAATGGTCATTATGGTTTAGGGTTTGGAGCCCCCCAGACAGCTTTTGACCAATTGGTCCAAAATGGTCATAAATTTATGACCAATTCTTCCAGGGTCACTGACAGAAGGTCACAAGTTGACATATTTCTTGTAGTGATGGAAGAAGTCATCTGCTCGATGTGGTGCTGACGTAGCTCTGTCTCTGGTTCGCGTCCATTGCAAAAAGCCAAAGAAGAGAAACTAGCAGCGATCAAGGTTGCCAACACCAAGAAGCTTGACTTCCAGTCCTTCATGGAGACCTTTATTGAAGCTACTACTCGCATTGCAGATGGAATCGACCTGGACGAGTTCGTCGAGACTGCCAGCCCTCCTCATGCAGAGTAAACAAACTTTAAGTCCTAATTAAATTTGCCTCGGTATGCCGAGTGGTTTTGTAACCGTTAAATTCCTTCGGGCCTGATGCCCGAGTACTTTTATCTGTGGTTCGAAACCTCGTGGGATTTATCTGGACTTGGTTTTTCCTTGAATATGCTTGTCGTTATCTTCCGAGTGGAACTTGTCTCTTCACTCGGAACAGACTTTTGTACTTGTGATGCAGCTCTGAGGAGAGGGTCGCAGACGACCTGCGCCTCGTCATCCTTGCGGATAAGGATAGAGCGGACATTGTTCTTATGGCGCAGCTCTGAGGGAAGGGTCGCAGACGACCTGCACCTTGTCATCCTTGCAGACTAGGATGGAGTGTACGTTGTACTTATGATGCAGCTCTGAGGAGAGGGTCGCAGACGACCTGCACCTTGTCGTCCTTGTGGATCGGGATGGAGCGTGTGGCCAAGTCCCCGAGGGAGAGGATTGCTCTTCACTCGGAGATTTTTAAACTTAGGCGAGTACGAGACTGCAGCTAAGCCCCCAAGTGAGAGGATTGCTCTTCACTTGGTAGGATTTTTCAAACTTAGGCGAGTACGAGACTGCAGCTAAGCCTCCAAGTGAGAGGATTGCTCTTCACTCGGTAGGATTTTTCAAACTTAGGCGAGTACGGGACTGCAGCTAAGCCTTCGAGTGAGAGGATTGCTCTTCACTCAGTAGGATTTTTCAAACTTGGGCGAGTACGAAACTGCAACTAAGCCTCCGAGTGAGAGGATTGCTCTTCACTCGGTAGGATTTTCCAAACTTAGGCGAGTACAGAACTGCAGCTAAGCCTCCGAGTGAGAGGATTGCTCTTCACTCGGTAGGATTTTTCAAACTTAAGCGAGTACGGAACTGCAGCTAAGCCTCCGAGTGAGAGGATTGCTCTTCACTCGGTAGGATTTTTTTAAACTTAGGTGAATCAGGTTCGCGGCTAAGCCCCCGAGTGAGAGTATTGCTCTTCACTTGGTAGGATTTTTCAAACTTAGGCGAGTACGGAACTGCAGCTAAGCCTCCGAGTGAGAGGATTGCTCTTCACTTGGTAGGATTTTTAAACTTAGGTGAATCGGGTTCGCGACTAAGCCCCCGAGTGAGAGGATTGCTCTTCACTTGGTAGGATTTTTAAACTTAGGCGAATCGGGTTCGCGGCTAAGCCCCCGAGTGAGAGGGTTGCTCTTCACTCGGAGTTTGTTTTTGAAACTTAGGCGAATCAGGTTCGCAGCTAAGCCACCCGCTGGGTTTTTTTTGAACACATGCGTATGGAACAACAATCATTTCACTGTAAAACTGCATCTTTGATAAACAAACTAGAAGGTACTTCTTATTACATCTCAACAATCTGAATGTTTAAGTATGAAAATGGTGGAGTAGCTCCGCATTCCAGGCGCGTGGCTCGTCTTTATTGTGTTCCACAGTGTATAGGTAATACGCTTGGTTGTGGAGCACCTTGGTGATGATGAAGGGGCCTTCCCAAGCGGGAGCAAGCTTGTGAGGCCGTTGCTGGTCCACTCGGAGCACAAGGTCTCCTTCATGAAATGCTCGACCTCTCGCGTTTCTGGCATGGAATCGACGGAGGTCTTGCTGATAATTGGTCGACCGAATCAAGGCCATCTCTCTTTCCTCTTCCAAAAGATCAACAGCATCTTGTCGAGCATGTTCCGCTTCGGCTTCTGAGAGAAGTTCTACTCGGGGGGCGTTGTGAAGCAAATCACTCGGCAGCACAGCTTCAGCCCCATAGACCATGAAGAAGGGAGTTTGACCAGTCGACCGATTTGGTGTTGTTCTCAATCCCCAAAGTACTGATGGCAATTCGTCTACCCAAGCACCTGCCGCATGCTTGAGGTCATGCATCAACCTGGGTTTCAACCCTTGGAGGATCAAACCGTTTGCTCTTTCTGCTTGTCCATTCGACTGCGGGTGGGCGACTGAAGCGTAGTCGACCCGAGTGCCTTGGGAAGCACAGAAAGCCTTGAACTCATCTGAATCAAAGTTTGAACCGTTGTCCATGATGATGTTGTGCAGGACCCCATATCTGAATGTTAACTCTCTGATGAAGCTAACGGCGGTACTCGAGTCGAGGTTTTTGATGGGTTTGGCTTCAATCCATTTAGTGAACTTGTCGACTGCAACAAGCAGATGGGTGAAGCCGCTCCTGCCGGTCCTCAGAGGTCCAACCATATCCAATCCCCAAACAGCAAAGGGCCAGATGAGTGGAATGGTCTTCAAGGCTGATGCAGGCTTGTGGGACATGTTGGAGTAGAACTGACAGCCTTCACATTTGTCGACTATATCTTTTGCCATTTCATTTGCTCGCGGCCAATAGAACCCCGCTCGGTATGCTTTGGCCACAATGGTCTGAGAGGACGCGTGGTGACCACAGGTCCCTGAGTGGATATCATTGAGGATCATTCGACCTTCTGGCGTGATGCACCGCTGAGCAACTCTAGTAACACTTTCTCTGTAAAGTTGTCCACCTATCATGGTGAAGGCTTTGGATCGACAAACAATCTGACGGGCCTCATCTTCATCTTCTGGAAGTTCTTTCCTGAGCAGATATGCAATATATGGCACCGTCCAATCAGGAATGACGACCAAAACCTCCATGATCAGGTCGACCATGGCTGGGATCTCGACTTCAGTCGGATCGGTAGAACTTTTTGGTTGCGGGGGCTCTTCTGTGAAAGGATCCTCTTGAACTGATGGTGTGTGAAGATGCTCCAAGAACACATTGCTGGGAATGGGCTCCCGCTTGGAACCTATCTTTGCCAAGTCATCAACTGCTTGATTCTTTAGTCGGGGTATATGGTGTAGCTCTAACCCTTCAAACTTCTTTTCTAACTTTCTCACTGCATTGCAATAGCCAGTCATAGCTGGGCTCCTGATGTCCCACTCTTTCATCACCTGATTGACCACTAAATCTGAGTTGCCGTAAACCATTAGGCGACGGACGCCGAGTGAAATGGCCATACGCAACCCATACAGAAGTGCCTGATATTCAGCTTCATTGTTGGAGGAATCAAAGTGAATCTGGAGAACGTAACTGAGCTTGTCGCCTCGTGGGGATACCAGGACTACCCCAGCACCAGAACCATTCAGCATCTTGGATCCATCAAAGAACATAGTCCAATGCTCTGAATGAATCTGAGTCGGTTAATGCTGCTCAACCCACTCGGCGAGGAAATCTGCTATTGCTTGGGACTTGATTGCTTTCTTTGCCTCAAACTTGATATCCAACGGAAGGAGTTCAATCGCCCATTTTGCCACTCGACCAGTTGCATCTCTGTTGTTCAGAATTTCTGACAATGGAGCATCACTGATGACTGTAATTGAATGATCTGAGAAGTAATGTGCAACCTTCTTCGTGGTCAAGTAAATTCCATAAACAAGCTTCTGATAATGCGGATATCTCTGCTTGGATGGAGTCAAGACTTCAGAAATATAGGACACTTGGCGCTGAACCTTGTAGGCTTTACCTTCTTCTTCCCGCTCGACCGTGAGTACTGTACTGACAACTTGTCCAGTGGCTGCAATATAAAGCAGTAAAGGCTCTTTGCTGATTGGGGCAGCGAGCACCGGCTGGGTGGAAAGCAGGGCTTTGAGCTCTGCAAACGCTGCGTCAGCTTCAGGAGTCCACTAGAACTTGTCAGATTTCTTCATCAGTCGGTAAAGAGGCAATGCCTTTTCACCGAGACGAGAAATGAACCGACTCAAAGCGGCCAAACAACCAGTAATCTTATGAACGTCGTGCACACGCACAGGGTGTTTCATTCGGAGGATTGCACCAACTTTTTCCGAGTTTGCATCGATCCCTCGTTCGGAAATGAGGAAACCGAGTAACTTTCCACCTGGAACCGCGAACATACACTTCGACGGATTAAGCTTGCTATCATATCTCCTCAGGTTGGCAAAGGTTTCAGCGAGGTCAGTCAGCAGGTCGGAACCTTTATGCGACTTAACCATGATGTCATCCATGTATGTTTCCACATTCCGACTGATTTGAGTGAGCAGGCACTTCTGAATCATGCACATGAATGTGGCACCAGCATTCCTGAGACCAAAGGGCATGGTAACATAGGAAAAGCACCCGAATGGGGCGATGAAAGTTGTTTTTATTTCGTCGGGTCCATACAGTCGGATCTGATGGTACCCGGAGTATGCATCCAGAAAGGACAATCGTTCACATCCCGCAGTTGAGTCGACAATCTGGTCGATGCGGGGGAGAGGGAAGTGATCTTTTGGGCAGGCCCGATTGATATGCTTGAAGTCGATACACATACGGAGTGAATCATCTTTCCTGGGAACCATGACAACGTTGGCGAGCCACTCGGAGTGGTAAATCTCTCGGATGAACTCAGCTACCAGAAGCCGAGCCACCTCCTCGCCAATTGCCTTCCTTTTCTCCATGGCGGACCGTCGGAGATGCTCTTTGACAGGTTTCGCTTTTGGGTTGACTCACAAACGGTGCTCAGCCAGTCCCCTGGGTACACCTGGCATGTCAGAAGGTTTCCATGCAAAGATGTCCCAGTTCTCATGGAGGAACTGGGTGAGCGCTTCTTCCTATTTGCTGTCGAGTGTTGTTGAAATATGAGTCAGAGTAGCATTGGGGTCGGTCGGGTGAATGTGAACTGGCTTTGTTTCACCAGACGACTAAAATGCAAACTCGGAAGCAGGCTTCTTAGAACGCAACAAATCACTCAGATCTGCATTTTTCTGATACTCTTGCATTTCCACCGCTGCCATCTGTTCATCAGCAATTTTTGAGCCCTTCTGGAGGCACTCTTCTGCTCTCTGCCCATTTCCAGTGACTGTGATCACGCCCTTGGGGCCAGGCATCTTTAGCTTAAGGTACACATAACATGGTCGAGCCATGAAACGGGCATATGCGGGCCTACCCAAAATAGCATGATAGGCACTGTGAAAATCCACAACTTCAAATGTCAACTTTTCCTTACGGCAATTCATCGAATCACCGAAAACCACGTCAAGAGTGATCTGGCCGAGTGAATCGGCTTTCTTCCCAGGGATGACCCCATGGAACTGCATATTGCTTTCGCTGAGCTTGGACATCGGAATGCCCATCTCCCGTAGAGTCTTAGCATACAAAATATTCAGGCCGCTGCCACCATCCATCAAAACCTTGGTCAGTCGGGCACCCCCTACGACTGGGTCGACCACCAGCGCTTGCCGCCCTGGGGTAGCAACGTGCATCGGATGGTCAGACTGGTCGAATGTGATGGGGGTCTTTGACCACTTCAAATATGTTAGCGTTGCCGGACAACCATGTTCACTTCTCTGTTGATAACTTTCAGTTGACTTTTGCTCTCAACGTCAGCAAAAATCACCAGAGTGACATTGACTTGAGGGTAACCATCATCCTCTTCTTTGTCCTCATCCTTATCAGACTCTTTCTCTTTCTCACTGGGTTGTTTCTCTCGGAACTGCTGGATAAGTAGTCGACATTGTCGAGTGGTATGCCTGGGATATATCAGATTGCCCTCTTCATCTTTCTTGGTGTGAATGTGACATGGCAAATCCAACACATCATTTCCTGCTTGATCTTTTACTTTCTTGGGGATCCAGGGTCCCTTAGGCTTCCCCTTGAACTTTCCTTGGGTCACAACTGCAGCTTCACCTGGGCCTGCAGGTTCAGCCTTGCGTTTCTGCTTCCAACCTCCTCTGGTGTCCTGGGCGACTGGTTTGCTCTTGCCACTATGGAGTCGGTCTTCTTCCTCGCCGTTAGCGTACCGAGTGGCTATTTCCATCATTCGGGCCAGAGTCATATCTCCTGTCCGACCGAATTTCAGGTTAAGCTCTCTGTACCGAACGCCTTCCTTGAAGGCACAAACAGCTTGATGTTGGGATACATTTTCCACTGTGTGATGCAAAGTGGTCCACCTCTAGATGTAGTCCCTCAGAGTTTCATTCAGTTTCTGTACACAATGCTGCAACTCAGTCAGCCCTGCGGGCCGTTTGTAAGTGCCCTCAAATGTCCTGACAAACACTCGGGCCAACTCTTCCCAACTGAATATACTGCCAGGAGCCAATTGATTCAACCAAGCTCTGGCCGAGCCCTCCAACATCAAGGGGAGATGCTTCATGGCTATGTCATCATTGCCGCCACCAATCTGCACAGCCACTCGGTAATCTTCCAGCCAAGTGTCAGGCTTTGACTCACCGGTGAACTTGCTCACTCCCGTCGCCAACCGGAAGTTGGGAGGAATCTCAGCGGCTCTGATGGCTCTGTTGAAACACTCAGGTTCGGAGACATGAACTCTGCTGCCAGTCGGACGATCTCTGTCGAGTCCTTCTCTGTGTGCTCTGTTCCTGACGACCAGACTTTGAACAAGGATTGACCTCGCATCAAACCCTAGCTCTCTTGGGTCAACTGGGACCCTCCGCTCATCGCTGTATGGGCGCCTGTCGTCATATTGCCGGGGCACATATGATCCGCCCCTTGGAGGGGGCGTAGGCACTCGACGGCGGTCATCACGGCCGAGTCGATGATCATACCGCTCGTGGTTCCGACCCAAATACTGCTCTTGGCGATGCCCACGTCCCTCACGCCGTGAAGGCAATCTTGGGCTGTGAGCCGACTGGACTATGTCAGCCACCACAGATCTGCTTTGGATCCTATTGCGAGACTGAGAAACGGCTGTGTTTTGCTCTCCTGCCGCTCGAAGTAGCGCCCGGATCTGCATCAAACCTCGTCCAGCCTCTGATTGGGAAGTCTGGATTGACTCTGCTATATGGGCTGCAGCTGTAAGATTCTGAATCGGAGTGCGGTATGCCTGAGGCTCAGGTGGGAACAACTGTCGCCGTCGACTGGATTTAGGGATCTGTCATCGAGCGCGCTCGTCGAGTGAATGCTGAAGGTTCTCCAGCCGCGCGCGCTCAGCCAATGTGGCCAGGCGCGTAGCCTCCAAGGCCCGGGCCTCGGCGGTCTCCCCGATGATGGAAGTGTGGAGGGCCTCCATGTTGCGGCGGTGCAGCTCCTCCCTCTGCTGCGAAGTGAGGGCTTCGGGATGATATTCCTCGTGAACACGCGACGGATCACCGCCGCCATCGCCGCCGCCGCTGCGACGCATACCCGGCGGGCTGCGTGGTGTGTCGACCATCAGGACCTCTGCCGCAGGGTCGCTGCTGTCGCACTCGGATAGGGTCTCAACAGAGCCAGTCAACAGATCGAACAGGCCATAGAGAGATTTGTCGGGCTCGATTGCCGCGACTTGAGGGGTGGCCGACTGACGGGCCACCGCATGCTTTATGTCACATCCCTAGTTCTGATAATGCTTAGTGCTAGCATCTTGTGTTGCATCATGTTTAAGTTTCAATTAAAGTTGAAATGGGGATGGCAGAAACCCCCAGCACCACTTAATCCAACTAGGGTTACTAAAATAATTTTTCAATGAACCTGAAATGCCCTTAAAAAATGTTCATCATCTTTGCCTTGGTCTAGAACCTCTGACAGAAATGGTTCACATTTTCCTAGGATAGCATTGGGTCACTGAATTAAATCATATGCTATTTGCATTTGCGCATTTAAATGCTATATAATATTTTAAATGTCCAAATATTCATGAACTAAAATGTTTACTGTTGGAAATATTCCAAACAGTATCCTTGAGCAGTTTCATGAATTTTGAGATTGTTTTGGTATTTTTTAATAAAGCCCTAAAGTTACAGAATAATAGAAAACAAAAATAAAAGAGAGAGAGAGAGAGAGAGCTTACCTAACCACCTACCTAGCCTGCTCCTTTAGCAGCCGGCCCATCTGGCCCGTGCCAGTCATCTCCCTCCTTTCGCCAGAAGGATGGGAGGCGCGTGCCCGATGCGCGCGACCACGCGCCGCGCCACCTCCTGCTTCCCGCCGCTTCCCCGACGCGGCTATGAACGCCACGCACTCCCCCTTGACCCCCTCGACCTCTCCCTCGCCCTCATCCCCTTCTCTGTCTCGCTCTCTCTCCCGCAGCCGAACGCCATGGTCGCCGCCGATCGCTGCCACCAGGGCCACCGGCCAGCCCTATCCCCATGGACGTGTCCCCGAGCTCCGTTTTCGTCCTCTACGTCGTCTGCTCCGAGACACGCGACGCCGGACATCCTACATCGCCGGCTACATCATCTTCTTCCTCCTCGGGTCGACGAGATCGACCCCGCCGTTCCGCCTGCACCGGACCTTCCCCAAGCCCGCTTCGACGCCCCCTGCCATCACCGTGAGCCACTGACCCGAACCCCCCTCTTCCGCGCTCCGTTTGCATGCTGTAGCCGTCGCTCCGCCGGAGACCAAACCGCGCCGCCACCCGAGCTTCTCGCCGTTGTGGCCACAGTCGTTGTAGCTCCCAACCGAGCACACCCACGTGCTCACCGCGCCGCGTAGGTGCCGTAGGAGCTAAGCATGCCACTCAACGCCCACCGCAGCCCCGTTCCCGAGTGCGCCCGAACTCCGGCCGCCGCCGAGGTCGACGCCGTGCTCAACTCCGGCCACCCCAGCTGTTGTCGCTTGCTGCACTGGATGCGGGAGAGCTCCATCTCCCCCGGGTGCCCTTCGCCGCTCGTTTGGGCGCCGGGAGAGCGAACCTGAGCCCTCCACCGCGCCTGTTGCCACCGGCGATGAGCCGTCGGCTGGTTAGGCCCTGTTGACCAGGGGTTTGACCTCCCCTCGGTCAATGACAGGTGGGGCCAGCCCCCTGTTAAATTAGTTTAGTTTATTCTAACTTAATTAGCCACTGTTTCACTGACATGTGGGCCCCAGCCCCACCGACAATTTAGTTAGGTTTAACTTAAGGCTAATTTAGTTAATTAGCCGAGTCAATGACATATGGGTCCCACTAGTCAGGTTTGACCTGGACCGCGCATGTTGACTGGCTGACGTCACGCTCATGTCATGCTGACGCAGTTAATCATTTTCTGGATTAAAAATAATTCAGGGAATTCCAGAAAATAGTTGAAACTTCTAAAAATCATAGAAAATAATCTATAACTCAGATTGAAATAAGTTATATATGAAAACTTATCAGAAAAATCCAAAGAATCTGTTTATGGCATTTTCATGCATGTTTGAACAACTTATACCTGCTGATCAGGTCAAACCAATTAAATGGCATTTGAATAATCACCTATGGAGTTTGAATTTGAATCTTGTATTCAAACCAACTCCATTTAAATTGTTGCTAGATGCATTAGCTCAAATCACATCATATTGACATGTCATGATCATGCATCATATTGTGCATTGCATTGATTGCGTTCTTTCTCTGTTGCCGGTGTTTGTCCCCTCTCAGTAGATGTGGTTTCGACGATGAGTTCGATGACACCGATGAAGAGCTATACTATCTTCAGAAGTGCCAGGCAAGCAAAAACCCCTTGTTCATTCCGATACAATCCCACTCTCTTGCTCCTGCTCTCTTTTACTGCATTAGGACAACAACGATTCAACTGTTACATGTTGCGGTAGTTGAACCCCTCTCCTCTGCATGACCTGTCATTGCCACAGTAAATAGATGAAACCCACTAGCATGAGTAGGAGTTGTTTGAGCCCTGATGTGCCTACTCATTCATGCTTGTTTGTCATGCCTGCTACTACTTAGAGTTGAGTCAGGTCCGATTCATCGGGGATGAATTGGAATGTGGTGAACATGTCCTACTGTTGAGAGCTAAGTGTGTGAACACGATTTGGTAAACGTAGTGGTGAGAGGCCATGTAGGAGTACATGGTGGGTTGTCCCATTGAAACCGTCCTCAGGAACTGAGTTCTGTGTTTGTGATCCATGAACAGCTACTACCACACGTTGGGCCCTGAAATATGACCTCGCTCGACTTATTAACCGCCCCTGTCCTCTGTCCAGGAGTTGCAAGTAGTTTCTGGTGTTTGTAGTATGCTGGAGGCCGTGCACAGCGCTGACATGAGGGGTGGGCTGTGATGCGGTAGGCACGTGGCCCGGTGTACCGAGTCGCCCGTTTGGTGCCTCGGGAACCCTGCACACATCGTTCGGGGCCGTAAGTGGAAACCTCGGCCGGACTCCCTTCGGATGGAACCTGAATAGGCGATAAACCTGGACTAGGGACTTGTGTGGTTAGTCAGGTCATGGTCTACACCCACGTCGGCTTTCGCTTGAAGTCTGCCGAGCACATGTCGTGTGCAGACGCTAAGTGGTGGAAACATGTGTGAAGAAGTACACACCTGCAGGGTTATAAATGATCTATTCAAATAGCCGCGTCCACGGTAAAGGACCTCTGGGTTGCCTATACAGTTCATAGACAAGTGAAAGTGGATACTCTAAAATGCGCAAGATAAGCGTGAGTGCTATGGATGGCATCCTCGTAGGGAGACGGGAGCGGATCCATAGTGGTGTATTGATTGGTGAATATGTGGACTTGTGTGCGCCACCTCAAAAGAGTTACTTGCAGTCGTAGTTCAGGATAGTCACCGAGTCAAAGCTGGCTTGCTGCAGTCAAACTCCACCACCCCTTTCACTACAAAAAAAAGACACATCCATGACATTTTGGGCCGAACGAAATTTTTTTCTGTCATACTTATGACACTTCTATGACGAAAAATTGTGACAAAACCCGGTATCATCATAGATGTGGTGGGCTCCTACTTCTATGACAAAAAATCATGACAGAAAATGGGCTTTTCGTCCTGGGCGGGCCGGAGACGCAGCTGCATGACATTCTTTAGGCCGTCCATGACGGAAAAAACCGTGGTAGAAGCGAGGGCGAGGAAAATATCGGGGTGTTCCCAGTTACGGTGGGTGGTCAGGGCCGAGCGATGCACGTTTCTCTCATACACGCACGCGCGTGGGTGTGAGGCATTGGGCTCTAACTGAACTCGAGCGAGGCATTCGCCTACTGAACCCGAGCGATTGCACTGTAGGCTACGCATTACTGAACCCGAGCGATCGATCGATGGCTGTTAACTGAACCCGATCGAGCGATTCCTTCACTACTGCTGCTAACTAAAGTCGATCGATGCTGCCTCTGGATGAACAGTGAGTGTTGCTGGGGGGGTTTGGATGAACAGTTCCCGATGGGGGTGGATGAACAGGACCCCGTGGTGTTTCCTCTAGATGAACAGGACCCCGATCGATCGAGCCGGTTGGGGCTGGATGAACAGGACCCCGTGGAGGGATAGATGAACAGGACCACCCCATGGAGGGCTGGATGAACAGTAGACGGTGGAGGGATGGATGAACAGTAGCCTGTGGAGGGGTGGTTGAACAGGAGCCCGTGCAGAGGGCTGGTTGAACAGTAGCCGGTGGAGTAGCGCGCGGTGGAGGCTGGATGAACAGGAGCCTGTGGATGAACAGTCACAGGTGGAGGCTGGAGGAGGTCGACGGTGGATGAACAGTAGCCCGTGGAGGCTGGAGGGGGTCGACGGTGGAGATGAACAGTATCCCGTGGAGCCCCGTTTTGCGGTACGCCACACCCCTCCCGATGAACAGGACCCCCATTTCGACCGTAGCGCTCCAACACAAGTCCATTTCCTCCGTTTTGTGGTACGCCACACCCCTCCCGATCAACAGGACCCTGTTTCGACCGTAGGAGGTCCGTTTCCTCCATTCTGCGGTACGCCAGACCCCTCCCGATGAACAGGATTCCGTTTCGAACGTGGTCGGTCGAACACAAGGCTGTTTCCTCCGTTCTGTGGTACGCCAGGCCTCATTTCCATCGGCTGCTCCGTCCAAGCCGTCCCAATGAACATGACGACGCATTCCGTTCCGACCCAGCCGGTTGGCTCCCCATGAACACGACGACGATGCAGTTTCTCCGTTCCGACCCAGCCATGTACACGAGCCCTGGCCATATGTATGCGCGAGTAGGCGTTTGAGACCCCGCCCGTATGTACGTACGTGGCCGTATTTTCTTTCTTGCACACTGGCCGCTGTACGTACGTGTACATGCTACGTGCGTGCCTCTACATCGACCAGTATGTATGTACACGTTCGCGACCAGAATGACAACGCTACGTACGCTTCGATCGGGTGGGTCCCGACTGTCAGGCACTTCCTTGCGTGCGAAGATGTAGCTGGTGGGTCCCAGCAGTCAGGGGGGCATATCATTTTTTTGCCCAGACACACTTCCTTGCATGCGAAGATGTAGCTGGTGGGTCCCAGCAGTCAGGGGGAAACATTTTTTTCGCAAAATACGATGGCCCATCCGGTGGGTCCCCACTGTCAGGTGGAGGAATAATTATTTTGCACGTAATAAGGAGGCACTTGCTTGCTGCGGCCGTGGACCCAGCTGTCAGCCTCTCCACGTATAGTCCACGTCCGATGGAAGCCGTTCCTTGACCACGTTGACCACGCCGTGCCGAGAGCACCAGGGCGGTGGACGACGGCGAGGCCTAGGAAGGGGACGACGCGGAGCCGGGGAAGACGCGGCAGTGGATGCCCATGCGTAGAGGAGTATGAGGGTTCACTGGTTCGCTGCGGTGTGAGGCTGCCGTCACCGCAGAATAACTGGGGGTGTGGGTGAGTAGAGGGATGGCCTGGCCAGTGGTGGGAGTAGTAGGGGGTGGTGAGGCCTCCGCCGCATCGCAACTGGCCACGGGAGGCAGGAGCACGAGGCATGACCGGCACTGGTTTGGGCGGCTGGAGCAAGAAGACCAGAGGTTGAAGAAGCACTACGGCCGTTGGATGGACATCGTATGGTCACTGGAGCTAGAATTGTGCATATTGACTAAGTTGACAAAGCCCTCCGTCCCCGTCAACTTAGTAGGCCCACAAGTCAGCCTACCACTATACTGGGTCCCAGCTAGCAGGGGGAGTATTCATTTTTTGTGCGTAATAAGGAGGCACTTCCTTGCGTGCGAAGATATAGCTGGTGGGTCCGAGCTGTCAGCTGCGGTAACTATTTTTCACGAAATACAGAGGCCCTTTCGGTGGGTCCCAGATGTCAGGTGGAGGAATCATTATTTTGCGCGTAATAAGGAGGCATTTCCTTGCATGCGGCCGTGGACCCAGCTGTCAGCCTCTCCACGTACAGTCCACTTCAGATGCATGTCGGTCGTTGACCACGTTGACCAGGCCGCGCCGAGAGCACCAGGGCGGTGGATTACGGCGAGGCCTAGGAAGGGAACGACACGGAGCCAGGGAAGACTCGGCAGTTGTTTCCCACGCGAAGGGGAGTACGACTGTACGAGGGTTTACTGGTTCATCTGCCGTCGCCAGAGAATAATAGCAGGTGTGGGTGAGTAGAGGGATGGCTAGGCCAGCGATGGGAGTACGGTGGGGCGGTGAGGCCTGCGCGGCAGCACAGCCGGCCGCGGGGAGGAGGGAGCAGGCAGTCCCGCCGGCGCTTGTTTGAGCGGCTGGAGCAGGAAGAGCAGAGATTGAAGAAGCACGATGGCTGTTGGATGGACATCCAACAGTCACTGCTTGTGCGTCAACCTTTTTTTTAGGAAAGCCTCAAATCTGTGGAAAACAGCATACAACCCATCTGCCATTATTTCTAATAATTTATAGCCCATTTGCTAATTCTTAAGCTTTTTTTTGGAGCCCATATTCTTTTTGTTAGCATTACAACCCATATTGTGGCCACAGTTAAAAAATTATACAAAATTTTGCATATTTCGGTGCGGTCCGAACTGTTTTTAATCTCGAAATTTCGAGTCACGTTCAAACTGATTTTAAAAATAAATGAATATCAATATAAAATCCAACAAATTGTTCACGCATAAAAATCAATGCAATTTAAAATCTCGAAATGAAAAAAAGAAATTTGAAACTAATTGCGGGTTTGATGTGTTTTAAAAATGTACAGCCCATTTCTCATTACTGATAGGCCATTTTCTCGGCCAGCCGAATGAAGATCTCCTCGTCTTGAAAGATTTGCAGCCCAACAGGCCTGACAAAGCGACTTACTTGGCAAATCACAAAAAAACTGGGCTAACCATTTTCAGAAAGAAAGAAAAACTACTGGGCAGGTCTGTGGTAAACATAAAAGAGAAGGCTGTCTAGACAGGCCAGAGTGCCCCGCACAGCCCAGTTGACACCCTGCTTCCGTCACAAAAACAAATTAGATAAATGCCACTCCAATTATGGCGATTCATAAAAATGCCACTGCAATTTCCAAACTTTGAAAAATGCAACTCCAATTTTTGCAATCTTTGGAAAACGCCACTGCAATTTGCAAACTTTGAAAAACGCCACTCCAGACTTTGAAAAATGCAACTGGAAATGGCATGAAATGGCATTTTTCAAAGTTTGGAAATTGCAGTGGCATTTCTCGGAAACACCAGATTTGGAGTGGCATTTATCAAATTAACCCAAAACAAAAATAACTGGGCGAGCTGCTGGGTCCGTGGTGTCAGCCGCTGGTTGTGCAATTCTCTCGTTTATTGACTACGTTGACAATGGCATGGGACCCAGATGTCAGAAATCCATTAGGAGGAGCCATTTTTTTATTGGCTTGAAATAAGGAGGCACTTGCTTGCGTACTGCCATGACCTTGGCGGGTCCCTGCTGTCATCCTCTCCACGTACAATCATCTCCTGATTGTGTACGCGTCAACTTGGTAGGCCCACAAGTCAGCCTCTAAACCCGTGGAGGACAAATACAACCCATTTAAAAAAATAACAGCCCATTCCATACGTTCAAATGGAAAGTTCAACATTCAGAGCAAAGTAACAGGTCTGATCCACATATAGAGTACTGAACTTCCACGTTGACAACCAACATAGCCAAGTTAACTATCTACTCCCACTAATACTCTAGTAGCATACAAGTACTAACTTACTCTTAGCTAACTAGACGATGCCGGCCGCCATCTGCGGTACACGCTAAACACCGGCACCGGCGTCCTCCGCCTCGCCTCGGACTTGCCAGAGGTGCGATAGGGCGCGGTGCTCGCACGCGTTGGCCCTTTCCATGCCGGCGTGGTCCACCGAAGCTTCGGCTTCTAAGCGGGAAACCCACTTGACGAGCTGGTAGTAAAAATCGGCGTCGCGAACGCGTGCGTGTCCGACAGCCTCCAGGGCTATTTGCCGGGTGCCGGCCTCCACGTAGTCGGCCCAGTTGCGGGCGCTCTGCTCGCGACTCAGAGCGTCGGTGCGCTGCTGCTCCATGTCCCGTTGGCGGCGCAAATTGGCGATACGCTGCTCCTCCGCCAAGCGGTCGTGCTCCAACAACTCCTGCTCCTCCGCCAGGCGGTCACGCTCCAACAAGTCCTCGATCTCCGCATTGCCATCTAAAGACCGATAGAATGCCTCTTCCCTCCGTCTGCCTTCCGGTGAAAAACCGAACACTAGTTCTGGCGGAGACCGCATCCGGCCTCGCCTATCGCGGACGGGCAGGGGCATGGCAGACATGGCGAGAGCGAGGATAAGTGGTGAGCAACGTTGGGCCGGTGGGGGCTTATGAGGATAGGGCGAGTTGGGTCATGGTGCCACCGGAGAAGGCCGGGAAACAGTACTTATAGGCGGAAGGTAGCGCGACGGTCATCGGAATTCAATGCATAAGCAGGCATGGCTTAGCGCGCCAGCTTGCCGTGGAAAACTAGAGAAACTGAAATTATGACTGTGCCATCCCGTCCCGTCCGTGCTGGGTCGCACACCGGCATGACGGTCAAACGAGTGCACTCGAATCATCTCCCTCCTTATCAATAATGATTCCACGGATTTAAAAGGCCCGTAACAATTAAAGCGCATCTTTTTTCGCATCAGTTAGCTGCCTTAATTACGGCTGGCTACATGCAGGCACTCAGAATCCCTCGCAGCCAGTACGCGGAGCAGCATGCAACGAGTCGCAGCCGAGGGCATTAGTTGATGAACTTTAGCTGGGAGATAAGGCATTTGCGAATGTTTTCACTGGCAGTTTCTTCAGATTCGCATGGCATTTTCTTCAGAGCAGCTTGTCAGTTTCTTCAGAGGTAGGCATTTTTATTCAAAAAACTGCCACTTCGGATCTTGCGTCGCAACTAAAACTGCCAGGAGCGCATTAGTAGGCAAGCTAGTGATCGATCAGTAACTTGTAAACACTGAGCGAACAGAAATAAGGAACTGTTAATGCATCTCAATGATTCACAGATCATATACAAATATGTAGCTCCAAAAGCAAAGATCAGCCACTTCGGATCTTGCGTCGCAACTAAAACCAACTAGTACAATTCCCATACATAAGATCAACATGTTAATGCATCTCAATGATTCACAGATCATATACAAATATGTAGCTCCAAAAGCAAAGATCTAGAAAAAACATCTGTTCTTCCTACTAACATGGATGCTTCTCTTGGCCAACATTCAGTACAGACTGAAAGACAAATTTGTTTGTGAAGTCTACAATTCCTCTTGCAAACATAAGTGGTTTCACCAACAGCTGGAACCATGAGAATGAACCACACATGATGGAGGAACATCCACTGCAATATGATTTGGTCTTCTCTCGATCACATGGCGAGACTATTTTCGGAATACAAACTTTAACTTAGGCAAAATGATACCCATTGTATAATCAGACCAAAGCAATGAAGCACCTAGTATTGGCCAATAAATAGTACAGTACTACTTTTCTGCAGTCCATGAAGTGACTATCCAATCTTTCTGTGTCTATTTTCAAATGGCACTGCATGCAGTGACTATACTATTCTCTTGTGCAGTTCAACCAAAATTGCGGTCACTTTGTGTGTTTGCCAAATAGCAACGGGCAGACATCTCTGTCTGCACAAATATCAAGCAGCTAGTAAACATATACCCCACCTTGTATTTTCGGTTTAAACATGTCTCTTCCGTTTAGCATCTGTCATGTTTTGCACTGGACAATTTGATACAGTCATGTTTTGCCCTGGACAATTTCATACTGAATTGATTTGCTGGTTCAGAGCAGAAATATAGCGCCTATTCTTCATCAGACCAAGGATATCCATGTTCGCAGTGATGGAAGAGGTGAAATCGATACAACCGAAATTGAGCATCCAATCATTGAATCCTGTCCTGCACCTCCAATGTAGGTCCACCCTGCCAATAAAATCACATGCAAACCACTAGTATTACTATCTAATGACAGTACAAAAAGAGTAGCAAGATAGTAGCAAACCATGTACCTTTGTAATGAACAACTCATAGTGCCACCAATTGGATATAAAGGTTTGGAAGAAAACATGCTCCTAATGTTGAACCAGTTGGACTTTTTGTGCAGTTCCACTAAAATTGAGCATCCCTGTTTGCATAGATATTGAAAGTGTGATTACTATAAAAGTGGCACTAGTTGAAGCATAGACTCACAAATATAAGCATTCCAATTTCTTAATGGGAAAAGGTAGCAAGACTGTTTCTAACCACCTGTTTGAAGGAATAAATAAGGCAACAGCGGCTGATGTCAGAAAGGCATATATAGTTCTTTCTGAAAGAATGATCAATTCCTGACCTTTCCTCTTCTTTTAAGCATATTTTGTGCAGTTCAACTAAAATAAAATGCCATCACCACCTTGACAATTCAGTGACACTGTACAAAAGGAAATGACTTAACATTACATCATGATGTCAAGTATGTAGTCGACAGGCATTACAGACAAACATACAGACCTCCTCCGATAACATAATGAACATTAATTTTAACAAAGGTGTGACTAGCTTTACCGGGATAATTTGAGTGAACTCTACACCCTCTGTTCCTTAATATAAGACGTTTTCGCAGTTCAATTTAAAGTACCCAAACGTCTAGTATTTAGAAAAACAGGTAGTAGTTTTCTTGAGCACATATCTGGGAAAGCTTGCCACACTTTATTTATGTCCATACGCTAATGCAACACCATTCGAATACTACAAATATACACTAATCCAGTGGCTGGTGCAACAGTAGAGTAGTTATTTTATTACAGGGTACAGTACAATGGTTTTACTGAACAGATTTCAATAAACTCTAGCACTGGAAGATTTCTATAAGAATTAACAATACAAAATGTAAAGGTAACAAGTTTCAGCATTGGTATACTAGCTGTGCATGAGCATTAAACCAAATACAAAAGTCTGAAGGTAACTAGCATTATTAACTAATGACAGTATAAAAAAATTGCAAACCATGTACCTCCAAGGTAAATATCATTTCAAACTCGGGGGGACCTTAAAAATTGCTATCCCAATCTTGATAATCGATCAAACATAAAAACTTGATCGAACGAATCAAGAGAACAGCCGGAGGAGGAGGTGCCCACTCTTGACCTTTCCTCTTGTCTTCATAATTTTTTGTGCAGTTTAACCAAAATAAAATGACATCAGTGCCTTGGCATTTTGGTGACACTGTACAAAAAAATTAACTTATCTCATGAAAGTGAGGTATGTAATCTATAAGCATTAACAGTGCAAAAATCTGAAGGTAGTAACAAGTTTCATCGTTGGTATACTGGCTGTGCAACAGCATTAGAATGCCTTAGCTGAAAAATCTTTAATACATCCACAATCAACAGCTAACCCTGAAATAATCTAGTGACATTAAATGGCATTGCTTAAATTTATCGGTGGCATTAGACTGAGTGCGGCATTAGTTAAATGTGGCATCACTTTAGCAGTAGCATTGCTTGACTTGACTGCTGGCGTTATACTAACAGCAAAAAAGTGACAATAAGAGCATGGGAGGCCCATTCGGACAGTGGGCGCACCAGTACGATGTACCTCCACGAGCGCATAGAGTGGTGAGGGAGGTATGGTTGCCCAAAGCAACAAATATCCAGGCAGCATATGTGGATTACGTCCCATTTTTGTTCTCTTTAGCCACCTTTTTCCTATGTCAGGACAACAAACCGATCGACCTGGTCATTCTCTATTGCATTGTCATGCCTTTCTACCCTTCTTCAACCAAGAGACACGAGACTCGTTCCTTAGCTACTGATTTTCCCCTTTTCAACCTAGATGCGGGTTCGATGCCTACTCTCTTGGACAGTACAATTCCCCTTCCTTTCCTTATTTAACCCAGACATGGATTAGTCTGCATGAAGTAGGGTTTCCTTTAATAGTGCAAATTAAGGTTTTCGTCTGCGTGACCAGCAGAGCAGAGGATAGCAAATTGGGAAGATGGTGGAGTGGAAAAAGATCCACATTCAGCGACGTGGCAGATGGGGCAATAGAACAAGGGTATGGTTTGAAAAGAGGTAGCATACCTGAGGGTCGGCGGGAAGTGGCTTCGCTCGTGGTCGTCGTCCTCCGCATGCACTACGGCAGCGGGCTTGGGGACGGAGGCCATCCCGCGCGGGTGCTAGGTCTGAGAGGACGGCCTTCTCGTCAGTGCGTGACCTCGCTCGCCGACGACGAGTGCGTCAATGTTGCATGTCCTTTTCTTCCCCGACGGATCTATGACCACCGGTGAGGAGGGAGAGAGAGGCCGTCTTTTTTAGATCTGGAGAGAGGGTGATAGTGTGAGAAGCAAGTGGGCAGCCCTTAGCAAGATAGCTCTGAAGCTCCAGCCTATATATCTTTTTTATACTACTAGTACTAGAGGTGGAGTAGTGGTAGAGTAGTTTATATTTTCTCTGCAAACAATACCAGTTAGTCATGCTTCAAAACTAAATGGCACGCCATTAAAAAAATAAAGTCAAGAAATAATGCGGCACTTCGGGCCAACGCGGCTAGATCGCATTTTGCACGAGAAATTACACACCATGTTTCGTTGACATGTGGTCCCGTTCCAACATGTCAGTGAGACGACGGCGAGTCCTTTTGTACAATTTCCGAAAGGACATGTAGGCCGGGGCGCCTCTTCGTGTACCGTGGCAAACTGGCAACCGTCCACCGACTCTTCGCCTTTCCCTCTCGATTTGGAACTGTTGTCGCACGCTCTTCCTCCCTCCTCCATTTTCCTTCACCCTTCCTTCTGCCATTGTTCGCTCGTCTTCTCCATGGAGGGAACAAGCCGGAAACGACCCCGTTATTCTTGCCCCGATCTGAAAGATGACGTGGTGGGGGAACTCATTGATCGGTGCGACGTCATCACCTCGGCTAGCATGGCAGGTTCGTTCAAGACCATTCTCGACTCAACTAATAACATCATTACAAGGAACCCAAGGGTCCAGGAGCGGTTTGATCTCCCTTATCTTCTTCGCTATAAGCCTGTTCGCATGGGCGCGGACGACGGAGGCCTCGCCTTGTGCAAGTTGATGCCGCTTGATAATGATACGTGTGATGTCAAGATGCCATCGCTTAAGGGTAAGGCCTGGGCTGGCGCAAATGGAGATTAGGTTGTTTATATTGGGTACAATTGCGAGTGGGAACTTGTGAATGTGTACACTCATCAGTGGATTCCACTTCCAAAAATCTCAGAGTGCCCTTAGGTTGAGCACACAAATGATCTACGTACGTTCAAATACGATCATGGTGGTTGTCGTCTATGGAAGATAGCAATTTGTCGAGTTCTCAACTGCTCTTGGAATTACAAGAACTGAAGTTGTTGCTATCTTCGACAAGCTAGTTGCTGTCGTTACTGATTCCATGGTTCATCCATGGATATTGCTCAAAAATCAGTTTCTGTACACGGATGAGTACTGTGATGCAATTGAATACGAGGATCTTGTGTTTGCTGCCACCACTCGTGGCACTTTTTTTGCATGGGATCCTCGTAGTTTCGGTACGTTTGTCTTCCACCATAATTATAATTGTTTCAGCCACATGCATGCGGGTTAGCAAGTTTCCCTTTACTAATTAACCTTCTTGTGTTTCCAAGGTCCTGTGAACATTCCACCACCTATACTTGAAAAAATTTATAACCAAGGGGGAGATGACGATGGTGATGATCATGAGCATGAGGACGAGCAGAACTTATATACTCAGTGGCGCCTGGCAACTAATTCCGATGGATCACCTCTTCTTGTCTGTATACAGTGCACTGAGATTGTTACTACTGAGGGAGCACGTGTTGTCTCCCATGGTTGCCCTCTCCGGACCTATTCCAACACCTATTGCAGGGTATTCGGGATGCATACTAGTGTGCTAGCGCCAACACCTTCTCCCTGGTTCAGTATTGATAGTCTTGGAGAAAACTCGCTTTTCCTTGGACCAAACTATCCAATGATGGTGAAAGGCGATCCAGCTGCTGTTGACACAACGTTACTACCATTTATGAGAAGCAACTGTATCTATACCTCGGACATTGCGGTGGTTCCCTACCCTGGTCCTGATATATGCCGCTTCAGCCTGGATGATCAGTCCTGCGTTGCTCTCGATATTGACAATAGCTGGCCCTTCCCAGAGCACCTATGGTTCAAAGCAAGTGTTTCAAGCGCCGAGGATTGGTTGAGTTGAAGTTCATTTCATTGCTTGTTATTTGTTGTGTGATGAAAACTTCAGTATTTACTAGAATGTTTTGTTGGAAATAATCTATAATCCAACATGTATCCTCGTTGTCATTGTGTGTTCATGACTTGTTGTATGTAATGAATGGTACATTTGCAAATGCATGTCATAGACTCAATTTATGAATGGTTTTCGAGTCACTTCTTGGAGTGTGAGTACCGTAGTAGTATAGCCACCATCCGGTTAGTATATGAAGTTGCCACATCACATAGAGCCAACCTAATATTGGAGTATGCTAGCCCTCCACCGGTGCGCCGCTTCGAATGGCGGACTAAGTGAGAGGTCGCGTCACCTTGTGTCCAGATCTGAGATGCCACGTGTACCAGATGAATGACTCCAAGTTCGACCACCGTGATGCTAGGTGCGAGCCGAGGAACACTGTTGGAGAGACCCCCCTCATAATTTTCCTACATTGGTCATTTGATTCATAGGATAGAATGCTATAGGATTTTTTTCCTATGTAATCATGTTTTAATTGGCAATCTAGCATCCACTCCAACTTTTGTTTCACTTCCTTTGTTCCTACGAAGAGAGTACTTGCTCTAAATGATGTGCCGCTGCAAGAGCCGCCTATATTAATTAACCATGCTCTAAAAAGGTGGACCAGCTTTGGCTATAGTAGTACTGTACTAGGTTAGTAGGTGACCTTGCACTTGGCTCTTCTCCTCTTCCGGAAGTCGAACAATAATGAAGGTATTACAGTAGTACTTTTGGCAATCTGACACCAAATGAA
This sequence comes from Thinopyrum elongatum, assembly GCA_011799875.1. Taxonomy (NCBI): domain Eukaryota; kingdom Viridiplantae; phylum Streptophyta; class Magnoliopsida; order Poales; family Poaceae; genus Thinopyrum; species Thinopyrum elongatum. The sequence goes on from CM022298.1 coordinate 628,193,312, forward strand.
CTGTTGCACATCCACCGCTTGTAAGCAAAAGTTTCTCCTTGTGCTGCGAGCCACCGCGCACACATTTTTTTTAGGGAGCCACCGCGCACGTGTTGGCGAGGGAGAAGGCGTAGTAAGCAAGCTTCTCGTCGTTCTGCGAGTTGACGGGACACATCAAAGTTACGTATTTATTAGTACTCTCTTCAAAAAGGGCCGACCATGTCCATGGCTACCATCCCGTGCTCTGTCATTGAGTATGTGCACTATTCATGTGCCATCGAGGAGAAAAAATATTGCGTAGTACTAGGTGCCATCGAAGTGCACGACTCACTTACGCACTGCATATCTCCATTTGCTTGCATGACACGCCACCTTGATGCTAGATGTCCCGCGTGTCATGGAGGCATATAGTATGATTTTGTAAAATGGAGGCATATAGATGTCCCGCGTGTCGGCAAAAGGATGAACAAAGCTCATGTCTTAAACGAAAGAGTGGAAGAACATAGATTCCCGACGACCGAGAAGGAGCAACAAACCTCGGGGTGGAGCGTCTGCACTCATAATATTTTATATTATTCAGCGATATAAAATCAATCAAATCTCTCCATGTTCCTATACCATACTATAGTATGAGAATAACTTTGAACGTAAGCCATTGATTCACTCTATCCAATGGTCATAGTTGGAAAATCCAAACAAAACCAAGCATTGGATCAACTCTTTTTTCGAGATCAACTCTTTTAGCACTTAGATTGTTGTCGCCTGCCCACCTAGCCCACCTATATATCCGCTCATGTGTGATGACCACAGGAGCTATCCACTCAGATTGTATGTTAAAAAAATAAAGGTCGATAACTAATGCGGCACCTCGGGCCAACGCGGCCAGATCGCATTTTGCACGAGAAATTACACACCACGTTTCATTGACATGTGGTCCCGTTCCAACATGTCAGTGAGACGATGGTGAGTCCTTTTGTACAATTTCTGAAAGGACGTGTAGGCCGGGGCGCCTCTTCGTGTATCGTGGCAAACTGGCAACCGTCCACCGACTCTTCGCCTTTCCCTCTCGATTTGGAACTGCTGTCGCACGCTCTTCCTCCCTCCTCCATTTGCCTTCACCCTTCCTTCTGCCATTGTTCGATCGTCTTCTCCATGGAGGGAACAAGCCAGAAATAACCCCGTTATTCTTGCCTCGATCTGAAAGATGACGTGGTGGGGGAACTCATTGATCGGTGCGACGTCATCACCTCGGCTAGCATGGCAGGTTCGTTCAAGACCATTCTCGACTCAACTAATAACATCATTACAAGGAGCCCAAGGGTACAGGAGCGGTTTGATCTCCCTTATCTTCTTCGCTATAAGCCTATTTCGCATGGGCGCGGACGATGGAGGCCTCGCCTTGTGCAAGTTGATGCCGCTTGATAATGATACGTGTGATGTCAAGATGCCATCGCTTAAGGGTAAGGCCTGGGCTGGCGCAAATGGAGATTGGGTTGTTTATATTGGGTACAATTGCGAGTGGGAACTTGTGAATGTGTACACTCGTCAGTGGATTCCACTTCCAAAAATCTCAGAGTGCCCTGAGGTTGAGCACACAGATGATCTACGTACGTTCAAATATGATCATGGTGGCTGTCGTCTACGGAAGATAGCAATTTGTCGAGTTCCCAACTGCTCTTGGAATTACAAGAACTATGAAGTTGTTGCTATCTTCGACAAGCTTGTTGCCGTCCTTCGTGGTTCGACTGGATGGATATTGCTCAAAAATTAGTTTCTATACACGGATGTGTACTGTGATGCAATTCAATACGAGGGTCTTGTGTTTTCTGCCACCACTCGTGGCATTGTTTTTGCATGGGATCCTCGTAGTTTTGGTACGTTTCTCTTCCACCGTAATTATAATTGTTTCATCCACATGCATGCGAGTTAGAAAGTTTCCCTTCTCTACTAATTAACCTTCTTCTTGTGTTTCCAAGGTCCTGTGAACATTCCACCACCTATACTTGAATTTTTTTATAACCAAGGGGGAGATGACAATGGTGATGATCACGAGCATGAGGACGAGCAGGGCCCATATACTCAGTGGCGGCTGGCAACTAATTCCGATGGATCACCCCTTCTTGTCTGTATACAGCCCACTACTGATGTTACTACTAAGGAAGCAGGTGTTGTCTCCCATGGTCGCACTCTCCGGACCTATTCCAACACCCGTTGCATGGTATTCGGGATGGATACTAGTGTGCTAGCGCCAACACCTTCTCCCTGGTACATATTGATAGTCTTGGAGAAAACTCGCTCTTCCTTGGAAAAAACTATCCAATGATGGTGAAAGGCGATCCAACTGCTGTTGACACAACGTTACTACCATTTATGAGAAGCAACTGTATCTATACGTCGGACATTGCGGTGGTTCCCTACCCTGGTTGTGATATAGTAGGCCGCTTCAGCCTGGATGATCAGTCCTGCGTTGGTCTCGAGATTGACAGTAGCTGGCCCTTCCCAGAGAATCACTTGGGGTTCAAAGCAAGCGTTTCCAACGCCGAGGATTGGTTGAGTTGAAGTTCATTTCATTGCTTGTTATTTGTTGTGTGATGAAAACTTTAGTATTTATAATGTATCCTCATTATCGTTGTGGGTTGATGACCTGTTGTATGTAATAAAATGATATGCCTGTGATAAACTTACTAAATTTATGAATGGCTTTCGAGTCGCTTCTCTAAGTGGGTGCTGCGACAAGGCAAAAAAATATTTTCCGAATACATAATTGTACGTGCATTGCAACAGGTTATCGGATGAGGCCAATCAACAATAGTACACTATTTGTACTAGCTTCACATGCTGCACTATCTCTACGTCTACGTACGTAATACAACAAGTTTTAAACTTGAGACCAGCCACCCATCCTCACAAAGAACACTTTTTAACCTAGCACAGACTCCAGGAAATTTGGCCACAGTGTGAGGTGGGCCATATGTTAATGTGTTCGCTGTACGTAACCAGCACCTCGAATCCTCGATACAACTACTATAAGTAGTAGGAGTAGTAGGGTGGCATGGGCCAGAACAAGCATCCACGTCCAGGAGTACGGCACACGCCACCAGCACGACTTCCATCTGACACCATATTTCTTGGAGTCCGTGCTACAGCAATCTCTTCAACCTCGTCATTTCTCTAACTCAGCCATCGCGCGGCGGGCGAGGTGGGGGTTTGCCGATAGTCGGTTTCCTCAACTGCGGTCCCACTTGTAAGGCCAACTCCAACGCACGACCCCAAACGGACCTCCATTTTGCCCGGATTCTGTCCGTTTGGGTAGGGCAATGGGGTCATGTCCGGGCCATTTCTCGGATGCGGTGGCCGTGCGCCGAACGCGCGGACGCATCCCGGCCGCGTACATTTTTCTTTGCAAACACATATCTTTTTTATCATTGATTTTTTGGTACATGGAAATACATCACCAAAATTTTGACTAGAAAAGCAAGACCAAAGAAAACAAGAACCACAAGAATACATTTTAGAAGATATCCAACTTCCATAACTGCTCCTGTAAGTTGGATTAGTGCCTTTTCGATGCATTCATTATTGATCTGCGAAGGCTCGATCTTGCGTGCTTCTTTCTTCTTCGAGTGTAAAGAAGTAGATGTGTCTAGCCTCTATTCTATCAACAAGTGCACTAGTCTCATCTCTAGCCTCTATGCTAGCTAAAAGTGCTAGAACATCTACTAAATTGCGCTCTATCAATATATCATTGTACTCTTCTTCCCAATACCAAAACTTGCATCCATTCTACACAATAAAATTTTAAGTTAGCACAACTAGTCTAATCCGAGAGCACAACTAAAGATTTGGTCGAGTTCTTCCTCCTTTTGCCGACACGTGGGACATCCAGCATCCAGGTCGTGTCATGCAAGAAAATAGAGTGGTAGTTGAAGCCACGTGATGTGCATCTTGGGTTAAACTGTAAATAGAATCTTACTACTCTTGAGTAACTCCAAAAGCGGCCACCGAAGATCTTTATTGGATTTGTTTTTATCACCAGCACGTCGAGGTGAAAGATGTGCAGGTTCAGTGGGTCCTCTTGCGTTTTCACTGACATGTGGGACCTCATATGAGCAAACAGACGATGGGCTCCGCGCGTCTGCTGGCTGGCTGAGAAGAGAGATAGAGGAGGGCTGAGCACGGACTCCAGGAAATTTGTTCTACGTAACCAGCACCACGATATAGTGGGGTGGCATGGGCCATAACTAGCATTCATGTCTAGCAGTACAGCACATGCCACCCACACGAGTCCCATCCGACACCAATTTTCTTGGAGTCCGTGCTACAGCCATCTCTTCTCCCTCCTGTTTTCTCAGCCATCGCACGGTGGGCAGGGTGGGGGTTTGCCGATAGTCGGTTTGCTCAACTGCGGTCCCACTTGTAAGTGAAAATGCAACACAGCACGCATTCCCCCTTGAGCGGCGTGCCAGACCAACCGTGTGGGGGTGCGATGCGAACACGGCAGGCTTTTCCTTCTGAAATTGTAACTTGTAAAATTTGGTTCTGCTCCATGGCGCGACCGATAGATAGAAATAACGATTTTCCGTAGAGTAATGAGAAGTTTGGTTCTGGCGCGGTTCATGCATGGAGTACGTACGAAAATTATGAAGTTGATGCGAAAGGTAAGATAATTACTAGTAGTACCATATACTACTACATGGATTTGACGGAAAGATAAAGATACATACGTATCCATCAACGACATCCTCACGCCCTAGTGCACCGGGTCACCAACCGACGTGTGAGGAGCAGCGGCGTTGGCGGTAAGCTCAACGTGCTTCTGAACAATGCCGTCCAAGGTTGCCCTGCGGTCCAAGAAGGCCAGCGTCCTATCGTCCTCCTCTTGCATTTAGTAGTCCTTGTGGACGATTTGCGCGTAGACGTGGGTGATTATATCGATGGTGTCTTGCTACGCCTGCGCGGCGAGCGCGACCTCGAGGTGGACATTCTCCGGCGCGACGGCGGGCAGTCGCAGGGCCACCAGTGCATCGAAGAGGTTGTCACCATAGAGGCCGTTGAGGGTGGCAGGCATCGCAGAGCCTGGGCGCGTGGGCTGGAGGCGTACATCAAGGTCGTCCGCGAGTTTCTTGACGACGGTGAACTTGTCGAGGAAGCCGATGAGGACCTCATCGAACAAGGAGACGAAGCTATCGTCCAAGCGGCCCCTCGCCCTGGCGGCCTCAAGCACTACCTGGAGACGTTCCTCGGTGCCGGGCCGCAGGCCGGCGTCGTGGACCATCTGGCACAGCCGGTTGATGCTCGCACTCATCGCCTCCATGGGTCTAGCTTCTAGTCAACTGATCTTGCGATTGGAGTGATCACTCTTGCCCTTGGGTGCGTAGGTGCGTAGGATTTCGTAGATTGGACTGGCGGGAGCCTTTATATGAGAAGTGTAGACTGCGTTGAATTCACGTGCGTGTTGGCCATCTACTCCTCGCCCCTCTACTGCACCTGCCTTTGGCTGTATGACAGGTTGGCCATCCACTCGTTGGGCCCACGTGTCATACACCCAAAGGCAGGTGCAGTAAGTCAATGAAGCTGCGTCCCCCTCCGTGCCGGTGTTGTATAGTCATCTCACCGGACCTCTAGTTGGGGCCAAACGAGAGAACTTTGATGTTTACTGGTTTATTGGTCCCCTTTGCATTTTGCGCCAAGTTTTGACCTTTAATTTAACTAATAAAATGTTAATGCATGTAACCAAAAATGTTGTGTAAGTCACCTTACAAAAACCAAATAATCCCAAAACACTTAGGCACGGTACATTAACTCCCTCCTCGTTTCTTATTTCGTGACATATCAACCAATGAGAGATGTGGGCCGTGCATGCTTTCAATGACTTGAGACTACCAAACATCACATGCGGTGGTTAGTTCATTGCATGTAATCCTATTAAGTAGCAAAAAGACATTAAGTTATCTCGCCGATAGGAATAAAACAATACACCATGTATTTATTTACAAAGGGAGTAGTACATTTTTTTGTGACATGCATTACTAGATATTGCTAGTCAAATACTAAATCCAGATGGACGTGGTAGTACTACTAAATCCAGACGATGGTGCTAGTACTAGTAGTAGTACTACCAATGTAGTAGCACTGTACTACCCGTTGGTCAAATTATTACGTGCTGCTCCTCACAGTGAAGTGACAAGACCCTACGCCGGAGATGACACCTGAGTATAGGTGTCGTGTTCGGCATACCATAGTCAGCCTCACCGTCTGCAGTCACTATCATCATGGCTGTAGACCTAGCCTGCTTACAACTAGCCGTGTTCGACATAATTTCCCGTGCGTAGATGCCCGTGCATTGCACGGAACACCAAGATTGGGGGGTGGACGGCGCCGGCAGCGGCCATCGCGCCAGATTTTTCCATGGCCTTCTAGATGTGGTGGGGAGGAGATAAGGCTGATTGTGAGAGACAAGGAGTTGTTTGTAAATAGGGAACAAGTGCGGGCATCTTTTTGCAAAACTGGGGAAGTTTGGTTTGTATGCGTCAGATCTAGATCCGACGGCTATTGGTGAAAGATGGCAGCCACAACATCATCACCAACTCAGGACCTGTTTGATTCGCAGGATTTTGAAAACGCAGGAATAGGACATGGCAATATTACAAGTTTCAAACTGATATTACAAATGTTAGGAGTAACGCTGCACCTACGAAGAGGGAATTACTAGGAAGTTTACGTAAGAACTTTCGTTACTTTAGGTGGATGCAGCATTATCGTACAAACTAAAATCCACCGCCCTGACAAGTCACTAATGGGCAAATAATTTTTCGAGTCTCTGGCCACTTGATGTTTCAAAAACAAATTCAGCTTCTGCGGAGACTTTGTCATTTAGGCTTAGACGCTTGCGGTGATCAGCACGCCATTCATTGTTGCGCCAGAGAACGCCAAACCTCATTACCTTGAGCACACTTGCCTCCAGAACAAAGAACCTGGCCAATTTAATCTCAGATGTGCTGCCTCGGTAGTCGATCAAATCAATTTCTGTAAGATGGAGATCAAGGCATTCGATGAGATTGTTATAATGCAGCACATTTTTCACTTTCGGGTCTTTTTTATCTACAAAAGAAGAGAACATATTAGAGCAGCTGGCTGTATAAGATTGCCGTGTCATCAAGAGGTACCAATATCATTCGCTCATATGATAGGGTTGGCTGGCTAGTGATATTTTTTCACTCTCTCTCTCTTTCTCTTTCCTCTCATTTACCTAGGAGTACGTGAAGAGCTTGGGCATTTGTTGCCTTCCACTATGTGGCTGAAGTATGCCACATAATATGCATCGATGTCAAATCAAAAGATTTTGGCACCGCTCTCGCGATGTGAGAGAGTTGGCACCGCTGTGCACACAGACACACATGTATAAACAAATCAATCAAACAACTACACCAGCCTCTCACTCTCCCAAACAAGTGTTTTTTTATTGCCTCAGTCCTCTCTCTCTCTCCCACGCAAGTGTTTTTTCATTGCGTGAGTTAATTTGGCACCGGAGCAAAGTAGGTGATCCAGATTGGGGCACCAGGTGAGCAATGGAGGGGCATCGATGCCAAATGCATCACAAGTGAATTTGGCACGTGTTTTGGCCTACATAGTGGAGGGCCATTATAGCCCACTTTTGTACTACCTCTTATTTAGTATAATATTTTGACCATAGATTTACGTAAGAAAATGCTCATGCATGTCACTAAAAATTACACCATTTGAAATTATGTTCAAATATGAATCCAACGATATAGTTCTTAGTGACATGCATTAACATTTTGTCAGTTAAATCTATGGTCAAATTTTGATACTACAAAATAGCAAGAGTAAACCAGGACGGAGGTAGTACTTGCTCTTAGGGTAACCATAGAGTTACTGGAGTAGTCTAAGTTACTTTCCACTATGACTAGCCTAGGCTACTATAGTAGTACTACCTCCGTCCTAGTTTATTAGTCCCCTTTGTAATTTGTGCCAAATTTTGACTAAATATTTAACTTAAAAAATGTTAGTGCATGTCAACAAAAATTATATCGCTGGATTCATTTTTGAACATTGTTTTCAATGATATAATTTTTAATAACATGCATGAACTTTTTATTAATTAAATTTATGGTCAAAGTTTGGCACAAATTACAATGGAGACCTATAAACCAGGACGGAGGTAGTACAACAAAAAAATGATGCAGGTGATCACGTGAGAAAAAAATACTAAAAACATTTCTTTCGGTGCAGTGCGTAGATGCAGTTTTGAACACTACACTTGTCATCGTAATTTGGGAAAATTACGAAAAAATTGAGCTACGTTGTGATTACCGTTTACTAATAGGAAAGAAGTTTCACCTCGATGAGTAGCTTCTCCGTGCACGGAAAGCATGTAAGGAATCCAACAACTTGATCCAGATTGGGGCCGATAGATTTTATTGCCAAGATCTTCACTGTGCGCATAGACTGGGTCAAGCTTGTGGGAATCATTTTCTGGAAGACGGTCGTAAATACATCAAGAAGAAATTTAAAAATGTGAATTTCAAGAAGACGGAGAAGAAGATGAGTGTTGTACCTAAACGATTACGGATCCAATAAAGAGTTCAGAGAATTTGGCAGACGAGTGCACCAACGCTGTCAATTTCAGCGCGTCAATGACCCTGATTTTTGTTGGACCTTCTAGATCTGATACAAGCAATCTCTCAAGGAAAGGCGCATTCTCAATGACCATAACGTGGAACAGCTGGAGTGATCTCTTCCCAATTGATGTCTTGTTGCGGGGCCAGCAAGACACATAAATCCATCGAAGATTCGTCGAGGCGATGTGGAGGCTAATGAACCCGTGGATCTGCTCAAGACGAAGGTACTCGAGCGCAGTATAGCTACGGAGCAGGTGCTCCATAGCCTTCTTTGAGATGACAATGTCGAAGAGGTCGAGCTGCTTGAGTTGAGGGAGAAGAAGGGCGGGCGCGGCATTAATCTAGGGAAGATAGCAGGAGCTGAAGCTGGCGCAGCGCAGCATTGGCGCGAGGCGGAGCGCGGACGGTGGCAGAGAGCGACATCGTCCAGCTTCAAAGCTGAGCTCCTCGAGCTGATCTAGGGCGGGGGATAAAAACCACTCGTCGAACTTGGGTTGGACCTTGCAGTTGGTACTGAACATGCGGATGTCAAGGCGTCTGGCTGGCCCAGGGTGCGATGAAAGGATCTTGGAGACTGCGGCCATGCGTTTGCAATCCCCGTCGCAGAGGCAGCTGTCGATGGTGAGGTTGAGGGGGACGCGGCGCCAGAGGGGGCGCCACCGCCGGGAGAGCAGGGCGGTCCGCACGGCAGATTTGGTGGGGAGGAGGCCGATGATGACGAGCAGCATGTCGTCGGGGAGGCTGCTGATGAAGTCCAGGCTCGTTGGATGTGGTTTTGGCTCGAGCCGCCTCCGCTTGTTGGCTGCCTCGCCGTCCATCTCAACCAGCGGCAACGCCGGTGTACACGTGTGCTGGTGTGTGTTGTGTGCTGGGTGTGCGCGAGTGCGTCCTTCTATGCATGCCGCCGCGCAGTGCTGAATTGTGTGCGAGTTCATCCTTCACGCGGAAGAAGTGTGTCCTCAATGCGCCCTCAATTTACTAGCGTGCGGGGTGCTACCCCGAGTGGTTTCAACTTTGTTTACTTCACCGCGTGTCAGATGGGCCTCTAGTTTACTTATTTTCACCCACTGCCACATGGGCCAGCACACGAAGATACAGAACACGAGCTGACAAGGCAGCATGTGGACTGGTTGACCGGTCAACTAAACAATATATGGAGCTATACGCTGACACAGTGAGCGTATAATCTATCGGTATAGAGTGTTCGAGTGAGAGGGGAGGCCCGTGAGAGATAGCAGAGATAGAGGAAGAGCTACTCCCTCCGTTCGATAATGTAGTTCCAACATTTTTTTAAAAAGTCAAACTTTTGAAACTTTGACCAAGTTTATAAAGAAATTACTTATATCTACAATACCAAAGATAAATGATAGTATGAAGTAAGTACATGTTGTGATGAATCTAATGATCGTTCCAGATGTAAATGTTTTTCTCCACATATACCTGATCAAACTTTTCTGAGGTTTGACTTTTCAAAACATCCATATGCTTATGGACGTGAGAGAGTCCCTAACTAGAGAGAGAGAGAGAGAGAGAGTGAAATAGAATGAGTGAGTGAAAAAAGTGTGTGTGCATGTGTGAAAGAGACATGGACAACACTCGATAAAAGTCGAGAAAAAACGTGTGTGTCTTATGCAAACATATCACACATGCATCTTCGACAACGGAAGCAAGGTGAGGAGATAGTGTGTGGTTGTTTGCAACTGAGAGAGCAAGACCCCTAGCACGTGGCCAAGAGGGGTCTGACAAACAAGGGAGAGAGGTCGAGAGAGACGTACGGAGAAAATGCAGACATGGGGAGGAGAGAGTGTATGTTTGTCATAGAGAGATCCCCTGGAGATCGTGATGGGACTACATGGGTGGGAGATCGAGTGACAAGGTGTGTGCGTGATAGAAGATACCCCGAGAGATATCGAGATAGACGTATGGATGGAAGGAGACAATACGTGTGTTCCTGATGGCTAGTGAGAGATAATCATACTTAGGGGGGGAGTGCTTGCGCCTATGATGGAGTGAGGGATTATGGTACTTATTAGGGGGTGCGTGTCACATAGAGAGAGAACAAGGGCGGAGAGTGTTGGATGGGTCTATATGTATAGCGCGAGCGAGACATGTGTATGTGTGAACTAGGGAGATATAAAGTTTGAGAGAGATTGAGGAGCCCCGATAAGGCTGAGTGGTGCGTCAGATAGCTGAGAGGGGGAAAGAGATATTCCATCCGCTCGATAATGCAGTGCATGTAAATTTTTTAGAAGTCAAACTTTGGAAACTTTGATCAGGTTTACGCAAATGTTATTTATATCTACAATACCAAAGATACATCATACGAAACTACATCTCATGGTGAATCTAATGGTATATGTTTGCCGTTCTAGATGTAATTGTTTTTCTCCACGTACATGGTCAAACTTTGTGATGTTTGACTTTTCAATAAATCAATATGCTATGGACCGAGGAGAGTGCCTAAGTCGAGAGAGATCAAGTGCGTGTGAAGGAGAATGAGTAAGTGTGCAAAAAGAGTATGTGTGTGAAAGAGAAAGTGACAACAAACGATAAATTAGAGAGAGAGTGTGTTTTTTCGTTTCTTAGGCGAACATCTCACGCATGCATCTCCGAGATAGAAAAGTGAGGCAAGGAGATACACGAAGATAGCTAGTGTGTGATTGTTTGCAACGGAGAGAGACACCCCTATAGCACAAGTCCAATAGAGGTCTGGCCAACAAGGAACAAAGGTCGAGAGGGACACATGGAGAACATGGACGCATGGGGAGGGCGAGAGGGTGTGTTTGTGATAGAGAGATCCCCTCGAGATCGTGAGGGGACTATATGGGTGGGAGATCGAGGGAGGTGCGTGCGCGATAGAAAGATGCCCCGAGAGAAATCGAGATAGACCATGCACATCTTTGTGATGGAGACTAAGATTAGCTAGTCATATACATATAGGGGGGACTGCGTGTGCCTACAATTGAGTGAGAGACCATCATACTTGGCTAGCTAGGCATGAAATTGTGTGTGTGTGTGTGTGCGTGTGAGATGGAGAGAGAACGAGGGAGAGAGATAGAGTTTTAGATGGGCCTATCGAGTGCGAGTGAGATATGCATGTGTATGTGTGACCCAGGTAGATGGAGAGTTTGAGAGAGAGGGGGGAGAGCTCCGAGATGACAGAGTGGTGCGTGAGAGAGTTACGGGCAACGAGCCAAGGAATTTGTTTGCGTACGATGAGTGCACCCAAGATATCTAGCTTGGACTAGAGAATCATACATAGTGTGCGAGAGAGACCTATAGATGGAGTATATATGCATGCGAACTAGAAAGACCCACCCCCCCCCCACACACACACACACAAAGAGAGAGAGAGAGAGAGAGAGAGAGAGAGAGAGATGGAGAGAAAGTGAGAGGGACCAACAAGGTTTGTGTGTTGGATGCGTGCGACAGAATTGAAGATTGTCGGCGAGAGAGAGAGAGAGAGCAAGAGTCCGGGAGAGGGGGAGGTCGCGTTTTATGCATCAAAGACTGATATAAACCATGTTTCGATATAAACTTGCATTCAAATATTTAAATTGGAGAACATGTTGTCTGCAATCCACACATGAACGGACATATGCGTATATCAAACAAGTTCATTAATTTGACTTTCAACATGTTCATGGAGTACTATAATACTGTACAACATGCTACTCGATTGAGGTGTTCAATTTTGGATTTAGTTCACTATTTTGACCTGGTGAACGAGCTATTTCATTGAATCAAGATATTTCATTTTGGGTTTGATTCCCATTTTTGAGTGGGTCAACTATTTGTCATATAGTAAATCACTAGCAACGAGCATGTAAAAACACATTACTCCCGAGCATCATCTCTCCATCTAAAAAAGAAGTGCCAAGCTAATATTTCAAAATTTGATTCGAATCGACTTGGTAAGGTAGACGTGGATGCTCGTTCTCCCAAATTTTGAACGAACCATTAAACATCCTCTGCTCGGTGGAATTCGCCCGAGAAAATAAATGGGAGACGCGAAATTACCGTCCTATGTGGGACACGCATCAATTGGCCCGTTGTACATCGAGGGTAGGTTCGTAACTTCATCCAAGCGCGCCTTCTCCTCGGCCGAAATGACATGTGCCGAATAATTCATAAACAATGGTCGGCAAAACACGCTCTCCTCGGCCGAAATAGCTCGCGCCCACTATTTCAAAACACGCTCTCCTCGCCCGAAATCGCTCGCGCCCACTATATTTCAAAACACGCCCTCCTCGCCCGAAATCGCTCCCGCCCACTATTTGGGGAGAAGCAAAGTTACTCTACTATCCTCGACCCTCAGTACACAGACCCAAGCCGAGAAGCCTAATGGCAGGGGTAGAACTGTAACTCCCCCTCACATTTCAGACAAATGCGTCCGTAAAACATGGTTCCACTCCCCTCCCAATCCCCCCCCCCATTCATACCTCGTGGGCGCCAAATCACCTTCTCCTCGGAAGCTCCCTTCTCCCGAGCCGCGAAACCTCAGCCCCTCCTCCATGGCGCCCCCCACCGCACCAATTTCACAGCCACCCTCCTCCCTAAAGCCGGAGATGCTGTCCATTTACCGTCGTGCACTAGGCCGTGTGCCTCTTACTCCGTGCTGCTGGAGCTGCCTCGACGACGGCCGCGTGAACCGTACCGGAGCTGATTCACCCCCGCCGTTGTTCACGGCGCCGGAGCGGCTCCAAATTTGGATCCATCCAGAGTCCTGGCGCTGCTTCCCCGTAGCCGTCGACCGTCGCGACATCGCTGTTTCCCTGCCGCCGGTCGCCACCGCAACCGCGCCGGCCTCACCGACTCGCCAGCTGGACCTGCCTACTTCACCATGCCGCCAGATAGGTCGCACCGTTATCTCAAATCACTTTATTTAGGCGTTAGTTGTCTGAATTTTTATTCTGGGCCAATCGATTCCCAATGGGAAGCAGCACCCCTCGAGGCGGCGGAGCTCCTAGGCTGCCGGTTGGCTGGTGTCTAACGTAAGGGTGCGGGGCCGCAAGTTCGCCGTGGAAGCAGCGCTTAGATGGCTATCTTAGAGTTGCGTGGGTTGAAGGTACTGCCGCCGCCGGATCTGGATGACGGGGAGTCTTTGTGGATTGGCCCGGGGGCGGCGCAACCACGGCAGTGCAGTGGGGCGGGGAGCGGGGTTTTGGCCGGGGCCACAGACGGCGGAGGCAGGCTGCTCTGCCGTTGGTCGCTGGCTCTTCGGGGAAGATTCCTAACAGTGTCAGCCGGGAGCACAAGACGGCCATCAATCCATCCGGCGTAGATCGGACAGTACCAAAATAAAATAAAATCATGTGACCCAAATTTAGTCTTTAGTCAACAGACGTGTGACCACTCTCGTACCTTGCTGTTGAACTCTTAGTGTATTTCTTCAGATCAAAGAGATGTGTCGTTCTTAACATTATGCGTTATCTGCATCTTCAGCCACACCGTCTTCCGACTCACCGCAGCTGCTCCAACAAGGGAAGCATACACCAGAAGGGAGCTATAGTCCCCACTCAATAGTTCCCTGCATCGAATGCGCATGCCCGACATGGACAGCCACAACAACTGCAGGGCCATCGACAAGTCAGCACATGATGCTCACTCCTATGGATGGCGGCCAGATAGGTTGTACCCTCATCTTACTTGTGTGCAACATTTATGGCTTTGTTATTCATCTAAGCATGGAAAATAGATTATCACATTTCACTGTATATTCATGCTGATCTCTTACGGGTCTTGTTCAGGAGTTAACGTTGTTCCATAGTTCAGCTAAGATACTTGTTCTTTAGGTAACGCTGTTCCATAGTTATCATCCATCAGCCAATGCTATCCCACAGGCTGGTGATTATAGTATTATACCACTTCTAGTATTACCTATGTTGTTCTTTAATACTTTTGTGTGCCATCTAGTTAATCTCGAGTACAAACGATACATATTCTGTAGCTTTCATCTGTGTTCTCCCTTTAGTTTTTGAGACCTGTTGCTGCTAGTTAACCCCAGTCCTACTATTTATGTCATCTCCTACAGGCACTCATTACATAAATCTAACTACTAGTTGTCTTCCATGCATGTCAGATATAATTGCACACACTGATATATCCACAAGAACCTCACGGAGCAATGTAAAGGCCAATAAACTTGATGTCAATGATACCCAATATGATGGAACATGTAAAGGCAGTTCTTCAGAAGACTTGCAGAAAGATGTTGAATCCTCTTCACCCCACAAGTTCCTTGCTCTAACTTGGCCCGTGATATGGGTACAACATGCATATAATGTCCTGGAGTGTATCTACTCTGTTACAATGCCATGTGCTTAGCATGCTGATCATGCATGTAAATATGGCATGCCTTCCTGGTTTTCAGTACCTATTCCATTCATGATAACATGTTTTCAAATTCAAGTACTGTCATTCTACTCTATCGCAATGCCATCTGCTTAATTTGGACATCATGCTTCTGAATATCTTATGCATTGTTATTCATCAGTATGTACTTCATCTGTCTACCATACCATGTTTTTTTTACATTGAAGTGATGTTCTAGTGCTCTGTTGCAATGCCATCTTAGTTTCCCAATCATACACGTGTATGTTGCCTTAGTTTTTTCTGTACGTATTCCGCTAGCATACAGTTTTACATTCAACTAGTGTTTTTTTACTATGTTGTCCTATCGTATCCCTAGCTCTTACACCATACTCCCTCCGTCCGGATTACATGTTGCTGAAATGGATAAAAAAGGATGTATCTAGAACTGAAATACGCCTAGACCCATCCATTTTTTTCCGGATGGAGGGAATACATGTCAATATGTCATGCCTTTCTATTCTTCAGTACCTATTCCATCTCTCTGCTGTAGCATGTTTTATAATTGAAGCACCATTCTTCTATACAAGGCATGCAAGGGGAAGACGACTATGTTAGAATCTGAAGGGTTACAAACCAGGTCTTTGCAAAAGATCCAAACGCCAGGAGATAATAAACCAACTCCAGTTTTTATAGATACTGCTCCAGCACAGAGAAACCCAACTCCTACTGATAATAAGCAGATTCCAGTGGCCAAAGAACTAGTTCGCTCCAGTCCAGCAAAAATATGTCAACTCCATTCTAAGAAGCATGTGTGTATCCTTGCATCATGAAATTTTATAGCATGCTGATCATATTTTCTACATGTTTCTTACCCATCTCTCTTTTACAAAATAAGCTTAACAGATAGAAGAATTTCTGCACTGGTATCGTCTGTGAGGAAAGATTCTTGCAGGAATTCTCTGTGCTCCAATGCAGATGTAAGTACCTGTTGTATATCACTATATTTTTACATCAGCATGTATTTTGTTAATCGGCGTGAATCCAACCTTTATCCGATCTAAATTTAGTTGTAGCAAAATGTATGATTAAAGGCCACAATGTTGATTTTTGTAAGGAAAACTGCCTGGTAGTTTTGCATCCTGAGCTGCATGAGTGTACTATCTCATATCAGTGGGTTTGATTACTTTGGTTCTGCAGTGGGTTTTCAGTGTTTTTTTTACTGTGTTGTCTTGTCGTATCCCTAGCTCTTACATCATACTCCCTCCATCCGGATTACATGTCACAGAAATGGATAAAACTGGATGTATCTAGAACTAAAATACGCCTAGACCCATCCATTTATTTCCGGATGGAGGGAATACATGTCAATATGTCATGCCTTTCTATTCTTCAGTACCTATTCCATCTTTGTTGTAGCATGTTTTATAATTGAAGCACCATTCTTCAATATAAGGCATGCAAGGGGAAGACGGCTATGTTAGAATCCGAAGGGTTACAAACCAGGTCTTTGCAAAAGATCCAAACGCCAGGAGATAATAAACCAACTCCATTTTTCATAGATACTGCTCCAGCACAGAGAAACCTAACTCCCACTAATAATAAGCAGATTCCAGTGGCCAAAGAACTAGTCCGCTCCAGTCTAGCAAAAGAATGTCAACTCCATTCTAAGAAGCGTGTGCGTATCCTCGCATCATGAAATTTTATAGCATTCTGCTCATATTTTCTACATGTTTCTTACCCATCTCTCTTTTAGAAAATAAGGTTAAATGATAGAAGACTTCCTTCATTGGGATTGTATTCGAGGAAAATATCTTGCGGGAATTCTCTGTGCTCCAATGCTGATGTAAGTACCTGTTGTATATCACTATATTTTTACATCAGCATGTATTTTGTTAATCGGCATGAATCCAAACTTTATCTGATCTAAAATTAGTTGTAGCAAAATGTTAAAGGCGTCAATGTTGATTTTTGTAAAGAAAACTGCCTAGTAGTTTTGCATACTGAGTTGCATGAGTGTACTATCTCATATCATGCACATTACTGAATTGTAGTGCTGCTCTGGTTGCCCATTCATTCATTGTGTCAATGTTGCTTTCGTATTACCTTACCTGGCTGATGATAGCTGCGCCATATTGTGTTAATTTGGTGTTGGCTAGTTGCCCAAATGTTCGTTGTGCCAATGTTGCTTTCCTATTATCTGACTTGGCCAATGATAGCAATGCTAGTGTCTTAATTTGGTGCAGGCTGCTGAAGATAAGAAGACAAACTCTGAAAACAGCAAGGCAACCCCGTTGTTTCTTTCCAATAAATCTAGGCCAGGTAATATGGCAATAACTCATGATTAATCTATTTGGTTCCCCTCCTAATTTATGTTATGATGCAGTGGTCGAGACACTCTCCATTATCAATAATACAAGCCTGCCAAAATCACCATCTGAATCTGTTCAGTATCCTCTGTCTCGAATGCAACGAAAAAAATGTATGTTTGTGAACCAATTAATGGCTGAAGGAATGATGGAAATGGTGGAGGAATCAGAGGTGCAGAGTCATGCGACACAACAACTGATCAATGTTTTCAGAGGCAGTGTAGCAAAGCAGCAAGAACTTGCCCACATGCTTATGGGCGTCATCCGTGCTGAGGTTGCAGATTGTGACGTTGTAGATCGTTAGGTTCTATTCATTTATTTGCACTGGCATCATTCTTTGATTGCCCAGTGGATGTAATTTCCTGTAATATATGCTGGATGTGCAATGTTTTTCCCTGTATGCCGTACCTTTGCTTGATCGGTTTTGGTCCTGTGCATAATTGCTCGTCGTAATGGGCTCAAATTATCTAATTTGGCCTAAAGACATGAACGAACTTTAGTGGGCCCATTAAGTTAATGGGCCGTTACCAGGCCGAAAGTTAATGGTCGGCCCTCTTAACTCCCGGGTCGTTAACAGGCCGACATCGAAGCGGGCAACAGGTGGGCCCAATTGATTTCACGGGCCGTTAACAGGCCGTTACTAAGTTCGGGCTACATATGGCCCAACTATACTGTGGGCCTTTAGCAGGCCGAAAGAGACAGCGGGCTTGTACTGGACCATGAAGAGCATGGGCCGCTAAGAGGCCGAACGTCAAGTCGTATTGTAAATGGCCCAACTGTGTTGTGGGCCTTTAGCAGGCCGAAAGAGAAACTGGGCTGGTATTGGACCATGAAGGGCATGGGCCGTTAAAAGGCCAAAACTCAGGTCCGACTACAAATGGCCCAACTCATTTATGGTCCGTTAACAGGCTGAAAGGCACACAGGGCCGGGAATTGGCCCAACACTTAAATGGGTCGCTAAAAGGCCAAAACTCAGGTCTGACTACAAATTGCCCAACAAATATATGGGCCGTCAACAGTCTGAAAGACACACCGTGCCGGAAATTGGCCCAACACTTAAATGGGTCGCTAAAAGGCCGAAACTCAGGTCCGACTACAAATGGCCCAACTGATTTATGGGCCGTCAACAGGCTGAAAGACACACCGGGCCGGAAATTAGCCCAACATTTAAATGGGTCGCTAAAAGGCCGAAAGATGTACATCGTGAAAATTGGCCCATCCACTGAATGGGCCGTTAACAGGCCGAAATCTCATCGGGCCGATATTGAGCCCAAATATATAGGAGGCTGTTAACGGGCTCGAACTGACGATGGGCTGCAATGGTGTCAAATCTTTAACGGGCCGTTGACGGGCCGAATTGGCACATCTCGTATGGGTCGTGGGCTTAAATGGACCTGACACAAGTAGGCCTTATATGGGCCGGCCTGCTAATTTTTACTGGGTCGGCCTTTTTCACCGGAATGGGCCACTGTTGGGCCGTGCCACGTGTCGACCTATCATAGGCGCCTCCTGTCCAATGAGTGGATGACATCTGTCCCAACGATGAGGCAACACGTGTTTCCTCCGGCCAATGATGATTTTACACGTGGAAAATCCCCATTGGTCTGGGCTATTAACGGGTTATCGGATCCAAAACCGAACCTGATAGCTTAACGGCGTTCTGTTACGGTGGATGCCACGTGTCGGTCACCCTTGACGAAAGCACTTCTGTGACGCGCGATTTATCGTCATGGAAGTGGACACTTCCGTGATGATAATTTTGGTAATGTCATGGAACACTTCTACGACAGCACAGGTATGACTATCTTGATTCTGTCATAAAATCGTCATGGATGTACATGCATGACAAAAAACGCGACCTACTATGACAAACACGTATCATCACGGAAGTGTATTTTTTGTAGTGTTTATTGATACTAATGCATATGTAGCTAGTTCTGATGTAAGTCTTGCTAGGTACATTTGTACTCACATTTGCTTATTTTATGTTTTGCAGAGGGACTTCAGTCTCACTAGTAGTTCCGCGTGGACTTCGATGTTTAGCTTGTTACCTCAGCTACGATCTTGTGCCCTCGGCAGGGTCTTGTAGATAGTCAGGCTTCTCAGCCTTTTTCATTGGTAGTTGTCTGTACTTAGACAAGTTAAGCTTCCGCATGTGCTTGTTGCTTGTATGCTCTGTATGTTGGGTCATTAGACCCATGTTTGTAATATCTGGCTCCTCAGAGCCTAATGAATAAATACTTTGAGTCGTAGAGTTTTGTTGTGATGCCATGTTGTATTTGCACATATCGAGCATATTGTGTGTATGTTTTGAAATGCTTGGTATGTGTGGGATCCGACAACCTAGTTGTTTATCCTTGGTAGCCTCTCTTACCGGGAAATGTCTCCTAGTGCTTCCACTGTGCCATGGTAGCTTGCTACTGCTCCGGAACACTTAGGCTGGCCGGCATGTGTCCTTCTTCGTTCATGTGTCTGTCCCTTCGGGGAAATGTCACGCGATGTCTACCGGAGTCCTGTTAGCGTTCTACAGCCCGGATTCTCCGGAGTCTTGTTAGCCCAGCTGCTACAGCCCGAATTCACTCGCTGATAACCGACACATTCGTTGCTGGGTCATGTATGCCTGTCCCTGTAAGTTAGTGCCACTTTGGGTTTACGACTAGTCATGTCAGCCCGGGTTCTCTGTCATATGGATGCTAGCGACACTATCATATACATGAGCCAAAAGGCACAAACGGTCCCGGGCCAGGTAAGGTGGCACCCGTGGGGATACCGTGCGTGAGGCCGCAAAGTGATATGATGTGTTACATGCTAGATCGGTGTGACTTAGGATCGGGGTCCTGACAGCTTTGGTATCAGAGCCTGACTGCCTCTAGGATTACCAAGCCAAACTGGTCAAAGTTGAGTCTAGAAATGCTTTAGTTATATAAGGGAATTGATTGTGAAAGGGAACGTAAGGCTCTTTTACTCCTTTACCTTATGCCCTTCTGATCTGAGTCAACCTCTTCTTTTCTACGGGGATTAAGAACTAGACTTCTCTTCTTTCTATCAGGATCACGTGTTACTAACCCGTAGACTTATAGGATTGATGGATTCAAGCCTCGGTTCAGTTACTAGTACTTCTCTGTGTTAACAGTTGGTCTCAGAACCTTGATATTGTGATGTTGAGTGGTTATGCCACCATTTTTCAGATGTCTCAAATCTTTTTGACCATTTACAGCCGTTATGCTGTTCGAGTCATCCCAGGTTTCTAACTAGTCTGATGCATTTGCAAATCCCTTCTTTCTGTTCTCGATGTTTCTTGGGCCAGTTTAACCACACTAATCGGTGAGTTGAAGTACTCTGTTGCCTTGACATATATGTTGGAGCTATTATTATGACCCTAGGTGTCTTAGAGAACCACTCAGTAATCTAGCAATGCTTTGTATCCCCAGTGTGATCATTCTGGCCATTATTCTCGAAAGCATCCCGTGATGCCATTTAGTTAGTAAGCATTCTATTTTGGGTCCTTGAACCCAAGATTCACTCTACTTACTTCCTGTTGATAGTGTTGCTCGTTCCTTCAGGATATTAGTAACCTTTGTGATAGTCTTTGAGGTCCGTGGTATATCCTTCTTCCAAATACCATGAACTACTCATGGCAAAAGTTCTTTTGAACCAAAAGGTCACAATGAGAGTGCTCTCGATGAGTTCTCCATTTGTGTTCGTGACTCTGTCAGTCCTACCTTTCTGCATGGGTTATCTAGAAGAAATATGTTGAACCTATTCGACATACTAATCCATGCGTCCACAACTCAGAAAATTATATGTTCATTTGAGTTGTTCTCTTTAGTTGTATTCTGACCTTCATCTATCAATTGATAGTTAGGAGTAGTAGTGCATTCGTGTTCATCGATGCCTATTATTCTTGTGGTCCGTCGAGCATTCTATTCTGGAATGACTAGGAGAAACAAACTCCAGTACCTTGTCCATTTCTAGGATTGGGTCAAAGCAGTTGTATTCCGCGGATGAAATGCCAATCCAGCTTTTGTTCTGTTCTACCCTGGAGTATTACCCTCTTTATGTCAAGAATGTCATAGGAATTGCACACCATCTTATGAATTCTTGGTGCAGTGATACTTCTCGCCATCATTATTCATTCGTCGGTCTCCGTGTTGTTGTGACCGGAATACCGGCAAGTTAATTGTGATGTGTGAAATCAATACTCCTAGCAACTCTGTTGCTTGGTAGTTAATGGACAATAATTCATTCTTAGCGTGTTGGTTGTTGAGTTATCATTCTAAGATTGACCGTGCTACCTAGTCCATATTTCCTGGTGCACTCTTCGATCAAGAGTTAGGATTGCGTCAATCCCTCACTCTTTTGATCATGTCATCTTGCCCTGAAAAGCAAGATTGTTCTCGATCCTAGTAACATATCGGTGGTTCGTGATTTTCCGAATATCTTCTCGAAAGTATCACCAGGTTGTCCCCTGACTGTTATGTTTTGCTCGTGATCAGGTTGGTTCTCTTATAAACCACCCCTTCTCTAAGAAACTGTGTTGGATATCCCTGAGCTAGTTGGTTAAGCTAAACAACAACTTGGAGAGTTGAAAGATAAAGCTTTGCCTTACTTAGTTCATCACTAAGGGATATCTTTTTTGTGTGTGTGTTGAAGTAAGATGCTATCTTCATCGATTGGTCCTCATGATCAGTTGTTGGACCTATTATCTTATCCAATCTTTGATTTGACTATGGGCTATCGTCAAATCAACTCAGAACCAATGATATTCGTAATGTTGTCTTACTCGTGGTTTTTCCTCGAGCATACATCATTATATCTTTTGGGTCTGACCAATGCTATAACCTTGTTCACATAGTTGTGGAATTCCATCTCCATTGGAATTTTGATAAATTGTTGTTGAGCCCATCGGCAACATTCTTATCTTCTCCATGACTTGTGTTGAACATTAAGCTAGTGTTGTAAACTTGTGCTAGCATTTTCTTCGTGCTATCTCATGAAGCATATGTTTGGATGAAAGAAGTGACTTCCTCTAATTCATGTGCATTTGATGCAAGTTGCCACCATGAATTTGAGAAAGTTTGTTTTTGTTTCCTCTGGAATCATCCCAAGTCAGTTATGCATGTGTGAATGTATTCTATGGTTTGGTAGATTAATTACCTCCACTCCATATGTATGCCCTAGCACACCAAGCCACTGATTGATTTGTTCAAGAAAAGGGAGTCTCAGGTGCTAATCCTAGGTCATGCACATGACTTCATTATCTTCAATGATGGTTCCCAACTTGAACTCGGTAGTGTTTTATTATAAGACTACTACGTGGTCATGCTTGTCTAGGACAGCGTGTTCACATGCATGTAGCAGAACCAGCTCATGTTTTGGAGCTTGCTACCGTAGTTCATTTCCCGAGAATCTCGCAATGTCATCTCTTCGATTTGTGTTGCTACCTTCCTTTTCCAGATATGTTGTCTGGAATATCCCGTTACCAACCAGATCTGAATCTCAGGCAGATATGATGGTTGGAACATTCCCAGCATTTGCATTTTGTTCCCAGCTTGCACCCATCTTTGTGCCATTTCACTATGGGCTGCCTTCTTAGTAATTCTTGTCCAGGATCATCTTTAAAAGTGGTCCTACCATGGGTCCCATCCATTTCCGATGATAAGCAAAAATCATCCATTGCGTTGTCTTCAACAAGGTAGTCCACATCATCCATTCTAGTCTAAGTATGCCACTCTTTCGAACTCCTTCAAATGATCGATTGTGATTTGCCTTAGGCTGGTATAGAGAATTTCAATGATCATGATATCAAAAGTAATTCTTTTGCCACTTAAGGGAATAATTCTACGAGTCACCTCCCCTAAGGTACCCCCTTATGGAATCATGGCAATCTATCTCCTCGCTACTATGACACATACTCGCCATCTACTAAGCGTGGAATTGTTGCCTACCAAATTGAACCTTTGTCATCCGCTTCTTTCCATCACCCCTGATGTGTGTTTCGTGTCTCAACTCAAGAGATGTTTTATATCTCCCTCCATGAGTTGATCTTGAGTGCTCCGGCTTCGAGGAGATCGATTCCTAGAGTTTTTTTCCTGTCGTCATAGTTGGATGAAGAACTCGAAAGCAAGGATGTCAAGACCAATATGATGCAATGGATCAACATCTTCGAGAAAGGCAGTTGGATCATGAAGTTTGTGATAGTTTGAGTCCCCTCTTCCTTTTACCCTGCGCTTGAATCTCGGGACGAGATTCTTGCTTAGTGGGGGTGAATTGTCACATCCCTAGTTCTGGTAATGCTTAGTGCTAGCATCTTGTGTTGCATCATGTTTAAGTTTCAATTAAAGTTGAAATGGGGATGGCAGAAACCCCCAGCACCACTTAATCCAACTAGGGTTACTAAAATACTTTTTCAATGAACCTGAAATGCCCTTAAAAAATGTTCATCATCTTTGCCTTGGTCTAGAACCTCTGACAAAAATGGTTCACATTTTTCTAGGACAGCATTGGGTCACTGAATTAAATCATATGCTATTTGCATTTGGGCATTTAAATGCTATATAATATTTTAAATGTCCAAATATTCATGAACTAAAATGTTTACTGTTGGAAATATTCCAAACAGTAGCCTTGAGCAGTTTCATGAATTTTGAGATTGTTTTGGTATTTTTTAATAAAGCCCTAAAGTTACAGAATAATAGAAAACAGAAATAAAAGAGAGAGAGAGAGAGAGAGAGAAAGCTTACCTGGCCTGCTCCTGTAGCAGCCGGCCCATCTGGCCCGTGCCAGTCATCTCCCTCCTTTTGCCAGAAGGATGGGAGGCGCGAGCCCGATGCGCGCGACCATGCGCCGCGCCACCTCCTGCTTCCCGCCGCTTCCCCGACGTGGCTGTGAACGCCACGCACTCCCCCTCGACCCCCTCGACCTCTTCCTCGCCCTCATCCCCTTCTCTGTCTCGCTCTCTCTCCCGCAGCCGAACGCCATGGTCCCCGCCGATCGCTGCCACCAGGGCCACAGGCCAGCCCTAGCCCCATGGACGTGTCTCCGAGCTCTGTTTTTGTCCTCTACGTCGTCTGCTCCGAGACACGTGACGCCGGACATCCTGCATCGCCAGCTACCTCATCTTCTTCCTCCTCGGGTCGTCGAGATCGACCCCGCCGTTCCGCCTGCACCAGACCTTCCCCAAGCCCGCTTCGACGCCCCCTGCCATCACCGTGAGCCACTGACCCGAACCCCCCTCTTTCGCGCTCCGTTTGCATGCTGTAGCCGTCGCTCCGCCGGAGACCAAACCGCGCCGCCGCCCGAGCTTCTCGCCACTGTGGCCACAGTCGTCGTAGCTCCCAACCGAGCACACCCACGTGCTCACCGCGCCGCGTAGGTGCCATAGGAGCTAAGCATGCCACTCCACGGCCACCGCAGCCCCGTTCCCGAGTGCGCCCAAACTCCGGCCGCCGCCGAGGTCGACGCCATGCTCAACTCCGGCCACCCCAGCTGCCGCCGCTTGCTGCACTAGATGCGGGAGAGCTCCATCTCCCCGTAGGTTCCCTCCGCCGCTCGTTTGGGCGCCGGGAGAGCGAACCCGAGCCCTCCGCCGCGCCTGTTGCCACCGGCAACGAGCCGCCGGCTGGTTAGGCCCTGTTGACCAGGGGTTTGACCTCCCCTCAGTCAATGACAGGTGGGGCCAGCCCCCTATTAAATTAGTTTAGTTTATTCTAACTTAATTAGCCACTATTTCACTGACATGTGGGCCCCAGCCCCACCGACAATTTAGTTAGGTTTAACTTAAGGCTAATTAACTATGTTAATTAGCCAAGTCAATGACATATGGGTCCCACTGGTCAGGTTTGACCTAGACCGCGCATGTTGACTGGCTGACATCACGCCGATGTCATGCTGACGTAGTTAATCATTTTCTGGATTAAAAATAATTCAGGGAATTCCAGAAAATAGTTGAAACTTCTAAAAATCATAGAAAATAATCTATAACTCAGATTGAAATAAGTTATATATGAAAAATTATCAGAAAAATCCAAAGAATCTGTTTATGGCATTTTCATGCATGTTTGAACAACTTATACCTGCTGATCAGGTCAAACCAAATAAATGGCATTTGAATAATCACCTATGGAGTTTGAATTTGAATCTTGTATTCAAACCAACTCCATTGAAATTGTTGCTAGATGCATTAGCTCAAATCACATCATATTGCCATGTCATGATCATGCATCATATTGTCACATTGCATTGATTGTGTTCTTTCTCTGTTGCCGGCGTTTGTCCCCTCTCAGTGGACGTGGTTTCGACGATGAGTTCGATGACACCGATGAAGAGCTATACTATCTTCAGAAGTGCCAGGCAAGCAAAACCCCCTTGTTCATTCCGATACAATCCCACTCTCTCGCTCCTGCTCTCTTTTACTGCATTAGGACAACAACGATTCAACTGTTACATGTTGCGGTAGTTGAACCCCTCTCCTCTGCATGACCTGTCATTGCCACAGTAAATAGATGAAACCCACTAGCATGAGTAGGAGTTGTTTGAGCCCTGATGTGCCTACTCATTCATGCTTGTTTGTGATGCCTGCTACTGCTTAGAGTTGAGTCAGGTCCGATTCATCGGGGATGAATTGGAATGTGGTGAACATGTCCTACTGTTGAGAGCTAAGTGTGTGAACACGATTTGGTAAAGGTAGCGGTGAGAGGCCATGTAGGAGTACATGGTGGGTTGTCTCATTGAAACCGTCCTCAGGAACTGAGTTCTGTGTTTGTGATCCATGAACAGCTACTACCACACGTTGGGCCCTGAAATATGACCCCGCTCGACTTATTAACCGCCCCTGTCCTCTGTCCAGGAGTTGCAAGTAGTTTCTGGTGTTTGTAGTATGCTGGAGGTCGTGCGTTGCGCTGACCCGAGGGGTGGGCTGTGATGCGGTAGGCACGTGGCCCAGTGTACCGAGTTGCCCGTTTGGTGCCTCGGGAACCCTGCACACATCGTTCGGGGCCATAAGTGGAAACCTCGGCCGAACTCCCTTCGGATGGAACCTGAATAGGCGATAAACCTGGACTAGGGACTTGTGTGGTTAGTCTGGTCATGGTCTACACCCACGTCGGCTTTCGCTTGAAGTCTGCCGAGCACATGTCGTGTGCAGACGCTAAGTGGTGGAAACATGTGTGAACAAGTGCACCCTTGCAGGGTTATAAATGATCTATTCGAATAGCCGCATCCGCAGTAAAGGACCTCTGGGTTGCCTATACAGTTCATAGACAAGTGAAAGTGGATACTCTAAAATGCGCAAGATAAGCGTGAGTGCTATGGATGGCGTCCTCGTAGGAAGACGGGAGCGGATCCATAGTGGTGTATTGATTGGTGAATATGTGGACTCGTGTGCGCCACCTCAAAAGAGTTACTTGCAGTCGTAGTTCAGGATAGCCACCGAGTCAAAGCTGGCTTGCTGCAGTCAAACTCCACCACCCCTTTATTGATAATGATGCATATGTAGCTAGTTCTGATGTAAGTCTTGCTGGGTACATTTGTACTCACATTTGCTTATTTTATGTTTTGCAGAGAGACTTCAGTCTCACTAGTAGTTCCTCGTGGACTTCGATGTTTAGCTTGTTACCTCAGCTACGATCTTGTGCCCTCGGCAGGGTCTTGTAGATAGTCAGGCTTCTCAGCCTTTTTCATTGGTAGTTGTCTGTACTCAGACAAGTTAAGCTTCCGCATGTGCTTGTTGCTTGTATGCTCTATATGTTGGGTCATCAGACCCATGTTTGTAATATCTGGCTCCTCGGAGCCTAATGAATAAATACTTTGAGTCGTAGAGTTTTGTTGTGATGCCATGTTGTATTTGCACATATCGAGCATATTGTGTGTATGTTTTGAAATGCTTGGTATGTGTGGGATCCGACAACCTAGTTGTTTATCCTTGGTAGCCTCTCTTACCGGGAAATGTCTCCTAGTGCTTCCACTGAGCCATGGTAGCTTGCTACTGCTCCGGAACACTTAGGCTGGCTGGCATGTGTCCTTCTTCGTTCCTGTGTCTGTCCCTTCGGGGAAATGTCACGCGGTGTCTACCGGAGTCCTGTTAGCCTGCTACAGCCCGGATTCTCCGGAGTCCTGTTAGCCCAGCTGCTACAGCCCGAATTCACTCGCTGATGACCGACACGTTCGTTGCTGGGTCATGTATGCTTGTCCCTGTAAGTTAGTGCCACTTTGGGTTTATGACTAGTCATGTCGGCCCGGGTTCTCTATCATATGGATGCTAGCGACACTATCATATATGTGAGCCAAAAGGCGCAAACGGTCCCGGGCCAGGTAAGGTGGCACCCGTGGGGATACCGTGCGTGAGGCCGCAAAGTGATATGATGTGTTATATGATAGATCGGTGTGACTTAGGATCGGGGTCCTGACACTTTACCCACCGCTGAAGCCGCGACCGACCAGATCACTTGCGACGGCGGGGAGCGGGGAGCAAAGATGCTGTGGGAGCCGACCGATACTGGGTCGACGGCTGTCGCGGGAGGACGCCGTGAACACATGTGCGAAAGTGCATCGCCCCGCGGACGGGGAGCGTCTCGACGTCGAGGGGGCCTCCTGGAGCCAGGCGGAGCCGTCGGCAATGAAGATGAGCGCACCGAGACGGATCTCGCGGCCCTCATCCAAACCGCCACCAGAAACCATGATGATGGGAATCGGAAAAACCGCAACCTCACCGGAAATTCTCTAAGACACCTGCCCCACGGTGGGCGCCAACTGTCGTGGTTCTAAGTCTGACAGTAATATATGGGGGTACGTAAGAGGAGGCAAGATCCTAGCTACGGTGAGATTGTGCATGCAAGATTTACGAGTTCAGGCCCTTCTCGGAGAAAGTAACAACCCTACGTCTCGGCGCCCGGAGGCTTGGTCGATTGGATTATGCGTGAAGTTATAGGGGGTGCGAACCCTTGTGCCACTGGAGGGGGTGGCTTATATAGAGTGCGCCAGGACCCCAGCCAGCCCACGTTACAAGGAGTTCAATGTACATAAAGGTGAGACATTACTGGTAACGCCAGTAATAAAGGCATATAAATGATCATTAAGACTACGGAGTGAACGCCTGACCGTTGCCATCCTGAGTGACTTTAGATCTTCTGTACTCCGAGTGACTTCTAATGCGGTCGAATGAGTATATCCTGGTCGAATGGAATTGGGTTATCCGAGTGAAATGCTAATGGTCGAGTGGGTTGCACTCTGAGGTGATTTCAGTCGGTAGATGCTGCTGTGCTTTGAATGTCTTTGACTTTAGAGCAGTGTCCTTGGGAAGGGTGTCTAGGTCAGGCCCATTACCCTACCCTAGGTACATGTCATCGTCACCCGCTCCGCCAACAATGAGGCAGAGGACATCGCTGGCTCCGTTGAGGCCCCGCCCTACCGGCAACAAGGGAGAGGATTTACCCCGCTCCGCCGAGGCCCCGCCCTGTCGGCAACGAGGGAGAGGATTTCCCTCGCTCCGCCGAGGCACCGCCCCCCGGCAACGAGACAGAGGACATCGCCAGCTCCGTCGAGGCCCCGCCCCGTTGTCAACGAGGCTGCGCCACACAGAAAACGAGTTAGAGTAGAACACGGTAGGTCGCCACCGCTCGGGTCCAAGTAAGGCCAGCACTGCTACCCTCCGGTTGAAGCCAAGCTTGGCGGTTGACCATTGACCGATTAGTGGCGGCGACGTGGAGTCAGAGAGCTATGCTGGAGAAGAAGCTTCTGTTCGGCTCAGCCGGACACGGGTGGGTAGCTTCGGTTAATTAATTATACCTCCAGCGCACCCCTTTTTAGTTGAAGAATGTATGAAATGTAATGAAATCCGGCATGTTTATATGAAATTCGGCCGTGTATGAATGAATTTAGTTCGATTAGTTCGAATTCTTGTATCACTGGCATTGGATGAACATGCAAAACAATACGTACTAGCATTATTCCCAGGGTGATCACCTTGTTTGCAGCAGTTTCACGTACTCCCTCCGGTCCTTTTTAGTCTGCATATAAGTTTTGTCTGAAGTCAAAGTATCTCTACTTTGACCAATCTTATATAAAAAAGTATCAACATTCACAATGTAAAATCAACTGACTTGAAAGAAATCTAATATGCGAAGTAAAAAGGAACATAGGGAGTACAAAAAGTTTGAGCAGCTTTTTAGCCTTCTTGTACATTGCAATCAAACACACAGGACTGGCAATTCATAGAGAACATTCAAAACAATCGATGATTATGCATCTCAGTGATTCACATGTCAGAGCCAATATTTACTTCACAACAAAAGAATAAAGAAAAATCAATCAATGCTGCTGACAGCAAAGGGTGTCCCATTCGAAAATATCAAATGCATGTCTTCTTGCTAACATCAATGAGCAAAATTTGACAAGGTTTTCCCATTCCAAAATGTTAAATGCGTGTTGTTTTGCGTACATCAATGAGCAAACTTTGACTAGGTTTTCCCATTCCAAAATATCAAATGCCTACGATTGTGGAATGGGCAGGGTTTGCCATCAGTTCGGACATTGACATGGCACCTCGTGCTAAATAAACCAGTTGTTCTTTTTGTGCAGTTCCACCAAAATCAACCAAATTTGCGCGTAGCTTGTATGATTTCGCATTTATATGTTGCAACGCTTTGAACATATCGGCACCTCCTTTCTTGTGGTGGAAATGAATGATTCGAGAATATTCGATGTATTCGTGAACATTTTGTGCAGTTCCCATTGAAATCAAGCTGAGCACCCCTGTTTGCATAAATACAAAAAAAGTGATTAGTATAAAGCAAACTGTACTCTATGAATTGACAGTTTAAACAGGCAACCTACATGATCCATGCAGAGCACACATTAAAAAAATGGAACTCACCGGAAGGAATCCTAAAACAACATTGTATTGGCCATCACAACAACAAAGATGGAGATCCGTGAGTCCTTCTGAGCTAAAGTTAGTTTGTTCTTGTGGGAAATAAAACCATCCTTCAACTGCTCCCTTCTGATAAGAAGAGAGGCTTGGCTTCTTCATCCTGGCATAATCGGAACTAGGCACTTCACGTACTCCATATTCTTCTTCAGAGGTGGATGATCCTGTTGTGCAATGCTCAAAAAAAGGAAAGGAAATATTTAAAACAACACAGATGAAGCACTTCATGACAGTAGCTAAATAGTACCACAACACCAATAGAGATGACAAAGCTCAATCATATGGATGAAATCCGTGGGCCGGTACCAACCTTTGTCAGGAGGCTTATTGTGTAGAGCATACAGATGAAGCCTTCTCGGGAACCATCTGTTGTTATCTACTGTGGTTGCCATGCTTACTATATACTCCTTGATTAGTTTAATGTTTCCAACATCTTCTTGTGCAGTTCCACTAAAATATATGTTATCTTCTAAGAAGATCCCTATTTGCACAAGTAGAGATAATTACATATTACATTAAGAGTGGCATCAAATCAGTGGCAAAACAATTGCTTGTTCCAGCCATAGCAATAAATTAAGATGCAAAACTAGATCATTACTTGTGTCATCACAATTCCAGTGCTTCATTATAGCACCGGGAGTTGATTTTTGTTTTTCTTCAGATTGTTCTCCCCCTTCATCACTTGGTTCAGTAACAGACAATCTTCACCTTTAATGTAAGATTTGGCATGTCAATTAGGGAGCACAAGTATAACACTAAACAACGACATTAATTTTCTGATGACAGTAGCAAAATACAGGCCAACAATTGTGAAATATCATTATCTTACCTCAATGGGATATTACAGTGCACATATAGATTGGAAGTCTTGTCTCCATTTGTGTAGTTCACTAAAATCAAGCAATATTACCGTATAAGTAGCACAACATATGAAAGCACACTGCACAATCATGTGAAAGAAGGCCAGTACTGACCTCTCATGACGCGTAATTCAAACATCTCACAAGAAGAAGATCTGAAACAAATTTGCCAACAAGGATAGGAAGTTAGATCTCCTCTTGTGCAGTTCCACTAAGATTAGGCAATCAAGCAACGTTGTCGGTGTGACATTTTGGTTGAACTGCACAAAACACTCTTAAAACAAAAGTGTTTTGTGCAGTGCAACAAAAGGTCGCAATAGCAATGAGGTGAAGTAGATAACCCTGTTTACACAGAGGTGCAAAGGAAACAACTACTGGTTAATAACGGTGGATGACACAGAAGCCCACAAAAAGAAGCATCTAACTTATCTAAATGGGAAAGAAAGCAAGACAGTAGCATTTCTCAAACAGTGGCATTGATTCATATTAACAGAGAGATTATATTACTCCATTCCCTTATACAAGGCCACAAACTCAAATTACAGGTACCAAGGTCAATTTCATGACTGTTTTGCAAGTCAACTTTTCTTTTTGTCAACCGGGATCATTAATACGTTCGCATACATGCAAGGAAGAAATGAGAAGAAAGTAACATAGTGTCATTATGACTACATGCATGCAAGTATTAAACAAGTTGGTAGTACGAGGAAACATTATTAATTTTTGTCTCGATTACTGTTACTAGCCTTGTATACATGCAAAATGTATTTTTCATAGTGGCCTTGTATAAGGGAATGGAGGGAGTAACAATAAAATTTGTTAAACATGTAATTTGCTTTTAACTGTGGCATTGCTTTAATTTTCCAGCGGCATTATTAGAGGGTGTTTGTTTACAGCATGTAGGGACTAAAAAAGTCCCTTTTAGTCCCATCCAAACCAAACCGGAGGGAATTTTAGGGAATAAAAGTGGGCATTTGGGACTAAAGAAAGAAGACCCTGAGGGAGTCTTTTTGGGACTCTTTCCAATAGTTGCCCCTGCCCCGCATCGCACCTTATCTCTATTAGTTCATTACTAGGGGTAACATGGTGTTTTAGCATGTCATTTAATAACCTCTAGTCCATGCTTAGTCCCTAGAACCAAACAGGTAGGGACTAGGGACTTTTTAGTTGGGACTAAAAAAAGTCCTAGGACTTTTTAACCAAACAGGGCCTTAGATTAACAACAGCTAAAGAGTTGTACGGGACAGTGGACGCACCAGCACCATGTGCATCTACCGATGTATAAAGGGGTGATGCACAGTCTGTTGCAACAAATAACAAATAACCAAGGAGCATATTTGTGTTGGTCCCAGTTTTGTTATCTTTAGACACCTTTCCCTATGTGAGGGCAGCAAATCTAGTCCCACTACTAGGGAAAACCCTAGTAGTAGCGCTTGTTTTATAGCTAGCAGTAGCGCTTGTACAAGCGCTACCACTAAGGCGCTACAGCTAACTCGTAGCAGTAGCGCTGGAAAGGGAGCGCTACTGCTATACCTAGTTAGCAGTAGCGCTTTTGTCGGGAAAACGCTACTGATAGTAGTAAGTAGTAGTAGCGTTTCTTCTGAAAAGCGCTGCTGCTAACATTTCTTGTATTTTTGAAAATACAGCTTATTTTCGTTGTGGTTTTATATACAGTACTTTCATCATATGATTTTATGACCATGATTAGTTATTATATATAACAGTGGGTGCAATGAACGTGGAGTAGATTCAAGTGGAGGCAACATGTGGTGCATGTCGAAAGTACTACTAATCCAAACTTGATCTAGTTTGGATTAGTAGTACTTTCGATGTGCACCACATGTTGCCTCCACTTGAATCTAATCCATGTTCATTTCACCTACTGATATATATATAATAACTCATCATGCTCATATAACAACTTAGCATCATGCATCATCGATCATAATAATAAATAACTCATCATTGGTATCATAATAACAAGTCCTACTCGTCATCATCGATCATACAACTTCTACTCGTTATCATAATAACAAGTCATACTCATCATCATCATAGTCATCTAACCAATCCTACTTGATTGTTCTTAGCACATGATCATGAGTATTAGCTAGGACCTAAATACCCTCTCTAAGGTAAAATAACATAAAACAAGATAGGCCCTGACTCTCCATTATGGAGAATGGAGATTATCCTGTCTCCAATTCTTGCCCTTCGCATAATGTTCCTTCCAAGTAGCTCCCTACGATTGACTATACATTTTGTCCAATCTTTGATTGTCATGTCTTCATCGGTTTTAGAAATCTGGTATGGACAGCAGTGATTCATAGGATGACCTGGCCGTAAGTTCAAAACATCAAGGCGACCTTTCCGAAACATCAGATGAGGCACACAATCCTTCGGAATTTTCTGTTGGAAAACATAGTAATGACTTTGTAGTTAGCAATGTAGTTGAGTTTTAGAAGAATTTATGCAAAAGATGCACGGATGTCGTAATAGTAAAAATTCTTACCATGACATCTCCATGGATGTTACCGTAGTTCAACACATGCACTAGTGGCACGCATTGACCATAATGTGGAGGAGTTTGATAATAGATATTGTAATTCTCAAGATCAGTAATAAATGAGATCAGATGATTTTTCTCCTGATAAGTTAATTCTGATATTAAATATATGTACTACAAAAACTAAATTAGATCATTATTATTCATCACGGGTTGACTATCGGTCTGCCGAGTCTTTTCTTGAAAACTCTCAGCTCACGTGGTGTATACATTTGACCGTTGGTGATGATCGCTCCTCCTTTCGTCCCCGAGTGCATTACACCAAAATGTCTAGCACACGGGAACGAAGGAGAAGCGACCCCCACGACAACAGTCGGGATTTTTTGTCCTCTCATATATGGTGGAGACTCTTCCTCACTGATTCCTCTCTGACATTTGCGACCGTCGGTGATGGTCGTTACTCCTCCTTCCCCTAGTGCATAACAAAGGTCTAGCACAAGGAGAAGAAGGAAAAATGACCCCCACGACAACAGTCAGGATTCTTCTTCTCTCATATATGGTGCAAACTTTCTCCCTCACTCATTTGTTGACTGTCATGTATGGAGCCTCGACAGACTTAAAGTCAACCCGAAATGTCGTTTAATTATTTTTCTAGAAAATCCAGGCCACTCGATATTTCCTACATTAGCACAAGTAATGCCAAAATTCACGGAAAAATCCGGCATGACCTTTGCTAAAAAAGGACATATCGAGTGCCTGAAATTTGCCGGAACGGAAATTAATCAACACTCCGGCAAAACATAGGCCACTCGGAGGTGTAACCTGCAAACATGGCCGGCCACTTGGGCAAGCACATATCCTATTTGAGCAACACAAGATATACATGTTTATATCTACATCATATGAGCATTCAAACTTTATGGTCATTGCATTTCAATGGTTGAAAATATGAACAAAAACATTTCAAAATATCTTATAGGACTCATATTGACATGGAGATTTGGTTGGTCTCACCTCGAGGTCAGAGGGGGTCGGTGACGGGGACGACGGCGGGGATGATGGAGGGGCTCCTTGATTTCTGCAAAAACAAAAACCCTATAAGCTATCAACTAATCAAATGCATACGCCTTGCATAGTGCTCTCCAATTTGAGCATTCAAAATAGGAGTAGTTCTCCAATTTGAGCATTCAATAAGCAAAACCAAATCGTAAAATAAATTAGTATTCAAATTAGCATGCATTCAATAAGCAAAACTAAATCATCTCTTGCGTTCGTACATCGTCGAATATTATCACTAATACATCTCGAATAGTATCATACATATATCATCACTAATACAGCTAAAACCCTAGTGAACGATGGGTATCGGCACGGGCGGTGGACACCCAAAGAGAAGGAACCATCACAGGATCATAGCTCCCGTGAGATCCCTGAAGAACCTGCCAGGTATTGGAGAACCTGCCCTCCAACGCAACCAAGTAGCGACGGATGTGCTCGTCCTTCTCGCTGACACAGCGACGTACCACCTCCGCGGGGTCCTCAAGCCTCCGCACCGTCACTGGCCCATGCGACCGCCACCAAAGAAGGTTCGGGTCAACGATGGGCTGGCTCCTCACCAAGCTGCGCCCCCCCGGAAGGTAGCACCTCCCAGCACCAGCCCGACGGAGCCCAGTCCCGCACATGGCCCCTCTGATCAAGCAGGCCTCCTCCGCCGAGTCGACGACGAGGATGCGGGATAGGCATCGTCAATGTCGATGCGGGAATAATTGCTTTAACTAAAAAAATAAACTAGTTCTATTAATTTTCTTACTAAAAATAAACTAGTTCTATAGTAAAAATTTAATTAGATCATCAAATCTCATATACCTAAATTGTCTTACTAAAAATAAACTAGTTCTATTAATTCAACTAGTTCAACTAAGCACTTACTATAAATAAAAATAAACTAGTACTTACTAAAAATAAACTAGTTCAACTAGTTATATTAATTTTCTAACTAATTATATTAAACACTTACTAAAAAATAGTAAAAAAATTATATTGAATTTTTTTCTCTAAACTAAACACTACTGCCCTAAATTAACATCTACTTAGTTACCTAACCTAATTAACATCTACTTAGTTACCTAACCTACTTCCCTAACTAAAAAACATCTAATTAACAGTACCACTACTGCCCTAATCTAATTAACATCTACTTAGTTAACCAAATTAGTTAACCAAACATCTAAAAAACATCTAATTAACCTAGTTAGTAAACCAAATTAACCTAGCTAGTTCACTTAGTTCAACTTAGTTAACCTAATGAACTAAATTCACCTAAGTTAATTAACCTAGAGGGAGGAGGAGGGAGGAGGAGTACCTCACGGTGGAGGAGGGTCGGCGCGGGGGGGGGGGGCGAGGAGGGTCGGTGCGGGAGGGGGGTGGCGGGGAGGAGGGCCGGCGCGGGAGGTTGACCGGCGGGGGAGGAGGCCGGCGCGGGGGATGGTGGCCGGCGGGAGGAGAACGGGCGCGGGCGAGGGCGGTCGGCGGGAGAAGACCGGCGCGGGGGACGGCGGCACGCGGGGGAGGGCGGTGATACGTCTCCAACGTATCTATAATTTTTGATTGTTCCATGCTTTTTATTATCAATCTTGGATGGTTTATAATCATTTTATAGTCATTTTATATCATTTTTTGGTACTAACCGATTGACATAGTGCCAAGTGCCAGTTGTTGTTTTTTCCATGTTTTTTCCATCGCAGGAAATCAATATCAGACGGAGTCCAAATGCCCCAAAACTTTACGGAGAATTTTTATGGGCCAGAAGGAACACAACAGGCCCTGGTTGCACCTGGGGGGAGTCCCGAGGAGGGGACAACCCACCAGGGCGCGCCAGGAGGCCCAGGCGCGCCCTAGTGGGTTGTGCCCACCTCGGGTGCCCCCCGGACCACCTCTTTGCTCTATAAATGCCCCAATATTCCAGAAAGCCTAGGGGAGTCGACAAAATATTCATCCAGCCGCCGCAGAGTCCAGAGCCACCAGATCCAATCTAGACACCATCTCGGATGGGGTTCACCACCTCCATTGATGCCTCTCCGATGATGCGTGAGTAGTTCTTTGTAGACCTTCGGGTCCGTAGTTAGTAGCTAGATGGCTTCCTCTCTCTCGCTGAATTCTCAATACAATGGTTTCTTGGAGATCCATATGATGTAACTCTTTTTGCGTGTGTTTGTTGGGATCTGATGAACTTCGAGTTTATGATCAGTTATATCTTTTTATATCCATGAAAGTTATTTGAGTTTCTTTGATCTCTTATATGCATGATCTCTTATAGCCTCGTATTTCTTCTCCGATATTTGGGTTTTGTTTGGCCAACTTGATCTATTTATCTTGCAATGGGAAGAGGTGCCCGGTAGTGGGTTCGATCTTACGGTGCTTGATCCCAGTGACAGAAAGGGAAACGAAAGACATAAGTCATTCAAAGCAATAGTCTATAATTTGACATAAAGACATCAATACTCAGGCATCCCAACAAACAATCATGTCTTTCAAAATATCAACGCTAAAGAAAGTTATCCCTACAAAATCATATAGTATTGTCATGCTCTGTCTTCTTAACACAAAGTATTTATCATGAACAACCCCAATGACAAGCCGAGCAATTGGTTCATACTTTTTAACGCGCTTCAACTTTTT
Source organism: Thinopyrum elongatum (assembly GCA_011799875.1). Classification (NCBI taxonomy): domain Eukaryota; kingdom Viridiplantae; phylum Streptophyta; class Magnoliopsida; order Poales; family Poaceae; genus Thinopyrum; species Thinopyrum elongatum. The sequence continues at coordinate 628,230,583 of CM022298.1, forward strand.
CAACTCTTACTCAATACATGAGCGCAAGCCATGGATATAGCACTATAGGTGGAATAGAGTATGATGATAGGGGTAAATATAAAGAAGACAACAAAAAGTCTCACATCGACGCGGCTAACCAACGGGCTATGGAAATGCCCATCAATTGATATCAACGTGAGGAGTAGGGATTGCCATGCAACGAATGCACTAAGAGCTATAAGTGTATGAAAGCTCAATATGAAACTAAGTGGGTGTGCATCTAATCCTATAATGAAAAATTCTCACTAGTATATGAAAGTGACAACATAGGAGACTCTCCATATGAAAAACATGGTGCTACTTTGAAGCACAAGTGTGGTAAAGGATACTAACAATGCCCCTTCTCTCTTTGTTTATTTATTTTTTTTCTTTTTCTTTTTTTCTTTCTTTTTTTCTTTTTCTTTTTCTTTTTCTTTTTATATATATATATTTTTTCTCTCATTGTCCGGAGTCTCATCCCGACTTGTGGGAGAATCATAGTCTCCATCATCCTTTCCTCACTGGGGCACTGCTCTAAAAATGAATAATGATGATCATCACACTTCTATTTACTTATAATTCAAAAGAAATAAAAATTACAACTCGATACCTATGACAAAGTATGACTCTATATGAATGCCTCTGGCAATGTACCAGGATGTGCAATGATCTAGCGTAACATGTATGAAAAATGATGAACGGTGGCTGAGCCACAACTAGTATGTTAGCTATATGATCATGCAAAGCAATATGACAATGAATGCTCAAGTCATCAAATGGAAGCGGTGGAAGTTGCATGGCAATATATCTCAGAATGGCCATGGAAAAGCCATAATAGGTAGGTATGGTGGCTGTTTTGAGGAAGATATAATAAGGCTTATGTGTGATAGAGCGTATCATATCACGGGGTTTGGATGCACCTGCGAAGTTTGCACCACGTCTCAGTGTGAGAAAGGGCAATGCACGGTACCGTAGAGGCTAGCAAATTGCGTAAAGGTAAGAGTGCGTATAATCCATGGACTCACATTAGTCATAAAGAACTCATATACTTATTGCAAAAGTTTATTAGCCCTCGAAGAAAAGTACTACTACGCATGCCCCTAGGGGGATAGATTGGTAGGAAAAGACCATCGCTCGTCCCCGATCGCCACTCATAAGGAGGACAATCAATAATAAATCATGCTCCAACATCATAGCATAACGAGAGACTATACGTGCATGTTTCGGGAATCACCAACCTTAACACCAATATTCTTACTAACCACAACCGTTTACTAGTACCTCCCACATATTATCATCTCTATATCGCAAAACTATTGCAAGGAATCAAACATATCATATTCAGTGATCCATAAGTTTTATGTAGGATTTTATGACTAACCATGCAATTGACCAATTCCTTTTGACTCTCTAAATAGATATAAGTGAAGCATGAGAGTTTAATTCTTTCTACAAAATACCATGCTCTAATAAATATAAGTGAAGCAAAAGAGCATTCTTCAAACAACGGTTTTCTATGTGAAGAGAAACAGGCAATCCAAACTTCAAATGATATAAGTGAAGCACATGAAGCATTCTAAAAAGCCATACTCAAAAGATTTAAGTGAAGTACAATGAGCATTCTACGAATCAACCATGGACTATCTCATACCAGCATGGTGCATAAAATAAAAGTGAAAACTAAATGCAAAAGACGCTTCATGATTTGCACATATCACATGAACGAGACGAATCCGAAAACATACCGATACTTGTTGAAGAAAGATGGGATGCCTTCCGGGGCATCCCCAAGCTTAGACGCTTGAGTCTCCTTGAATATTTACTTGGGATGCCTTGGGCATCCCCAAGCTTGAGCTCTTGCCTCTCCTCCTTCTCCTCACATCGAGACCTCCTCGATCTTCGAACACTTCATCCACACGAAACTTAACCGAATTTTTAGTGGTGGGGTTAGTGAATATGGCAATGAAATCCCATCATGTACTGTTGTAACATTATTGTATAATTATAAACAAACACCCATTGTATGCTATCACAATTCTATGGCCCCAAGTCGAGGAGGCTTCAACAAGAATTCAAACATACGCAAATAATGAGGTTATAACAGCAATCTGTGAAAACAGGACAGTCTGTAAAGATTCGAACATCCACCATACTTCTGTAACTCTAACAATTCTGAAAAAAATAGGAAAAATAAAAAATTTGTATATAAATACAGTTAAAAATGTTTCAGGACCGTTTGACGTTCCAGTAAAAAATATAAAATCACGCACTACAGCCAAAGTTTCTGTTTTGCACCGCACAAACCAACAAGCAATCTAATCATCCTAAAGGCAAATCTTGGCACGTTATTTTCATAATAAAATGGAATTGTACAAGGGGATAGTTATTTTTTGTTGAAAAGTTTCTGTAATTAATATTCACAAAGTTTTCGTGAGCATGAACAAAGTTCAAGGAGCTCCCCCACTTCAATAATATGCTTGTCTCTCTCACTTTCACTTTCCTTTTTGAAAAGTTTTGTGTTCCCCTCTATATTTTTTTGTTTTTAAACTTTATAAAAGCACTCAACAGAAATAAATGACTCTCTAAAACTTCTGGGTTGTCTCCCTGGTAGCTCTTTCTTTAAAGCCATTAAGCTAGGCATAAAGTGCTCAAGTAATAGATCCACCCGGATCCCAAGGTATATCAAAGCCAATTTGAATCAACAATGATTTAGCATTTAGTAGTGAGCGCAAAGCAACATATATCAAGCAATGATGAAGTCTAACTCTCTTCCTATGCATCGGCATGGCATACAAGAACAATTCATGCACATCAAGTAGAGGCCAATACATAGCATAAGCAGTTTCTTGCAATTTTATCGTGTTGGAAACATAGAGAGGCGGAGATATAGTTCCTCTCTCATAATAATTGCAAGTAGGATCAGCAAGCGCATGCATATTATATTCATCAAAATCATCATGTGGAACAGTAAAAGGCAACCCATCAATATAATCCTTAACAAGAGCAAACTTCTCCGATATAGTGTAGTTGGGAGAATTCAAAAAGATAATAGGACTATCGTGTGTGGGTGCAATAGCAACAATTTCATTCTTAATATAATGAACTATAGCAATTTCATCTCCATAAGTATAATTCATATGGGCATCTTGGCCACAAGCATAACAAGCATCAAGTTCATCAAAAAGGGATATTTCAAATGAATCAACGGGATCATAGCAATTATCATAGCATTCATCCTTCGGTAAAAACAAAGGGGCATTAAATAATGTATGAGTTGAAGAGTTACTCTCATTAGAAGGTGGGCACGGGTAGATAATCCATTCTTCCTCCTTTTGTTCTTCGCTCTCCTCATCATCTTTTTCATCCAATGAGCTCGCAGTTTCATCAATTTCTTCTTCCATAGACTCCTGCAAAATATTAATCTTTTCTTGGACAGCAGAGTTATTCTCAATAAATACATCAATATCGTAATTGTATTTATAATTATCATAGCAATATTTAAGGATAGCAAGATTTTCAGGTCTATAAACTGAATCATCATAATCTTCAAACTTTTCAAACAAAGATTTGATTTCATATGCACCCTTAAAAGCAACAAATTCTTATATTCGTTCTACATCATAGTAATCATATATACCATTAGCATAAGAAGCCAAGGTTTCATTATCATTAAATTCGCATGAATAGGGAAGGTGTGGAACCTCAATCTTAGAGCAACAAGTATAATCATATCTCAAGCATAGATTCCAAGCATACCATTGCAACATATAAATTTGATCCCATAATAATTTCCCTTTTGTGTCAAGCGATAATCCCTAAAGTATTCACATTGATCCAATGTTACTCCCATTATCAAGTTGAATGGGGTTTTCTTGGGATTATCAAAGTAGTGTATAATATCATTCACATAACGACATCGAGGGTTTTAGGAGGTTCCCCATCTCCATAAGTAGCAAGTCCAGCTAATTTTTTGGTGTTTCGTGTTCCATATCCATAACTAAAGATAGAGAACAACTTAGAACAGAAAATAAAAACTACTTAGTGATAAAGCAAACAAGCACACACGAGAATATTCACCCCACGCTATTGCTCCCCGGCAACGGCGCCAGAAAAAGGTCTTGATAACCCACAAGTATAGGGGATCAATTGTAGCCTCTTTCGATAAGTAAGAGTTTCGAACCCAACGAGGAGCTAAAGGTAGAACAAATATTCCCTCAAGTTCTATCGACCACCGATACAACTCTACGCACGCTTAACGTTTGCTTTACCTAGAACAAGTATGAAACTAGAAGTACTTTGTAGGTGTGATAGGATAGTTTTGCAAGATAATAAAGAGCACAGAAACAAAATCTAGGGGCTGTTTAGATAAAGACACAACTAAGTTAGTTTTAGTAGAGAGCTTTTGTCAACAAGAAAGTTATTTGTCCCTAGGCAATCGATAACAAGTACCAGTAATCATTCTTGTAATTTTATATGAGGGAGAGACATGAGCTAACATACTTTCTCTACTTGGATCATATGCACTTATGATTGGACCCCTAGCAAGCATCCGCAACTACTAAAGATCATTAAGGTCGTGAAACCCAACCATAGCATTAAGTACCAAGTCCTCTTTACTCCCATACGCCATAACCCACCTACTCGGGTTTAAGTTTCTGTCACTCTCGCAACCCACCATAAGCAAACCATGAACATATTGCAACACCCTACAGCGAGGGCCCCTCACATTTGCGTGAGATGGAGGGCTCCGTAGGACAACACCATAAATAAAATATACAATCATACCAACCAAGATCACGATTCACCCATAGGACAAAACGGATCTACTCAAACATCATAGGATAACCATAGATCATTGGGAAATAATATATGGAGTTGCGCACCATGTTTAAGTAGAGATTATAGCGGGGGGAAGAGGTGTTACACTGCTGCATAGAGGGGGAGAGAGTTGGTGTTGACGGTAGCAACATTGTTGATGTAGATCGCCGTCCCGATCGTTGCCCCCGGCGGCACTCCGGCGCCACCGGAAGCGAGGGGGAGAGAGCCCCCCTCCTTCTTCTTCTTCCTTGGCCTCCCCCTAGATGGGAGGAGAGTTCCCCCTCTGGTCCTTGGTCTCCATGGCATGGGAGGGGCGAGAGCCCCTCCGAGATTGGATCTCCCTCTTTGTTCTCTTCTGTTTCGCTCCCCCAGATCTGGCCGAAAACCGTTTCTTATATTCCCGAAGATCCGTAACTCCGATTGCGCTGAGATTTTAACACAATTTTTTTCCGGATATAAGCTTCCTTGCGCCCGAAGTAGAGCTCAAACCGACGTACGAGGTGGGCACAACCCACCACGGCACGCTAGGGGCCTCTGGCGCGCCTTGGTGTCTTGTGCCCACCACGAGCCTCCATTTGCGGTGATTCCAACTCCCAAAAATCACATATATTCCAAAATAATTCTCCGTGAAATTTTATTGCATTTGGACTTCGTTTGATATGGATACTCTGCGATACAAAAAACATGCAGAAAACAGGAACTGGCACTGGGTAGTGGATCAATAGGCTAGTCCAACAAATCATATAAAAAGTTGCCAAAAGTATGTAAAACTTGTATAATATTGGCATGAAACAATCAAAAATTATAGATACGACAGAGATGTATCAGTCAACATAACAACCAAGAGATCTCGGTATCTTCCATGCTACATACATTATAGGCGGTTCCCAAACAGAATGGTAAAGTTTATACCCCCCCACCACCAACAAGCACACTCCACGGCTGGTCCGAAACAACGGGTACCGTCCAACTAACAACAGTCCTGGGGGAGTTTTGTTTGCAATTATTTTGATTTGATTTGAACATGGGACTGGGCATCCTGGTTACCAGCCATTTTCTCGTGAATGATGAGCAGAGTCCACTCATCGTGAGAATAACCCACCTAGCATGGAAGATATTGATAGCCCTAGTTGGTACATGAGCGATTTGAGCATACAAAACAGATTATCATTTGAAGGTTTAGAGTTTGGCACTTGCAAATTTACTTGGAACGGCAGATAAATACCGCATATAGGAAGGTATGGTGGAATCATATGGAACAACTTTGGGGTTTATGGAAGTGGATGCACAAGCAGTGTTCCCGCTTAGTACAAGTGAAGGCTAGAAAAAGACTGGGAGGCGACCAACTAGAGAGCGACAACAGTCATAAATATGCATTGAGATTAACCAACATCAAATGCAAGCATGAGTAGGATATAAATGACCATGAACATAAATATCGTGGAGGCTATATTGATTTTGTTTCAACTACATGCGTGAACATGTGCCAAGTCAAGCCACTCGAATCATTCAAAGGAGGATACCATCCTATCATACTACATCACAACCATTTTAATTTCCATGTTGGCACGCAAGGTAAACCATTATAAACTCCTAGCTAATTAAGCATGACATGAGTAACTATAATCTCTAATTGTCATTGCAAACATGTTTCATTCATAATAGGCTGAATCAGGAACGATGAACTAATCATATTTACAAAAACAAGATAGGTCAAGTTCATACCAGCTTTTCCTTATCTCAATCATTTCATCATATAACGTCATTATTGCCTTTCACTTGCACGACCGAACTGTGTGGATAATAATAATAGTGCACGTGCATTGGACTAAGCTAGAATATGCAAACATTTATTCAAAGGAGAAGACAAGGTAATATGGGCTCTTTGTCAGATCAACAATAATGCATATGAGAGCCACTCAACATTTTCATCGTGGTCTTCTCCTCTCGACCCCCAAAGAAAAGAAAAGAATTTCAAAGAAACACACTAAAATGTTTTTGGAGTTTTTGTTTTTCTGAAGAAAGTAAAACAAGAACAAGAAATCTTTTTGGGTTTTCTTTTAACATTACTACTACTAAGAATGCATAGAAAGTAAAGTAACTACAACTAGTTTTTTTGGTTTTTCTTAAGGCTTTTCAAGCACACAAGAAGAAAGCGAAAAAAGGAATAAACTAACATGGATAATACAATGAAAGACTATGAACACCGACAACTAGAATAAATGTGTGAACATGAATGTAATGTCAGTGAGAAATACGTACTCCCCCAAGCTTAGGCTTTTGGCCTAAGTTGGTCTATTGCCATGGATCAAAGTAGTCCTCTTCGGTGTACTGAGGCGGATCCTGGGGGTTCCACTGGTTAGCGAGCTCCTGTGGATCCCACTGATAAATAGACTCCTGATATGGATTAGGTGATGGCTCTGGCTCAGGAGGTGGGGATCGTGTCACCTCCCAGTATGCATGAATGTCTGCGGGCAACACAAAGTACCTGCCTAAATGAATATCGAACAAAATAGGTGCAGGCAAGGTAATAATCTGAAAAGTATTCTCGCTAAATACTAAGTTATATATTAGTCTCTTCTCCTCATCATGGCGAATAAACTTATGTGCTACCATGCTGTCATAATCTAAATATATAGTGGGTAGCAATTTCTCCTCTTTTTCATAATGCCTAATGGGTATCTCAAAGTGTTTAGCAAGGCGGGAGGCGAAGATTCCTCCAAAAATAGGACCCTTTGTATGGTTTAAACTCAACCGTTTAGCGACCATAGCGCCCAAACTGTAAGTTATGTCTCTATGTAAAGCGTGGCGCAATATGGCAAGGTCTGGAGCACTAAGGCCTCCACTCTCCCCACGACCAATTAAACATCTCCCAGCAAATAATGAGTAATAGCATAAAACAGGGAGATGTATACTAGCCACTCTTGCTCCCGATACTCCTCTGTTTTCCCCTATGGTAATCTCATGAATAAAATCTTCCACATCACTAGGACGTGGTTCTTCGACGCTACCCTCATAAGGCAATTTACATGCCTCACAAAAGTCATAAAGCGTCATTTCCTTATACTCATCATATAAGTAAAAGTCTACCATAGGTGGTGATTTCCTAGCATGGAAATGAAAATTTTGCATGAAAGTATTAGTGAGTAGGAGGTACTGATCACACTGGTCGAGGAGGAAGTCGGTGATGCCTGCATTCTCAGCCAAATAATAGAAATTATCATAAATTCTGGCCGCCTGTAAGAATGCATCACATGGCCATTCACACGGCCAAATCTCCGTGGAGCGAGGAAGATTATACTTGGGCTTTTCCTTCTCCTCATTTTCTTTTTCCTTCGAACCCCGGCTCCAGGAGCCTCTCAACAATCTCCTCATCATTTTCTCCCTCTCAAAATTTCTGAAATTTTTAGTGACTCATAATAAAAGTGAACCAAACTCAACAAAATTGATAGCAACTACTCCTACAAGTGCCTAGAGGCTATATCATGCATCAAAACTACTTTGGACCATATAAATTTGACATGCAAGATCAAGAACAAGGTCACCACAGCAGCAAAATTTTGCAATGAATAAAGCACTAGAACAAAAACTAATTGGACCATTGGAGGAGTCACATACCGAAGAACAATCCCCCAAAGTAGTTTTCTGAATGGAGCTTTGAGCAAGGAGATCGAAAATGGCAGCAAGATGAGCAAGAACATGAGTTTGAGCTATGGAGTGATTTTTTCTGGAGGAAGAAGGAGTGGATGGGTGCTGGAATAGGTGGAGGGGGCCACGTGGGGCTCACAAGGACAGAGGCGTGCCCTCCACCCTTGTGGCCAGCTAGTGAGGCCCCCTGGTGTGTTCTAAGTGCCAAAAATTCTATAAAAAATCATACTAAATTTTCAGGGCATTTGGAGAACTTTTATTTTCGGGACATTTTTTATTGCACGGATAATTCAGAAAACTGACAGAAAATACTATTTTTACTTTATTTAATCTAAATAACAGAAAGTAAAAGATGGGTACAGAGAGTTGTGCCTTCTAAATTCATCCATCTCATGCTCATCAAAAGGAATCCATTAACAAGGTTGATCAAGTCTTATTAACAAACTTCTTCCGAATGACATGAAACCGGAGAACTTTCGAATAACACTAGGTTACCTCAACGGGGATATGCATTTCCCCAACAATAAGAATATCATATTTCTTTTTGACAGTAGGAAGAGGGAATTCAAAACCTCAAATAGTAATATTTGAGATTTTTCCAATAGAATTGATACTATGAAGTTGAGGTTGCTTCTTTGGAAAGTGTACCGTATGCTCATTACCATTAACATGAAAAGTGACATTGCCTTTGTTGCAATCAATAACAGTCCCTGCAGTATTCAAAAAGGGTCTACCAAGAATAATTGACATACTGTCGTCCTTAGGAATATCAAGAATAACAAAGTCCGTTAAGACAGTAACGTTCGCAACCATAACAGGCACATCCTCACAAATACTGATGGGTATAGCGGTTGATTTATCAGCCATTTGCAAAGAGATTTCAGTTGGTGTCAACTTATTCAAATCAAATCTACGATACAAAGAGAAAGGCATAACACTAACACCGGCTCCAAGATCACATAAAGCAGTTTTACATAGTTTCTTTTAATGGAGCATGGTATATTTGGTACCCCTGGATCTCCAAGTTTCTTTGGTATTCCACCCTTAAAAGTATAATTAGCAAGCATGGTGGAAATTTCAGCTTCCGGTATCTTTCTTTTATTAGTAACAATATCTTTCATATACTTAGCACAAGGAGGCATTTTAAGCATATCAGTCAAACGCATACGCAAAAAGATAGGTCTAATCATTTCAGCAAAGCGCTCAAAATTCTCATCATCCTTTTTCTTGGATGGCTTAGGAGGAAAGGGCATGGGTTTCTGAACCCATGGTTCTCTTTCTTTACCATGTTTCCTAGCAACGAAGTCTCTTATCATAACGTTGATTCTTTGATTGTGGGTTATCAGGATCAACAACAGGTTCAATCTCTACATCATTATCATTACTAGGTTGAGCATCAATATGAACATCATTATTAACATTATCACTAGGTTCATGTTCATCACCAGATTGTGTCTCAGCATCAGAAATAGAAATATCATTGGGATACTCAGGTGTGTCTATAGCAGATTCACTGGCATGCAAAGTCCTATTAGTTTTCTTTTTCTTTTTATTACTAGGACTAGGTGCATCCGTATTAATTCTCTGAGAATCTTGCTCAACTCTTTTAGGATGGCCCTCAGGATACAAAGGTTCCTGAGTCATTTTACCACCTCTAGTCATAACCCTGACAGCCTTATCATTGTTCTTGCTATTCAACTCATTAAGTAAATCATCTTGTGCCTTAAGTACTTGTTCTACTTGAGTGGTAACCATGGAAGCATGTTTACTAATAAGCTTAAGATCATTAAAAGTTCTACTCATATAATCACCCAAGTGGTCAAGCATGTAAGCATTACGTTTCAATTGTCTACTAACATAAGCATTGAAATTTTCTTGTTTAACAATAAAATTATCAAACTCATCCAAGCATTGATTAGCAGACTTATTATGAGGAATATCACCTTCATCAAATCTATGGACAGAGTTTGCCTCTACTACTTGTGTTGGGTTATCAAGACCATCTATTTCTTCAATAGGTAGTACATTCTTAACATCTTCAGCTTTAATACCTTTTTCTTTCATAGATTTCTTTGCCTCTTGCATATCTTCAGGACTTAGAAATAGAATACCCCTTTTCTTTGGAGATGGCTTCGGAGTTGGTTCAGGAAGTGTCCAATCATTATCATTACTCAATATATTATTCAATAGCAATTCGGCTTGCTTAACAGTTCTTTCTCTAAAAACACAACCAACACAACTATCCAGGTGGTCTCTGGAAGCATTGGTTAGTCCATTATAAAAAATATCAAGTATTTCATTTTTCTTGAGAGGATGATCAGGCAAAGCATTAAGTAATTGGAGAAGCCTCCCCCAAGCTTGTGGGAGACTCTCTTCTTCAATTTGCACAAAATTAAATATTTCCCTTAAAGCAGCTTGTTTCTTATGAGCGGGGAAATATTTTGCAAAGAAATAATATATCATATCCTGGGGACTACGCACACAACCAGGAGCAAGAGAATTAAACCATAAATTAGCATCACCCTTTAATGAGAAAGGAAACAACTTAAGAATAAAATAATAGCAATTTTTTTCCTCACGAGCAAATAGGGTGGTTATATCATTCAATTTAGTAAGATGTGCCACAACAGTTTCAGATTCATAACCATGAAAAGGATCAGATTCAACCAAAGTAATTAACTCAGGATCGACAGAGAATTCATAATCCTTATCAGTAACAAAGATAGGTGAAGTAGCAAAAGCGGGATCATATTTCATTCTAGCATTCAAGGATTTTTGTTTCAGCTTAGCTAACAATTTCTTAAGATCCTCTCTATCATTGCAAGCAAAGAAGTCTCTAGCAGTTTCTTCATCCATAACATAACCCTCAGGTATAATAGGCAATTCATATCTAGGGGGAGAATCATAATCTTCAGTTTCAATAATATCATCAGTTTCAGTAATTTCATTCTCTCTAACCCTAGCAAGTTGTTCATCAAGAAATTCACCTAGTGGCACAGTATTATCAAGCAGAGAAGTAGTATCATTATAAGCATCATGCATAGCAGAAGTGGCATCATCAATAACATGCGACATATCAGAATCAATAGCAGGTGTAGGTGTCGCAAGTTTACCCAAAACAGAAGGAGAATCAAGTGCAGAGCTAGATGACAGTTCCTTACCTCCCCTCGTAGTTGAGGGAAAAATCTTAGTTCTCTCGTGTTTCAAATTCCTCATAGTGATCAACAGATATAAATCCCAAGTGACTCAGAGAATAGAGCTATGCTCCCTGGCAACGGCGCCAGAAAAAGGTCTTGATAACCCACAAGTATAGGGGATTGCAACAGTTTTCGAGGGTAGAGTATTCAACCCTGTAAGTGCATCTAGTGCCACCCCTAGTTGGTTTTGGAGTATTGACGACAAACTTGGTTGAGGGACTAATGTGTTTGTGAGAATTGCAGGATAACGCAGGTAGTAGTCCCTTATTGATTCGGTTTACCTACCAGAGATGACCCCTAAAAATGTGTGAAGACATTGAAGACAATGGTGGTACATGAAGACATTCACGATGAAGATTATGACATGTGAAGACATTCACTTGAAGACTATGGAGTGCGAAGACATAGTTGTTTCATAGTTTCCTTTTCTTCTTTGTTGAGTCATAGGAACCACCGTACTGTTAAGTGGGGTCCAAGTGAACAAAGTCAGAGTGACTGATGTGATGCTCAACCAAAATCATATGTCTTCGAGCGAAGATAATGAGAGCAAATCTTATCCAGAGCTGGATGGGTCAGCTTTGCTTGTAGCCCAAGTAAAGCTGTCACGTGTGTTTGAAATCCGACCATTGGACACGTGTCGGTTCCTTAGTGACCCAGGGTCATTTCGGACATATCAGGTCGGGTTGCCTCCTGGCTATAGATAGGCCACCCCCTATACCATAAATTGGTGGCTACTCAGAGTTAGTGCACGGCTTTTGTCATTTGAGAGCAACCCACCTCCGAAGCATTTGAGAGAGATCCTTGCGAGGACAAAGCCCAAAACACCCAGAGCCAAAGAGTGTTAGGCATCACTGAAGTCTTTCTGTCCGCGTGACCTGAAGACTTGTTACACTTGAGGACTGTGAATCCTCCAGCCGATTAGGCGTCGTGTTCTGAGCATCCAAGAGTCATTGTGGATCGCCGGTGAACGAAGTCTGTGAAGGTTTGGAAGTCTACCTTGAAGACTTACCAAAGTGATTGGGCGAGGACTGGGTGTCCTTAGCTCAAGGGGAGTAAGGTGAAGATGCGGTCTTCCGAGTTAAATCTCAGCCTCCCTAAACAGACGTACAGTTGTCACAGCAACTGGAACTGGTCTACCAAATCCTTGTCTTCACCAAGCAACTGGTTCTATCCCTCACTCCCCCTTACTTTACAGTTTGTCTTCGTGAAGTCATTACTTGCTTGTCTGTTCTGTTTAACTTCACTAAGTGAAGACTATTTACTATTTGGCTTCATACTGTCTTCCATCCTGATCCATACTACCTAGCTGCTGATAGTCTTCGTGCTTTCACTACATTGCTTACTTGACTATGGCTTGTCTAGTGTAGTCTATCTTCCGCTGCATATCAATAGGTTCATTTCTACTGTTTGTCTTCAAAGACCTCGTGTTTTGAAGACTTTCATAAAATTGCCTATTCACCCCCCTCTAGTCGATAACTAGCACTTTCAATTGGTATCAGAGCAAGGTGCTCCCTTGTTCTGTGTGATTAGGTTTACCCACCTGGAGTTTTAGCTATGTCGACTGCAGGGATAATCAAGGTCTCCGCTGTGTGTTCGGTCTTCGATGGCACTGATTACCCCTACTGGAAGAATAAGATGCGCATGCATCTTGAAGCCATTGATGTCGACCTCTGGTATGTCGTCAAGAATGGCGTTCCCAAGGTCGGTGAAGGTGTCACCACTGCTGATGTCAAGAGGTTCATTCAACTAGATTCGACTGCCAAGAACCTCATATGTGGTCATCTGACCAAAGGACAGTACGGCCGTGTGAGTGCACTGGAAACTGCGAAGCTGGTCTGGGACTGGCTCTCCAAGGTCAACGAAGGCGTCTCAACTCAGAGAGATTCAAGGATTGATGTTCTTCGCAACCTCTTCAACCACTTCAAGAGAAACGACAATGAGAATGTCCAGCTCACATTTGATCGCCTCACTGATATCACAAATGAGCTTCGCACACTCAGCGCCACTGAGATCACCAAGCACGAAATCGTCAATAAGCTCCTCAGATCGCTTGACATCTCATTCGACACCCTAGTCCTGATGATACAAGAACGTCCTGACTTCAAAGATCTCGATCCGTCTGACATACTTGAGAGGCTCAACACACATGAGTTCCAGTTATCTGAGAAGAGAGACATATATGGTCCCAACTATGGCCGAACCTGTGCTTTGAAGGCAAAGGTTGTTTCCTCATCTGAAGAAGAAGAATTTGACTGCAGTTCTGGGGATCCTGAAGACATTGGAAAGGAGCTAGCTATGCTCATGAAGAAGTTCCAGTAGTTCTCCAAGAAGAATCGCTTCGGAAAGTCTTCAAGATCCAGCTCAAGAAATGATGAAGCTTCCACTCGTGACCACAAGAAGAGAACATGCCACAAATGCAAGAAGCCTGGTCACTACATCTCTGAGTGTCCTCAATGGGACAAGGAATCTAAGAAGAAGAAGAAGAGCAAGGAATATGATTCTGACGACAAGAAGAAGAAGAAATCCTCAAAGTCTTCTTCAAAGTCTTCATCTCACAAGAAGAGCTCATCCAGCAAGGCCCGTGCGTTTGTTGGCAAGGAGATGGATTCAGAGGAGGAGTCAGCTTCTGAGGAGGCAGATGTGGAGTCTGAGGAGGAGTCCGATTCAGGCGTGGCAAGCCTGGCTCTAGCTTCGGCTTACGTCGCCAAGTCCATCTTCAACACCGAAGATAATGGCCACGTCGCTGATGCTGAAGCCGAGGATGAGGATGACTCTGCTCCGACCTACTGCTTCATGGCACATGGTGCCAAGGTAAACTCACGCGATGCTTACTTTCAAACATCCAGTGAAGATGACTCTGAGTATGAATCCAAACCTAACTACAAAACACTTGCTAAAATTGCAACTGAACAACAAACTGCTATGGAACATCACCCTTTAACAAGAAAGGAAACAACTTAAGAATATAGTAGTAGCGAATTTTTTCCTCATGAGCAAATAGGGTGGCTATGCCATTTAATTTAGTAAGATGTGCCACAACGGTTTCGGATTCATAACCATGGAAAGGATCAGATTCAACCAAAGTAATTAACTCATGATCGACAGAGAATTCATAATCCTTATCGGTAACAAAGATAGGTGAAGTAGCAAACTTAGGATCATACTGCATTCTAGCATTCAGAGATTTTTCTTTCAACTTGACAAGCAATTTCTTAAGATCATCTTTATCTTTACAAGCAAGAAAGTCCCTAGCTACCTCTCCATCTATAACATAACCCTCAGGTATAACAGGCAATTCATATCTAGGAGAGCTAGGTCTAACAGGTGTTTCAAAGTTTCCAGTTTCAATAATTTCATCAGTTTCAGAAATATCATCAGTTTCAGCATTCTCAATATCTTTAGCTCTAGCAAGTTGTTCATCGAGAAATTCACCCAGTGGTAAAGTATTATCAAGCAAAGCAGTAGTATCACCATAAGCATCATGCATAACAGAAGTAGCATCATCAATAACTCGCGACATATCAGAATCAATAGCAGGTGTAGGTGTCGCAAGTTTACTCAAAACAGAAGGTGAATCAAGTGCAGAGCTTGATGGCAGTTCCTTACCTCCCCTTGTTCTAGAGGGAAAAATCTTGGTTTTGGTATCTTTCAAATTCTTCATAGTGATCAACAGATATAAATCCCAAGTGACTCAGAGAATAGAACTATGCTCCCCGACAACGGCGCCAGGAAAAGGTCTTGATAACCCACAAGTATAGGGGATCGCAACAGTTTTCGAGGGTAGAGTATTCAACCCAAATTTATTGATTCGACACAAGGGGAGTCAAAGAATATTCACGAGTATTAGTAGTTGAGTTGTCAATTCAACTACACCTGAAAGACTTAATATCTGCAGCAAAGTATTTAGTAGAAAAGTAGTATGGAAGTAACGGTAATAGTGGCAAAAGTAACAGTAGCAGTTTGTAGTGATTGTAACAGCAGCAACGGCAAAGTAACTTAGCAAAGATCAATATGTGAAAAGCTCGTAGGCAATGGATCGGCAATGATAATTGTATTGGATGATATTCATCATGTAGCAGTCATAACCTAGGGTGACACAGAACTAGCTCTAATTTATCAATATAATGTAGGCATGTATTCCGTATATAGTCATACGTGCTTATGGAAAAGAACTTGCATGACATCTTTTGTCCTACCCTCCCGTGGCAGCGGGGTCCTAATGGAAACTAAGGGATATTAAGGCCTCCTTTTAATAAAGAACCGGAACAAAAAGCATTAGCACTTAGTGAATACATGAACTCCTCAAACTACGGTAATCACCAGAAAGAATCCCAATCATTGTCACCTTGGGGTATGCGGATCATAATTCGTAATAGGTGTCTACAACTTGCAAGATAGGATCAAGAATACAAATATATTCATGAAAACATAATAGGTTCAGATCTGAAATCATGGCACTCGGGCCCTAGTGACAAGCGTTAAGCGTAGCAAAGTCATAGCAAAATCAATCTCAGAATATAGTGGATACTAGGAATCAAACCTTAACAAAACTAACTCGATTACATGATAAATCTCATCTAACCCATCACCGTCCAGCAAGCCTATGATGGAATTACTCACGCACGACGGTGAGCATCATGAAATTGGTGATGGAGGAAGATTGGTGATGATTATGGCGACGAATCCCCCTCTCCGGAGCCCTGAACGGACTCCAGATCAACCCTCCCGGTGAAGAACAGGAGGCGGCGGTGGCTCCGTATCGTAAAACGCGATGAATCCTTCTCTCTGATTTTTTTCTCCTCGAATAGGGTTATATAGAGTTGGAGTTAGGGTCGGAGAAGGTCCAGGGGCCCACAAGCCCTCTAGGCGCGCCCCAGGGGGGGCCGCCCCCTCTGGTTAATTCTTGCGCCAGTATTTTTTGTATATTGCACAAAAATTCTCCGTAAATTTTTAGGCCAATCCGAGAACTTTTATTTCTACACAAAAATAACACCATGACAATTCTGCTGAAAACAGCGTCACTCCGGGTTAGTTCCATCCAAATCATGCAAATTAGAGTCCAAAACAAGGGCAAAAGAGTTCGGAAAAGTAGATACGATGGAGACGTATCAACCGCCCGTGTCTCGTGCCCCCCCCCCCCCCCCCCCCCCCCCCCCCCCGTGCTCGCCCCGACGCCCGTGGACGCGCCCGCTAAGTCCCTCGTGCGCCTATAACCATCCCGTGGCCCCTGCAGCCGCCCGCACCCATCCGCGCGCCCTTGGCCCCGCGCTCGCTTGCCGCGGCGGTCTCTGTCCCGCGCCTGCGCACGGCCTCGCCGCGTCTAGCCTCGCTCGCCACCCGCGCTGTCGCGCCTGCCCCGGCAGCCACCACTGCTTCCACCTCCACTCGCCACCACCACCAATTCCGGCTGCCCCTTGAGGAGCCGTTACCACTACTCGACTCGCCGCGTCGCGCGCTATCGAACGGGCCCGAAAACGCCCCGAACCAGTGGTCATAGAAGATTTCGGCGAGGTAGCTGGCGCCTCTTCGGCGCCGTCTGCTAACCTGGCCGCCACATGGCCCTCCCGGTGTCGCTGCCATCGGGACACACGGGCCCTGTTGACCAGTCAACGGCTGCCATCGGAACCTATGTTTTGGAATTGATGGAATATTTAGTTTGGCGGGGCGGGGAGATGATGAAGTGTTTTTTTTACAATCTGATGATTTGGGGGGCCTTACTCGATGTGATTCCGTGCGATCCGCTAAGAAACCCATATTTATGTGAAAAAAAATTCTGCGTCGGTAGTTGCATGTACTATATCGGCGATACAGTATCACATTGCAACGTTTTTTTCCTAGGTGGTGGGAGGGTGCGTGGGGTTCATATATTTTTATAGGATACCTCAATATAATTGAAGACCTTCAAAATTAGGGAACAATAGTGAATTGAAGTAATTGGATGGGAGAGCTCCTTGAGAAATTGTTGATCCTGTGAAAATTGAGTGACTCAATTTTCAAATTGAAGACCTTAATTAATTATGAGACCTTAAAAATTAGGAAGCATAATGTATCGTATAAAACAATTGAACGAGAAAGCATTGAAAAATTGTTGACCCGGTCAAAATCGAGTGTCCCAATTTTAATTGAACACCTCAATTAGCTGTGAGGTCTTTAAAATTAAGGAGTTTAGTGTTATAGAGGATTCCTGACCCCCCCCCCCCCACCCCCTCATCCTAAGATGTGGCCCAAGCTCTGCCATTGGTAGGTAGCATCTTAATTATTATTTTTCAAAAGCCTGTGACAGTGCACGGACATTCTACTAGGGCTGGGCATATACTTCCATGACAAGAGCGTTTTTTTTTAATTGGGGATCCATGACAAGAGCCTGTCCCAGATTGCCCGGTGGGAAAAGCCCACCAGCCCTCCCTCGCATCCAGCCCATCGCGCATCCCTAAACAGGCCGAAAGCGAAAGCCGGCAGCGCTTCGCGAATCTTAAAGCAACACCATCCAACGGCTTGGAACATGACTGAGAGAGACTCCGTATAATTTATTTAGGGCTTCCCTTGGACATCCGCTCGCCGCCGCAAGCTCCTGAGCTACTGTCCGCACAGCCATCGAACTCCCGAGCTAGCGGAGGCGCACGAGTAGAAACGGCCGGCTTCCTCTTTTTGCTGGTAAGATCTATTGGATCCCTAACTCTAGTCGCCGGCTGGCTAGCCCCTCACCACTCTCATCTCTAATTGCAAGGCTAGGTCTTCTAAGAAGCATAAGTTTTGACAGTGATGATCCCATATGACCGCAAGTGGCCAGCAACAACAATCTAGGGAAGGTTGATTTGTTGTTGCTTTAGGGAGGTGGTTATGCTCTTTTGGTTCTGGGGATAGTTGACCTGTTTTTTCTCTCCTCACGTTGAGGTTCCTCTTAAGGTCCCTCATTCTCCCCCTCTTGGATTATTAGCTCTTGATTAATCATAGTTGGATGATATTTTGGTGTAGCTTTTATTGCCCACTCTTGGATTATTAGTTTTTGATCTTAGTTAGAGGATGTCCAGGCACTACCCTTTGGAACTAGAACTAGCCCAGTCCATTTGTTTTTTTTTTTTTGCTTTAAGATATGTTTTATATTAAGTTTCATAGATATAGGCATTTATCCATCAATTTTTGCTATAAAAGGCATAATGGTCCTCTCTCTATCTTTGTTTTGTAGTACTAATTATGACTTGATTCATTTTGTATTTACACTGTACTTCATGGTAGTATTATAGCCCTTTGTGCTGGAAGCTTTGCTGTAAATTTGCGCCTAGTTTTTTGTTTTTGTTGTAGGCTATGGTTATTAGTAAGGGATAATATCTATCTTTATACTATCAAGAATGACGATTATTTTATTTGTTTTTTCTAGTTTATATACTATTAAGAATGATGTTGGTCAGTGTTTTCTTTGTTTCATGTCTTGGGATGTATATGACTTAACTATGAATTTTTCTTGTAAATTTTGTTCTTCAAGTTTCCTCCTTTTGACTACGGTTACTAGTTTTCTTGTAATTTTCTCCTGCTAATATTTTGGTCCTACTATTTTAGTTATTTTAGTCTTAGTATTTAGTTGTGACTTCAAGGCTCCTCCTAATGTAAATTATTTATTTCTTCTTCCAACTGGTTATATATGTTATAAGTAATATAACAATTAGTCCTCCATCCATTTATTTGGTTCTGACATACCTTATTTTTGGTGGTTAATTTGTTTCTTTCTATCGTTGATGTTTGCCAGGGGACTTGCCCAAGAAAGTTGATATGGATGAATCAATTGATGTGAGTGATGCTCTTGCACATGCGTCACACCCAGACAACAACATAAGGTCAATAGGAGAAGACATGCTAAAGCGGCTCCAAAATCTTGATCTTCCCAACTTCCTCCTATATTTATCATCTGAGCTTTTGAGGGAGGGGATTCCAGAAGAGTCTAGGGCACTTGCTGCCATCACCCTTAAGAACTCCTTGGACTCAAAGGATCCTGCACTCAAGGATGCACACAAGGATCTACTTTATATAAAATGGCTCAGCCTGGATCCCTCTATCCGATCAGAGATTAAGAATAAGTTGCTCATGACACTAGAATTTGATTCAAGGCAATCTCATTCAAGGCACCCCTCATCAAAAGTTATTGCGAGGGTTGCATGCATGGAGATACCCCGGAATCAATGGCTGGACCTTGTTGGTAAATTAGTGGACAACATGGCAAGTTCATCTTCTTCACTAAAGCAAGCAACTCTAGAGGTGCTCCAGTATATCTTTGAGGCGAAGATCCCTAAAGTTGTCAAGGGGGATCAAGTGGATGTTGTTATGGGTAGTGTCATCAGTGCACTGAATAACCAGATGCTAGATTCTCAAGTCCATCTCACAGCCCTTAAAGCTTTACTCAACATTCTTGAGTTTACTAAGTTTGAAGACCATGCTTGGAGGAATTCTATAGTAGCAGTTTGTGAAGTGGCAGGCAGGATAAATTCTGGAGCAGAGATCAAAGAGGCAGCATTTGAGTGCCTTGTTGCAATTGCACACACTTGTCATTACCATATTAGAACCTTACAAGGAGATCATGATGAGTCTTACATCCCAAGCTTTGGAAGGAGATGTGGAATCACTTAAATTCCAATGTATTAAGTTGTGGATCACTGTTTTCCAAGAAGAGATTGATTGGGAAGAGGAAGAGGAAGAGGAGGAAGAAGAAGAAGAAGAAAAAGAAAAAGAAGATGATGATGAAGAAGAGGCATCTAGCTTTATTGGTCCTCTCTGTTCATTTGTTCCACTTCTCCTACAAACTTACTTAAACGAAGAAGAGGGAGATTTAAAACAGGAGGACATTTGGAAACAGGGAGACGAGGGAGATGGAGACATTTCCATGACGGGGGAACAAGAAGAAGAGGGAGATGAAAATGTGGAACAAGAGGGAGTAAACCTTGAAGACATTTTGGAACAAGACGAAGAGGAAGATGAGACTCTACAAGGCATTTCCATGACATGCCTAGGCCTTGCAGCTAGAATTATGAAGGGTGGAGTTGTCCCCCTTGTGATGCATTTTGTCAAGGAGAACTTGAATGGGCCACATAAGATAGCAGCATTGTCTCCATTAGGTTTTATCCTGGAAGGTCCCTCGGTCAAGCAACTTGCTCCTCTAGTTCATTTATTGCTTGTCTTGATGGACCATCCGGAGGAAGGTGTAAGAGGCAGGGCTGCCTGGACACTTGGGCGGCTGTTTAAGCTTGTTGGTGCACATAGAATCGTGAGAAATAAGGTGGTGGTCCTGGATCGGATCATGAAGCTCTTGATAGAAAGGAGCAAAGATGTCCCTGAAGTGTCCGTTGAAGTGCATGGAGCTCTATATTTTCTTGCAAGAGGTTATGGAGAAGATGCAAAGTCAAGGTCAAAATCAAACTCATGTGAGCTTTCACCTTTTGTTAAGCCTCTTATTGATGCTCTTCTTTGTGCTTCGGATCTGGCTAGGGAGACCCCTTTTTGCCTTCTTCCATCTCCTTATAAAGCTTTGAGTGAGATTGTGAGAGTTAGTGACACTGGGGACTTACAAGTTCGCCAGGCTGTTATAGGCTTGATGTCTCATATTATGAGGAGATTCAACATTGTGCTTAATGGTCATGGTGCAGTTTCATCTGTTCAGAGGAAGAACCAACTTGAGGTCTTGCTGTGTGGTCTAGTTGAAGTCTTGATCCACAAGCTTGGAAGTACACTCAAGGGGTCTGCTAAATGTGTGTTGATGTTGTTGTGCCCTCTCTTAACCCGTGAGAGTACAAGTGCACGAAATGGAGCAGCCCTTGCCATTGGTGCTCTTGCTCATGCCATTGGTGCTGATTTTGGACAACACATGCCTACGGTGCTACAATATTTCAGTGTGAAGCGACTCTCTCCACTTTATTTAGAAGTGATATGTGATATATGCCATGTCTTGGGAAAAGAGGGAAAAGAGGAAGAAGTGGTGCCATGCTTTGATCATATTATGGAAGTTTTGTATCAAGGTATGGGAGAATTGACACTTCAACCTCCAATTCTATCAAGCATTGGACAGATTGCTCTTGCTATTGGTGAAAAATTTGAGAAGTACCTGCCTCCAGTTATGGAAAAGCTTATAGTTATGGAAAAGGTTGCTCAACTCGATCAGGATCCTCTTGGGGATCATAGTAACAAGGTTAGAGAGGCGATATCTAAGGCCTACCATGGCATATTAGGGGGTATAACCGACCCAAAGTCTGGATTCAAGGTAGGAATGGCTCTACTTGACTTCACTGAAAAGGAGAGAAAGAGAAGGTAACAGATGCCTTGTTTTTTCTTGGTCGGTCACATAAGCACTGTTTATACTCGTTGACTGATTGATTTTTCTTTCTTTCTTTTAGGGACAGTGACAGAAGGTCCAGAAGGACTAGGACCATGACAGCCAGGGACACAAGGACCATGAAAGCGCTAGTTGATGCCTTGTCTCAGCTTTCTCCTAGAGTGGGGGTTTGGTCAGAGGCGTTGATTCGATCGATGCAGGAAGCAAATACTCCCTCCTTAAACAAATATAAGAGCGTTTAGATCACTGATCTAAATGCTCTTATATTACTTTACAGAGGGAGTAATCATTGGGAGAGGAAGGACGGTGTGCTTTATTTTGATCCAGTCAACTAAAGTGTGTCGGTTAACTGTTGGAAACTCTGTTTTATGTCGAACTAACGTGTGTGGGCTGTGGGTTTGTTGGAAACTGCATGTATCCTCTCTAATTAATTAGAGTTATTATTATGGTGTTGACATAGAGCCTTACGTCATATTGTCTCTATTACTTTGTTTAGGGACTGAACAGATGAGAGGCAAGATGGAGTAATGCACCGTAGTGCTAATCCTCGTATAGCTCTGCTTATATGGTACAGGTTACAGCCGGTAGTGCAGATCGTGCACTAGTGGGTTCGTGGTACAACGTGTGCGTACAGGTAGATGACCGGGTCAGCTATGACTAGCAGTTGGTCGTTGACACCCCGCCGCAGTTTGTGCGTCCGGTGGTCGGATGCACAGGCTGGACCGGAACTCTTCGAAAGCAGCCGTAGGGAGGCCTTTTGTCATCACATCGGCGAACTGCTGAGAGGTGGGCACATGAAGCACACGGAGCTGGCCCAACGCGACCTTCTCGCGGACGAAATGGATGTCGAGCTCGATGTGTTTCATGCGCCGGTGATGGACTGGATTGGCAGCCATGTACACGCTCGAGATGTTGTCGCAGTACACAACCGTGGCCTTGGGAATGGCGACGTGGAGTTCACCAAGCAGCTGTCGGAGCCAGCAACATTCGGCAACAACGTTGGCGACGGCGCGGTACTCAGCCTCCGCGCTGGACCGGGACACTGTCGGCTGGCGTTTCGAAGACCAGGAGATCAGAGCGTCGCCGAGGAAGACGGTGTAGCCAGATGTTGAGCGACGCGTGTCTGGGCAGCCAGCCCAGTCCGCGTCGGAGTAGGCCACCAGGTCGAGCGTTGTGGATCGATGTAGATGAAGGCCATGGTCAGCAGAGCCTCGGAGGTACCGGAGAGTGCGCTTGACGAGGGCAAGGTGCTGCTCACGCGGGTCGTGCATGTAGAGGCATGCTTGGTTCACGGCGTAGGTGAGGTCGGGGCGGGTCATGGTGATGTATTGCAGCGCCCCGACAATGCTCCGGTACTCGGAAGGATCAGCAACAGGAGCGCCACCATCTGCAGAAAGTTTGGCGCGCGTGTCGACGGGCGTGGGAGCCGGCCGGCACCCCGTCATGTTGGCACGATCGAGAAGCTCTTCAGCATATTTCTGCTGCGACAGGAAGAAGCCTGTGCTGCTGCGCGTGACGCTGATGCCGAGGAAGTAGTGAAGTGGGCCAAGATCCTTCATGGAGAACTCAGCGAGGAGGCGCTGCTGGAGCTGGTGAAGAAGCTCGCTGGAGGATGCCGTTAGAACGATGTCGTCGACGTAGAGTAGCAGAAACGCCATGCCACCATCGTGTTGCAGGATGAACAACGACGGATCCGATCGCGCCGCGGCGAAGCCCAGGGTGTGGAGAAAGGCACCGAAGCGGTCGAACCAGGCACGCGGCGCCTGCTTGAGGCCGTACAGGGACCTGTCCAGTAGACAAACATAGTCTGGATGTGCAGCGTCGAGGAAGCCAGCCGGCTGCTGGCAGTACACCCGCTCCGTTAGAAATCCCTGCAGAAATGCATTGTTGACATCCATTTGATGTACCGGCCAGTCACGAGAAGCAGCGATGGTGAGAACGGCACGGATTGTCGCCGATTTCACCACGGGACTGAATGTTTCATCAAAATCCACTCCTGGGCGCTGAGAGAAGCCACGAACGACCCAGCGCGCCTTGTATCGCTCCAGCAAGCCGTCGGCCTTGAATTTATGGCGAAACAGCCATTTCCCGGTGACGATGTTGGCGCCGGGAGGCCGTGGCACAAGCGTCCAGGTGTTGTTCGCCGTGAGAGCCCTGAATTCCTCCTGCATAGCTGTGAGCCAAACGGGATCGCGCAATGCTGTCCGCACAGATTTTGGGATGGGGGAGATGGCAGGAGTGGTGGCAACGTGGGCATACTTGGGATTGGGCTGAAAGATCCCGTCTTTGGCACGGGTGATCATGCGATGCATAGGGGCCAGGGGTGCGTGCGAGACTGGGCGATCAGTGCAGGCAGGAGGAGGCGAGGTAGGTGGCGGTGCGGGCGACAGATTGTTTGTGTGAGGGGAGCTGGACTGGTGCGGGTACGCGGGCGAGGGAGGCGGCGAGCTTGGCAATTCAGGCGAGCTGGGCGGGCTCGATGAGCTAGGCGAGCTAGGGTGCGGTGACCCCGCCGGAGTGATAGGACTGGGAAGGTTGCGCTCCCGTGGTACCGTGAGAACAGGTGGGCGGTAGGTGTCGTCGTCGTCAGACAACCGCGCAGGCGCCAACGTGGAACGGAATGGGAACTGGTGTTCGTCGAAGAAGACGTGGCAGGAGATGAGGACACGGCCGGTGTTTCGATTGAGGTAGCGGAATCCTTTGTGGTCAGGTGAGTATAAGAGGAAGACACAGGGTGTGGAGCGTGGTGCCAGTTTGTGAGCAGCTGTGGCAGTAGTGTTGGGGAAGCATAAACAGCCGAAGACACGCAGCTGCGAGTAGTCTGGGTGAGTTCCATAGAGCAGGAAGAATGGTGTGTAGTTGTTGCGAGGTTTGCAGGGTCTGCGATTAAGGACGAAGGTCGCGGTGTTCAGGGCTTCAGCCCAGAATGTGAACGGCATGGAGGCATGGGTGAGCAGGGACCGGACAGTGTCGTTCAACGTGCGAAGAATGCGCTCGGCACGGCCATTCTGAGGTGATGTGTAGGGGCAAGACATGCGCAAGACAATGCCTTGTGCAGCGAAGAAAGCTCGCGTGGAGGAGTTGTTAAATTCCCTACCGTTATCAGTTTGTAGGGTGAGAATCTGGAGGTTAAAATGACGTTGGATGAACGTTTGAAAGTTTTGAAGAGTTAGGAGGGCGTCTGATTTGTTGTGCAAGGGAAAAGTCCAGACAAAATGACTGTAATCATTTAAGATAACCAGATAATATTTGCATCCTGAAATACTAAGTACAGGAGAGGTCCAAATGTCACAATGAACAAGCTGAAAAAGGGAAAAATGATACATGCGACGAGTCTGAAAAGGGAAATCTACTGTGTTTTCCTAACTGACAGGCAGCACAGGTGTGCGATGGTTCAGTATGCGAGCTAGGCGAGGCTTGACGAAGAGCAATCTTCAGCGCATCCCGCCCCGGATGGCCGAGGCGTTGGTGCCAAAGATCGACGGCGGCGACGGCGAGGTTGTGGTGGACGGTTGGTGGAGTGACTGGGTAGAGATCGCCGTCGTCATCACATCGGAGGATCACCTTCCTTGTGTGCCGTTCCTTAACAGAAAAACCCAGATCATCAAATTCTACATTGACGGGATTTGTACGAGTAAGAGCTTTAACGGAAATTAGATTTTTGATTAGGTTGGGACAAACTAGAACAGAATTGAGAGAGAGGGGAGGTGGTGGTGGGTAGGGTGGTTTGGCCAGTGTGCGTGACAGACAAGGTCGACCCGTCGCCAACAACAATGCGAGAAGAAGTTGCAGGGCGGCAGGAGGCGAGTATACCTGACGATGAAGCCATATGCGCCATTGCGCCAGTGTCCAGGTACCATTCACCGCCGGTGTGAGGTGCCTGAGTTGGTGGAGCCATGGCGTTCAGGGCGTGGATGAGCGCCGATTGATCCCACGCTGGACCAGTGGGCTGCGGAGCAGGTGCAGCGGGGGTGCCGTAGTATCCGGGGGCACCTGGCGCAGAGTAGTGGGAGGCAGCGCCGGCGAACGGCAGTTGGGCGCCAGGGCGCGGGCCGAGGATGCCAGAGCCAGGTGCATGGGGGCGCCATGGCATGGCCCAGGCATGCACCATGCCGGTCCAGGGCGCGCCGACGGGAGCTTGTGTTGGAGAAGCAGGAGGGCGCGCCGACGGACCGCCTGACGAACTGCCCGATGAAGAGCCGCCCCCGCCATACTGGGTCGCAGGAGCTTTGCCTTTTCCTTTGTGGCGGCCCCCATTGCCACCAGAGTGGTGACGCCCGTTGTCGCCGCCCCCGCCGGAGTGGTTGCCGCCAGTGTTGTTGCCGGCGGGTACACGAGCAACGTGCAGGGCGGTGTCACTGGAGCTGTCTGGCTGGGTGGACTGGCGACTTTCCTCGAGGAGCAGGAAGGCTCGGCAGGCGAGGAACGAGGGGAGAGGTTTCTGCATCGTCAGGATAGGAATTGCATAGTGCAGGCGAGGGGCGAGGCCGCGAAACTTGTTCAGCACCTGGTCGCGGTCGGTGACGTGCTCACCAAGGTCGGCGAGGCGGTCAGCACACTCCTTGAGCCGGGCGAAGTAGGCGAGGACGGAAGACGAGCCTTGTTCGATGCGGCGGAAGTCGGTGGCGAGGAAGACAACTTGATGCTCGGCGTTCTCCAGAAACAGAGTGGAGATGGAGCGCCAAATCTGAGCAGCAGTGGCGTGGCCCTGATGCACGAGCCCAAAAATCTCTGGGCTGACCCTGTTGTAGAGCCAAGAGACGATGTGCGCGTCGTCTTGGAGCCAGTATGCCGCGGCGGCGCGCGGCGGATCGTCGATGTGGTCGGTGACGCCGCACTTGGCAAACATAACCTCAAAAAGGGTGCGCCACTGTGTGTAGTTAGGCGGGCTCAGGCTGAGGACGAGGGGCACATGCTGATTGATGAAGACGTTTGCCAGCGGCGAGGAGAGAGCCGCGGCCGTCGGTGAGACAGAGGAGCCTGCAGGAGCGCTGAGCAGGAGGGCGCCGTCGCGGGCGGCGCTGGCGAGGACAGAGGGGGTGAGGAGGTGGCTGGTGGTGGGCGGTGCTTTGAGTGGAGTAGAGGGGCCGTGACTGATGGGAGGCGACGGCGGTGGGGGCGGCGTGGCCATGGCCGCGAGAGGGGATTTGGGCAGCGGATTGGGTAGTTACAGGCCGGAGGAGAAAATTGCGTCTGATACCATGTGAACAGATGAGAGGCAAGATGGAGTAATGCACCGTAGTGCTAATCCTCGTATAGCTCTGCTTATATGGTACAGGTTACAGCCGGTAGTGCAGATCGTGCACTAGTGGGTTCGTGGTACAACGTGTGCGTACAGGTAGATGACCGGGTCAGCTATGACTAGCAGTTGGTCGTTGACAGGGGCGTCTTTGGTTTGACTAAAGTGGGGACGTCTGTGGTTTGGTTTACTCTAGCAAAACTGTTTGTATGGAGGGTAAAGCGTATGGAGGCTTGTTTGTACCAGATACTTTTAGGGTTAATGCTATCAATGGTGAATCGATCATTCGCTATCCTTTTCTCTGGGATCTGCTCTTTTCAGTGCAAGGTTTGAGGGAAGGTAAGATTAGTGGATCAATAACCTGCTTAGCTTTCCAAGTAAGGGAGTGAAGTTTCATATTTCTGTATGTGCTGCACCGGCCACCTATGGCTATGGCCGCGCCGGCCTCTGCGCGTCGTGCCTCCCCGGCCTCTATTGGCCACGCTGGCTTTTGCGCACCGACTCAACCTCCCACTGATGCTATTTGCGCCGCCGCCCGCCACCATGGCGTGGCTGCAGTCCTGCTTCGGCCTGAAGAGGTCCCAGCGCTGCGTGTGCATCCTCCTGTTGGTGCTCGGGAGAGGTCCCGGCTAGACAAGGATGCTACGCTCCTCTCTCTTTTCTCTCTTGTGGCTGATGCTTCCAGTGTTGCGGCTACTACCAGTTCGTCCCCAGCAGATAGTACTAGGGAGCAGGGACAGTGCACACAAGCTCCCCTTTGTATCTCTCTCTCTCTCTCTCTCTCTCTTTTTTTGACATGCTCGTTCTTGAACTGCTGTGAGTGGTCAAAAAACAAACAGTTGGTAATGGGGATCATGGAGCCATAAGATTTGCCTCGTCTATTAAATAAGGAGATAATAGATTTTAGAGGTTTAAAGCATGCCCACACAATTTCAGCATGACAATTGCTCGCCCTGAAAAATATTCTCTAATTTCTTTGCGCCCGCGGCCATCCAAAGCTTGGCCTCCTCGACAAGCGGTGAGTAGGATGGTCGGTGGCGCACTCTTGTGGTGGAACACCCGTGCATTTCTTTCATTCCAAATGGTCCACGAGACGAGCATGGTGAGAGAGGTCATAGCTCGCCGGTTAGGGTTGCGGTTGTCGGTTCTCTTGTCCCACCACTCGTAGACGGAATCGTACATGAGCCAGTCGGGATGTATCCATGTCCGCGAGACCAAGCTTCTCAATGAGAGACTCACATAGCCGAATCGTGTAGCGGCACTTAAAGAAAAGATAGGCTTCCGATTCTTGTTCCCTATTGCAAAGCTTGCAAAGGCCACAATTTGGCCAACCTCGTCGCTCCAAGCGATCGGCGATCCAAATCCTATCTTGCAACACCAACCAAGCAAAAAACTTAATCTTTGAAGGTGTCCAAGCCTTCTAAACCATGCGATCCAAGGGGGAGAGAGTCATGCCTATGAATTGAGTCATTCTGGATGTTCCACAGTCCTACAGCCTACAAGCTAACCTAGCTAGGTACGAGTGAATTCATGTCTCTTTAAGCTATCTTATACACGTAAGTAGTATTGTACGGATGTTTTCTTTTGCTTTTGAACAAGTTAAGACTAATGCAAATGTAAATAGCATGGTAAATTACGGACCTCAGAGTTGATAATTCAAGTACAAACACCATATTAACATTTTTGAACCCTAGAAAAAGTTGTTGAAAACACATGCACCGTAATTTTCTGTGTAAATAGCATGGTAACATACGTACTGTAGACCTGATAACTTACGCACAAATCCCATGGTAAATTTGAGCCGGGGGAAATTTTGTTGTAAAAGATAACCCCGTTAACTTACGTATAAATAACATGATATTCTATGCTCCGCGGACTTGATAACTTGCATATAAACACCGAGGTAACTTTGACCCAAGGGGAAGTGTTGTTAAAAACGTGCCCCCGATAATTTCTGTGTAAATAACATGGTAATATAAGCACCATATAACCGATAACTTACATACAAACACTTTGGTAAAAAAATTATCCAGGAAAAAGGTTGTTAAAAACGTACCCCGATAATTTCTGTGTAAACAGCATGATAATATAAGCACAACACAACTAATTCAGAAAAAAATGTTGAAAAATATACCTTGCTAACTTATGTGAAAATAGCATGGCAATATATGAACCACATACGTGATAACTTACATACATACACCATGATAACTTTGACCAAGGAAGGAAAAAGTTGTTAAAAAAATACCCGGTAACTTATGTGAAAATAATACGGTAATATACGAACCACAAATCCGATAACTTACGCACAAACACCACGGTAACTTTGACCAAGGAGGGGAAAATTGTTGAAAAACATACCCCGATAACTTATGTGAAAATAGCATGGTTTATACGAACTGATGTGAAAATAATATGGTAATATACGAACCGAATTCCCGATAACTTAAATAAAACCACCGCGACAACATTGACCAATGGGAAAAAGTTGTTAAAAAGGTAAACCTCGTAACTTGTGTGAAAATACCACGATAACTTACATACCAGAAGCGTGATAACATATGTAGCCCAAGCGCGCTAACTTTGAGCAGAAAAAAAGTTATTGGAACATAACAATATGGGATGTAGTTTCAAAGATCTGGTCGCAACGAATCTTTTATGTGAAAATAATTTTTGCATCGGTCCAACGGTTTGAGCTACAAATTTTTTTTTGAACTTTTAAATAGGGAGATTTAAGATGACATCAGTTTTGTTGTCCTCTAGTGCATACATATATGTGTATGTGGAGAAGGATGGGGGAACCATTTTTATGCGCTCAGTAACTTGTGTGAAGATATCACGATAACTTATATACCAACTTGAGATCTAGTTTCAAAGATCTTGTCGCGACGAATCTTTCATGTAAAAACGGCCTTTTGCATCGGCACGACGATTTGAGCTACAAAATATTTTGAACTTCTGAAATAGAGAGAATTTAAGATGACATCAGCTTTATTGTCCTCTAATACATCGATATATCTACCTGGCACACCAGATAGTAGACTTGATAACTTATGTGCAAACACTGTGATAACTTTGACTCGGTGAGAAAGAAGTTGTTGAAACACAACCCGGTGACTTCTTTTGTAAATAACATGGTGATACACGCAACGTATGCCGGTTTCATCGGACGCGGTGTCTTGGCTCCTAGGTGCATATGCACCCATTGTCTAAATACACATTTTGAAAAGATGAAAAATTCGGAACAAAAATCCTGCGGGTATATTCGGACATTCTATGTGCGTGCACAAAGTTTCGATGAAAAACGACGTTTTTTGTGGCTTGTGTAAAAAAGATAAAGAAATGCCTCGTGAATAGTTATAATGGAGCACCCGAAATTGTCTTTTTTACACAAGCCACAAAAAACCTCGTTTTTTCACCGAAAACTTTGTGCACGCACATAGAATGTCCGGATATACATGCGGGATTTTTGTTCGGAATTTTTCAACTTTTCAAAATGTGTATTTAGACAATGGGTGCATATGCACCTAGGAGCCATAGCCAATTTCCGGGTTTCATCTCTCTTCACCCTTTTCTTAAAGTAGATCATTCGTTCAAATTCAAGCAAAAAGGAAATACGCCACGTACACATGTGAACACACTCTATAAAGCCATATGTGCTAAGATACTTCGATTTTTTTTTACAGAGAAGTTCCTCCATGAACTTACACATAAAGTGCGGCATCAATGATGCACAAAAGAAAAACAAAGAATTCACTTTTCTATGTACCAAGACAGTAGTACAAAGGTTAAAATCTTTGATTTCCATCCAATTAACAGCAGAGAAGATTTGGTGTGTTGGTTATTCGGTCTGGTAATTGTGGTTCGGCATGCATGTGAGAGTAATAATCTACCATGGCTACTGGTAGGGGATCTGAATGAAATCCAATTCCTCAGTGAGAAAGAAGGGGGAAATCCTAGGCCACCTCAATACATGGAAGCGTTCCAGGATGCCATTGATGACTGTGGCCTGAGGGATTTGGGCTACATTGGGGATCAATTTACTTGGCAGAGGGGGCGTATACGGGAGAGACTTGATCGAGGATTGATCAATGATGGCTGGGCAAACATGTTTCCAGCGGCTGCGCTACAGAATATGCACTATAACCATTCTGACCACCGTCCACTCTGTGGGGACACAGAATATTTTACTCATGTTGAAGGCAGTAGTGGAAACACTAGGCGTTTTGAAGCGCGCTGGTTACGGGAACATGAGTTCTCAGATATAGTGCAAGAGGCATGGAACTTGGCGGGGTCTAACCCAGCCCTTGCTACTGTCCAGGAGAAGTTAAACAATATGCATAATTCTTTCCATGATTGGGACCAGAGAGTTCTTAAGAAACCAAAGAAAAGGCTTAGGAAGGCACAGAAAGATCTCGAGAAAATCATGACCGGACCAATCAATGATGATTCAGAAGAGAAAAGAAAGGAGTTATCCGAGCTAATTGAATATTTACTTGAACTGGAGGAAATACACTACATGCAGCGATCTAGAGCGGAATGGCTGAAGAGTGGTGATCGTAATACGGGATTTTTTCAGGCCTATGCAATTGCTAGACGAAAGCGAAACCTTATTAAGAGGCTTAAAGATGGCAATGGCAATGAGATGGAAGGTACCGATGCTCTTAAACCGCATATTCGGAATTATTTTAATAACTTGTTCACGTCTGAGGTGAACCATGTTGATCCATCTATTATCCATAAAGTTCAACGTAAGGTAACTGAACAAATGAATGAGATGTTGATGGCCCCTTATACTCATGATGATGTGCGTAAGGCCGTTTTTAGTATTGGTGATCTTAAAGCACCTGGGCCTGATGGTTTACATGCTATTTTCTTCAAGAAATTTTGGCATATAATTGGAGAGGACATATCCCAGGAGGTTCTTTTTGCCATAAACTCAAGACAAATTCCTGCAGAGTGGAATGATACGTGCATAGTTCTTATTCCCAAAACTGATTCTCCTGAGTTAATTACACAATACAGACCCATAAGTTTGTGTAATGTACTGTACAAAATAATTTCTAAGATGCTGGCGGCCAGACTAAAGGGAATATTGCCGGAAATTATCTCTCCCACTCAGAGTGCCTTTGTCCCTGGGAGACTAATCACAGATAATGTTCTTATTGCGTACGAGTGTGTCCATAAAATAAAGAATAAGAGATCAGGGCAGTCAGGACTATGTGCTGTGAAGTTGGATATGCACAAAGCTTATGACCGTGTGGAGTGGATTTTCTTGAGAAGCATGATGGAAAAACTTGGATTTCATGACATCTGGATTGAAATGATTATGTCCTGTGTTTCATCAGTGAGGTATAAAGTAAGATTCAACTCTCAAGAAACTGATATTTTTACCCCTTCTAGGGGAATTAGACAGGGGGACCCTCTCTCCCCATATTTATTCCTGATTTGTGCAGAAGGATTATCTAGTATGTTACAGTATGAAGAAGAAGTTGGTGGCATGGAGGGAATTAGAGTGTGCAGGAATGCACCATCAGTATCACACCTTTTATTTGCTGATGATTCTCTAATTCTCATGAGAGCAGATGTGTTAAATGCAACTTCCTTACAGCAAGTACTGGATACCTATTGTGCAAGTTCAGGGCAAATGGTGAGTCTGGCTAAATCAAGTATATTTTTCAGTCCTAATACTAGTGTGGTGTCTAAGGCAGAAATTAGCCAAATTCTTCATATAGACACCGAAGCTCTTTCAGATAAATATCTCAGGCTACCAGCTATAGTTGGTGTAGATAAGAGTGATTGTTTCAGGCATTTTGTTGAAAGAATTAAGGAGAGATTACTAGGATGGATGGAAAAACAATTGTCTGTTGGGGGCAAAGAAATTTTGTTAAAGGCGGTGGCACAAGCTATCCCTGTTTTTGCTATGTCTGTTTTCAGTTTGCCCAAGGGGATATGCAAAGAAATTACAGATATTATTGCCCAGTTTTGGTGGGGTGATGATGAAGATCATAGGAGAATGCACTGGATGGCATGGTGGAAGCTCTGTGTTCCAAAAAGTGAAGGAGGTATGGGCTTCAAAGACCTATATTCTTTTAATCTAGCTATGTTGGCTAAACAGTGCTGGAGACTGTCACTGATCCAGATTCTTTGGTGGCGAGAGTTTTAAAAGCTAAATATTATCCTAATGGAAGCATTCTTACTGCTACTCCAAGAAATGGGTCATCCTTTACTTGGCAAAGTATCCTTAAGGGACTGGAAACTTTTAAGAAAGGGTATATTTGGAGAATTGGGACCGGGGAAGAAGTGAATATATGGAAGGATCCTTGGATCCCAGCTAGTTCTGATTTGAAGATTATCACTCCTCGAGGCCAAATAGTGTTGACACGGGTGTGTGAGTTAATTGATCCTATGACGGGCACTTGGGATGAGGACTTACTACAACATATTTTCTATCCTGTAGATGTCCGCAGAATACTACAGATTCCTATCAATCTCCATACCTTTGATGATTTTATTGCGTGGCCACCAAGCCGGACTGGTATTTTCTCTGTTCGCACAGCTTACCATTTACAATGGATGCATACTTTTCAAGCACATGCAACTAGGATGGAGACCCCTGGTGGATCCACACCTCTGGCAGTCTGGAGTACACTTTGGAAACTCCCAGTTCCACATAAAGTTCAAGTGTTTGGATGAAGGGTGTTATGAGGAATCATCCCGCTGCGAGCTATCCTCACTAATAGGCATGTCGGGTCTAATGGAGCCTGCCCAATCTGCCATCAGGGGGCGGAGGACATCAAGCATCTTCTATTCCAGTGCACGCATGCAAGGAATTTGTGGGACCGACTAGGCTTGCTGGAACTAGTGAATCAGTCATTGCCAGTGGATAGATCGGGATCGATCATTGTCGCGCATATACTGTCACTTATGGACAGTCATCTATCTATGCATCCGAACATCAATTTTAAACAGGCCATTTTGGTGGGAGCGTGGTACCTATGGTGGATTAGGAGGCAGGCCACACACAATGGAACATACCCACCCTCATGGAGATGGCCTATCTCAGTCCTGTCCATTGTGAGGAATTTCCAAAATGCCTCTAACCGAATGACCGAGTTGCCTGAAACAAAATGGAGGAAACCGGACCCAAGATTCATAAAACTTAATGTTGACGCAGCTTTTTTTGCACATGAGGGCATTGGTGCAACTGCAGCTATTCTCAGAGACATCAGGGGAAATTTTATTGCGGCTCACTGCAAATTCATTGCTATTGTAGCAGATGCTATCACCACGGAGGCAATGGCCATGAGAGATGGATTACTATTCGCTAATTCCCTTGGATTTAGTAGGATAGAAGCGGAGTCTGATTCCCTTCAAGTCATTAATTTCTGCTCTGGACAAACAAGATGGTGGAATGAAGCTGCAGCCTTATTTGCAGAATGCATAGATATTGGTTCATCTATTGGAAAGGTCACCTTTAAGCATTGCTTACGATCATGTAATAATGTAGCGCATGTGCTAGCTAATCATAGTTATCGTAATAAGTCCTTTTTTAGTTGGTTGGACGAGCCTCCCGATTTCTTGATGAGGGAACTCGTGGATGATGTGAGCGTGTTTTAATTCAATAAAGCTAGCCATGATGGCCTTTCCTCAAAAAAAAAAAGATAAAAGTCCCATATAAGGGTCATTTTTTGTATCACAGTCCTTAATGTAATATAAGGAAAATGCAAAAGGGGAAATAATCGCACAGGCCCAAACAATGTGGCCCATGCAAACCAGGTGAGCCCACCCCCTATTGGTTTAGGCTATGAATGGCTGCGCCATTGGCCTTACAAAGGCACCCCCACCCGACTCCACCACCTAGGAAAACCTAAACCCTAGATCCCACCGCCGCCGCCGCCCTCCCTGCACGTTTGCTCGGGCTGCTCCGCTGCTGCTCCTTGGCTGTTGGCTCGCACCGGGAAGACGAAGAGAGGAAAAGAAAGCCCAGGTATGTTTCTTTCCCCTCCCCTGTTCTTTGGTTTGTTTATTTTTGTTTTTCGTTTCTCATGTGCATTTCTTTGTTTTGTTCATTTTTCAGCATGGAACAAATGGAAGTGGATCAGCCACAACCACACCATGTAAGTATAAGCAGAGCATAACATTCCTTTGCATCCAAGTTTTTCCTCCTTTCCTTTTTCCCCCCTCAACCTAATAAGCTCATCCCCACCTGTTCTGTACAATTGCAGCAAAGTGAGAAACAAATATTCCATAGATGCGTGAGAGATAAAGCCAGAGACTTTCGTGCTAAAAGCTATGGTACTCTTATTCAGCCCTATGAGTTTAGTTGTTCTCAAAATGGAGTACTTGGAGAAAAACATGGTTTTATACATTATTCAAATAAAGCAATAGCTTTTGCTGGGAATCCGGAAGAAGGATTTCATTCAACAGAAGTGCAGAAACTAGCAGCTACTTTCTTAGTTGAGAATGAATTGCCCTTTAATCAGCTAGACTCAATTGGGCTGAACCCAGAAATTGATATAGGGATTGTTAAGACCCATGGTGTCGCCTATAATAGGGAGATTGCAAGAACTGTGACAGCTTATGCTCACATCCCCCAAAGTATTGACTCCTGGTTAAATTCATTAAGTATTCAAGGTTCCGTTGACGTTCCCACAATTTTAAAAGATAGTATTAGGTATGGAAACCCTCCTCCCCTCTGTATCCTCTCTGGTTTATATTTGCTTACATTGCCTCATACACTTGTATTTGCTTACACTGCCTCGTACACTTGTATTTGCTCCATACATTAGTCTAGTCTTTTAGATTGTGCAAGTTGCTATGTCTCATAAGTTTCTCCCATTATAATGTGCTTTGCCTTGTATTCATATTAGATTTGTCACATTAAATTATGCTGTTTTGTTAGTGATGAAAATTTACCTAAATTGTGCTATTTTGTTAGTGATGCAAATTTATCTCTGTTAGGAATTTGTATGTGGCACTTGAGGTTCTGCTAGTGGCTTTTCATATTAGATTTGTCACATTAAATTGTGCTATGTTGTTAGTGATGAAAATTTATCTCTTGTAGGAATTTGAATTTGTATGTAGCACTTGAGGTTGTGCTAGTTGCTTCATATTAGTTCTGTCACATTAAATTCTATTATTTTGTTAGTGATGTAAATTTATCTCTTTAATCATGGTAGGGATTTGTATGAGCTACTTGAGAGGTTATGGGACAAAAACATGACAGTAGATGATGTGCACCTTAGTGGAACTTATGGTCTCAATGGCGACATGATGCAAATTAAGCCATCCCATGTTCGTGTAAGGAATCTTGGTGATGCTAGGCGGCCTTCGCAAGGTTTGGCAGACATGATATTCCACAATATTTTGAACCGCTGGACAAATGATGTTGAACTAAGTCACTTTCATCAATTCCTCCTTAATCCAAATATATGGTATGCACTAGCCAACTAATTCTTCTAGCATTGACCATCATATGTGTTTAACTCTAATCATTTTTGGCAGCAAAGAAGATGTCCTCAATCATCCATTCCTAGGAGACTCCGGTGCTAGGGAGGGCATGTACAAGGAATTGTTTAAAAGAAAATTTACCCAACGTCAAAAAGATTGGTTGCAGAACAACATTAACACACAAGGGTGGCAAGTCCAAGTTGATCCTGCTGATCCAAATACAGATTTTGGTTTTAGAGAGATTATGATTTTTCAGAAAGAAAATAAGTGGGCCAAAGCGTTTGAGCCAAATACTTGGGGTGCCTTGCACTTTGCAAAAGTAGCCGTATCCCATTATCACGAGCATGATCCTGTCGGGGTAAACTAACCAATCACAAATTATTATATTATTTTGTTTTGGGGCTGGATTATATAAACAACTGACCCTTTTTGTGTGTTTTGTGTGTGATAGCGTCCCCAGCTTGATGCTAAGCTCAAGGATCTTCTACCTGGACTACTTGTTGGAGTATATGGTGCAACGTTTAATCAGGACTTTGTAAAAGGTCCCGGATGATCTACCTGGCCTTCCTTCGCCTAACTGGAGTGTATGGTGCCAAACCACTTTCAAGGTCTCGGCTAGTTGACTTGGAACACATTTGTTGTTGTGTGCTTATTATCTAAACTTTAGGGCTACTTATCCATCTTGTACGCATGTGAGCTTGTGAGCCACTGTGGCACTATTGACTTGGAACACATTTGTTGTTGTGTGCTTGCTTTGTTCTTTGGATTTTTTATCCTTTGTTGTATGCTTGTCAGCTTTGATCTGCTTGCTTCCTATAGGTAGTCAAATACAACCTCCGTCCGCGTTTTTTAGGCCGGCCAGCCAGCCAGTGCACACGGACCAAGGCAAGCCCACTAATCCGCCAACCAGCATGCAACACAAACGATTAGCTACCCAATCAGCTGGTTTTCCTCCGGTGCTTTAATGCCAAACGTCGCTCTGTTTTTCTCGCATCCAATCAGCTATGCTGCATGCATCGAATTTTCTCCAGCGGGCCTTGAAAAACCGGACGTGGGTAGCTGGCTCGGTGGCCTTGTATACCCGGACGGAGGTACTATGCACTATGCCCTATGGTCAGTGTATGAATTGCAAAATTTGGTCAAGAATCTTTTGGAATTGCTGAGCCGAGAAAGGGACAGGGAGAGAAGGAGGGATGATGCCTCTTTGGTTTGGTTTACTCCCTTTGTTTCTTAACATTCACATCATTAAAGTTTGACTTGAGAAGATTGTTGATATTTTTAAATATAAAATTTGGTCTAATTCGCATACTAGCATTATTATTGCTTCTAAAATTTGGTCAAATTTGCATATATAGTGGATTATTATTGCTTGTAAAATACTCCCTCCGTCCCAAAATGTTAAAAGCTTTCAGAAAGGACATTTTGGGACAGAGGGAGTACACATATAGTGGATTGTTAAAGCTTTCAGACAGGACGTATTTATGTATCTATATCGCCCCGATACCGATAGGCATATCCGTATAAGGCAATCTAGCCGGCCGCCTTGGCCAGCTCCTCATTCTCCGACGCCTCCTGCTCCTCCCCACGTTTCTTGTGCGCCGCCACCGCTGCACCTTCTTCCTCTAGCTCTGGTGCCACCCTTCTCCTTTGGTGGACGTGCGCACACACAGCTTGGATCAATCAACGCTGGCAAGGGCGTGAGCCAAGAACGGAGAGAGACACAGGTTGGTTTTCTCCAGCATCCATTGCATTTGCTTTGTGTGCCTTCTTTTTTTTTGTTTTTCTATTTTGCCTGGCAAACCTGCTACACAAATGCAGGGTGGCCTTTTACACTGCCCACTTCACCTCACCAGTGCACCCATGATGAGCTAGGCCATCCAGGGCGTGCTCTACAAGACTACAACACACTTTGTCAACCTCAGCTGACCATGGCATCGGCTGCTACACAACTTCCACCTCCCAAGCGTGCACACATACTGTTGACTAGGTGCTTTTCTATAACAATTGCAGCCTGACAAGTGACAACCCACTACTACATACATTCACTATGCCATTTTACCAAATTTACCACAAGGACAAGATTAGTGACAAGATGAAACCGACAGCCATGAACCCGCGGGTGAAGGGCTGCGGATTTCGATGGGTTCCATGCTGTATGTAATGTAGCAACTGTACGACCTCACATGACCAGATTCGCAAGTCCACTCTGCAGACAATCGGCGCACTCATCTGGTGCCAGGTCCATGGAGCACTGCATCAGCCCATACGTCTCCAGCGAGGTGCCACCCGAGTCCGTGTACGGCAGGCTGCCGTTCGCGAACCTCGCCGACGAGCCGGAGGCCTCTGGAACGAGCCGGCTCATCAGCTTCCACCGCGTCTCCTTCATGGCAACTATGTCATGGAGGTACGGGCCAGACTCATCGATCAACTCAGACTGAAAAGAAGCGCCGGCGACGGAGAAGGAAGAGCTGTTCGAGTATCGTAGGACGCAGGCGCCGTACATGGCGCCAGCATCCCATGCGTACGGGCACTGTTCGCTCGGAAAAGATTGTGCCGCCGCCAAACAGCTCTCGCACATGGTCCAGTTATAGTTGAGGTAGCACATGACGTTACCGAATACCTGGTCTGGCGGATCGCCGTAGCTGCCGTTGAGGAAGCCGCCGTTGCCGATGGCGCTGGCGCAGAGTTGTTCGACGAGCGAGCCAACATTTGTCAGAAGCTGCTCTGTGCTGCCGAGCCTGGTGCTGTTATCTACAATCACGCAGTCACTGGCAATGGGTGGTTGGGATTGCTGGTCAGCTGTTGCGCCGGCGAGCGAGACGGTGGCCGTGAGGAACAGGGTTTGGAGGATGCGCTGAATTGCCGCCATGGGAATGGAACCGTGTTTCATCTCATGCGTTGGCAGACTAGAATAACTATATACGAAGGCACAACAAGGCCTTCCAGCTAAACAACGCAAAGTTCATCGTGAAAAACAACGATGAGTGGACTAAATCGGCAATGACAAGAGAGACAAGGCGGAGGAGTCTCCAATTCCCGTCTAGGAGCCGGCAAGAGATTTAAAATCGTCAAGATAATGACATAAGAGGAGTAATTGGGTCAGCTCGAAGATTTATACTACGGCAATTCGAAGGTGTATATTTTTGTATACACGCTGAACATTTTATGATTTTTTTTTTCAAATACATCATGCACATTTTTATAAATTCATGTTAAACATTTTTCCAATGCACCTTCAACATTTTTTTAATACAACATTTTCTGAACAATGAGAAACATTTTCAAGTGCACGTTGGACATTTTTAATCAATGTTGAACATTTGTTCAGTGTTAGCACCTTTTTTCCAATGGTGTGAATAGTTTTTCTAAATTACATGAACGTTTTTTATTGTATAAACATTTTTTTCAAAATGTCACAAACATATTTTTTTGAAATGTATGAACATTTTCAAATGCCACGAAGATTTTTGAAAATTGTATGGATAATATTTTAACACCGCATGAAAGCTTTTAAAAAATAAATAATTTAATATTTGGAATATATCTATTTTTAATATTTTTTGAAAATATAATCAAAATAAAAAAACAAAAACAAAAATGAACAAACGAAGCACGAAAAGGAAGCTAATTACTGGGTCGTCCCACTACAGCGATCCTTACCTTTTCTTTTTTATTACTTTGTTCATTCGTGAACTTTTTCTAAACTTTTTATGAATATTTTTTAATCAGTGCACATTTTTAGAATTCATGAACATTTTTCAAATTCGTGAACATTTTTCCATATTCATGATATCTTTTTAATTTGCCAACATTTTTTTAATTCGTGAACCTTTTTCAATTCATAAACATTTTTTCAAAATTTTGAACATTTTTTGAATCAGCAGATTTTTTTGACTTATGGAATTTTTCCAAATTCATAAAAGATATTAGAATAAAACTGAAATAAGAAGTGAAAAAAGTTGGAAAACTCGCTGGCCGCTAGGAGGCGGGGGAGCTCCTATTGGGTTCTTCAGGTGCCAGGGAAGCTCCCTCGCGCCCACGCGCCGGCGCTTGTGGGCCGGCCTATGTACATGCTCACATTTGAGCAAAAAAATGAAAAACGTGAATGAAGAAAAAATCATGGATTTTGAAAAGAAGTTCATCAATTTGAAAAAAAGTTAACCGATTTTGGAAAAAATAATCATCCATTTTGAAACAAAGTTTATCGAATTTGAAAAAAAGTTCATCAATTTTGCAGAGCTTTCTATAAAATTCATCATTTTTAAAAAAATCTTTCATTGATTCTGAAAAAAGTTCATTAATTTTTTAAAAAGTTCACAAGATTTAAAAAAGTTCACCATTTAAAAAAAAAACTTCACCAATTTTGGAAAAAGTTCACGAAATTTAAGTACCGGAAAAAAAGTAAAATAAAAAATAGCTAAACGGGTCGGCCCAGCTTGGGGGCTTCACGTGCCCATTTGCAAAATGCACAGTAACAGGCACCTAAGCGCCAAATTGGATCTGCCGGGAGGCTGGCAGGTAGGGGAGCAACTAGTTAACGAGCGCTCCGAAGGAGCGCTCGTAACGAGCGGTTCGGGAGCACTCCGCGCGTGACAAGTGTCGCGCGCGGAGCGCTCCCGCAAGGGAAAACCAGTTGCGCGGTTGGTTCCCGGTTTTCCCTTTCTGGTTTGTGGTTTGGTGCGTTTTGCAGTTTGACCCTCGAACTACCAGAATTTTCCGTTTTCCCTTTCCGCGCGAAAACACAAAGAAAATACCAGTTCGCGCGGTTGGTTCCCTGTTTCCCTTTCTCGTTTCCCTTTTTGTTCCCATTATATTTCCGGGTAATGGAGATTTATGGGGTAGTAACGGGCAGGGACTACCAACACTATTAAATGTGACCTTTCAAGTAAAGAAAAAAAGCAACTTTTTAATGTAAAACGGCAGTCTTCAGAATCGTTCAATCGTGTGACTTCTTTATAGGCACAGGTGAACACTAGGAGAGGCACGGGTGTATAACTTTACTAAATTGAAGAAAAGCGCCTCCGGCGCGAGGGAACCTCCTGCTCGCCTTCGGCTCGTTTAATTTTCATAAACATCTTGAAGGGGGGGCATAGGTCGAAGTGTGTGTTGGTCATGCAGCGTGCTGGTTCGTGCGGCGCGTTGTCCCTCGTGGTGTGACACGGCGCCTCCGGCGCGAGGAAACCTCCTGCTCGCCTTCAGCTCGTTTAATTTTCATAAACATCTTGAAGGGGGGCATAGGTCGAAGTGTGTGTTGGTCGTGCAGCGTGCTGGTTCGTGCGGCGCGTTGTCCCTCGTGGTGTGACACGGCGCCTCCGGCGCGAGGGAACCTCCTGCTCGCCTTCGGCTCGTTTAATTTTTATATAGCAGGCCGTGCAAAAGGCAAGCTGCTTTGTTTCGAAAGGCACGGGTTTGAAGCATGTGCAGTCACGTCTTGCACATGTGTGCATACTACGAAGGCATTGGTATGTTGCCTCCGGAGGCACGGGTTTGAAGCATGTGAAGTCACGTGTGCGTAGGAGCTAGCCACGGTTGAGGCGCTCTTGGTATCTGTGTGTCTGGATATTGCCCGGATGCATGGTGACCCAGGCTTTGGTGGCAAAAGGCCATGTCACCTCTGGAGGCACGGGAGGGTGGTCTCCAGAGTCACGCGTAAGGGTATGTGTGTGTGTGGATATTGCCCGGAGGCATGGTGACCCAGGCTTTGGTGGCACAAGGCCATGTCGCCTCTGGAGGCACGAGAGGGTGGTCTCCAGAGTCACGCGTAAGGGTTCGTTTTGGGAGTCACTGCTGTCGTACAAATAAAAAGAGGCATTGTTGTTTATAGTTTACTGGCACTCTCTGATGATGTAAGAGGCACTGTTGTCGAAATAGTTCTCTTTTCAATATGAACACGCAATTTCTAACTACATTACATAGAAATGTGAGTTATTGATAAACTGTTTTGTCACGTCTAGATAGAATTAGCCTCGCGGGCTAAATCAAAAGTTTTAGTCTTCATTTTTGCTGAAGATCTTGCTAATCTCGTCACCCATTTCATTAGCTTTGACTTGATTCATCTCGCTACTTAAGAGAATGTACATTGCCTCTGCCCTCCAGTCTTCGACCTCATCCTGTGAAATTTTGCCGAGAAGAGAAGTATATTATTAGAGTTTGTGCATATAAGTTGTTTATAAGTAAATATATATAAACTTACTGTCAAATCTTCCAGGTCTTCGACAAACTTTTCACCATTGTAGATGAATGCAAGCTTTAAAACAGCAAATGTTGATTCTCCCTTTTCTACCACTGGAACATCTTGCACGGTATGAATCTGCCATCTTGTACCCTTGGCATTCATTGTTTGTCCTAGTATGATGTTGAAGACTTCTTTAAACCTAGGTACCTGGGAATATTGCGTTTTGTAATTAATTGTTTTAATATTGCAACTTGTAAAACTGAAAAAATTGTTATGTATAAATGCTTACGATTGCTGACTTATGAACATGATATTCCTGAAACTGTCTTTCTCTTTCTTTTTTAGCATCTTCATGTTCCTGAAGAACTCGACATGCTTCTTTTGGATCCAATTTATCGATGTCTATCTTTTCTTTCTCAAATTCCTCTGGAGTCGTTTCTCGAGGATCAATAATGTGAACTTTGTGTTTATATTTGTCCAGCACATATAGTACATAGCGGTCATGCTTCTCCATTGGAATGAATATCTGCGTACAAAATACTTGTTGCTTAGATGACAGTTTAATATAAAGTAATTTAATAGAATGCATATTTTGTGATTTTGTCATGGAGGAAAGGGTTGTTACCATGTTTGCTGTTGAGAGCTTTTTCCGTTGATTTTCCTTGAGATACATGGGAACCAGCTGATTCTTTGTTTTTTGCAATTCATTTTTAAATTTTGTAATACTACTTTTGTGTTTCTTTAAATCCAATATATGCTGCAAGCAATATTTATGATAAAAAAACTGTTAGAAAAAAGAGCTGTGTAACAATATAAAAAAAGTAGGTGTTGCAATATAGACAAGATTTTGCTTTTTAAAAGTTTACCTCTGCAAAGTTTGGGCCTAATATTACTCTGTCACTCTGTTTTGAATCTTGTCTGCTTTCCCAGATTTCTGCTATGTCATCGAGGACCCTCTTTTCCATATGATGTTGTATGTTCGTCTGTGCTGGTCTTGGACCAAATACTGCCTTCAGTTGGGCTCCAGTAAGTTGCGTGCTTTCACTGTCCCTGCGGATGTGCCTAAATATAGTTTTGCTGCGACAGGGAGATAAAATAATTTTGGAGGTCACGGTCAGTGAGAAACAGATTTTTACATTATTTTTGGCCTCTGTCCAACTATTTTGAGGTGCAATAGAAAACAACTCACCTTTTGTATTCCTCCTGCCAGCTGTCGCTCATGACTAGATGGAAGAGGTCGGACGCCTCCTTTGTGTGTTGGAAGCAATGAGAATGTTTTGGGTATGGACTGATGCTTCGTCTTTTTTCCCTTTTTGTTTCATCTGTTTCTGTCAGCGGAAGCAGATATGTAATATGTAAGCTCTCGTGATACGAAAGACATTGGTGAACCGTGGGATGGGTAGGTTATTACAAAAAAAAGATAAGTAGAAATGATTTTCTTACCTTTGTTGGTGGAAAAGAACTTTGAAGTTTCTGGTTTGAATTCTTTGATTCTTCCAGGTAGTTGCTTGCACTTTACTTGGTTTGTTTCACCAAATATGGCTGTAAAAAGGAACTCTGGTTTCCACTCGGCATCTACGTTGCTTTGCTGCATGGAGGTCATTGGATATTCTTTTATTTTTCTTTCATGAGATAATTGAAGTATTCAAGTAGTGCTGCTTGT
The DNA here is from genome assembly GCA_011799875.1 of Thinopyrum elongatum. NCBI lineage: Eukaryota > Viridiplantae > Streptophyta > Magnoliopsida > Poales > Poaceae > Thinopyrum > Thinopyrum elongatum. The sequence continues at coordinate 628,275,091 of CM022298.1, forward strand.
AAAAATTAAAATTGTTGCTCTCATACTATTCACTTACATCGAAATCCTCATCATCTTTTATGAGATCAATGCCATTCCAGTATTTTGCAAATTGAACCATGAAGTGTCCGCATTGGGTACCCTGCTGTTTTGGCACGCAAACTCGGTTAGGTGTTTCTGCTATCCTCGACCAGTTCGGTTCGCTGTTGGCTCGTAGCTCCGCTTCACCGTAATGCTTCTTCATGAGTGCGTGCATCCTTTTAATCTGTGATTACGGTTTGGTGTTATTGTTGGGTTTTGCCATTAATAAAGGGAATGCAGGAATTGGAAAACCAATTAGAAAACAAGGTTGAATTGACGTACCAGTTCTGGGTGATCCTTGTGGTGTGTTTTCCATGTATTTTTTCCGTCTCCGTGTCTGTAATTCAGTGAGTCAAGTATGTCGATGGAGCTCGTGTACTTGTTGAGCACGTACAGTGTGTAGTGTTTAGCTGTGTTGTGAGGTATCATAATCTGCAGTGTTTGGAGACAGAGTGAGTTAAAGTTCATTCTTGTCAGGAGAATTAAATGACATGTAAATGTGCAATCTGTAGGAAGAATGAATTATGTTTGTATATTTCTATTAACTTACCAGCTTTTTCTTTAAAAGTTCCTTCCCTGTTACAAGGGATGCAAACTGTTTCAATGCTTCGTCCTCATTGAATTCTGCTAGTCCTCCTTTTTCTCCAATTTTAACACCGAGCACGATCTGCGACCAAAAAGTTTTCTACTTTTTAGTTCAATCTTTGTAATCACTGAAATGATGCAAGTGTTTTTGTCAAATTGGACTTCATACGTTTGCAAATTCTACGGGAAGTATGGCTTTATCGGTTGTGTTGTATTGTTGCTGCACTGTCCATTCTTCGAACAATGCGTTTGCGATGGAGCCCTCCATCTGTCCATCATCTCCTTTCCGTAGCTGTTCCATTATTTGTTTTCCTGTAATCCAATCGGGTTGCTTCGAGCTAATATATACATTTAGACTGCAAGCAGAAAAAGTTTATACATTAGTTAGGTTGGTTTAAAAAGGGGCAACATTTCTTTATTTTTTTGTTGTGACAAGAGAAAGTACTTACTCTCCGCATTCGTCCTGTCCTTCTTTGCTGAATAGGTATTCATGAAGTGCTCTGGCTTTGTTCATAAATTTGAAATCTCCTGGGACAAAAGTAGGAATCATGATTTTTCCATGGAGCCTGCTTGAAGGCTTTACCGGCCTCTTCTTGACCGAGATTTTCTTGTCTGAGCTGTTCTTAGATGATTGACCCATTGAATGTTCTCCTGATTCTTGCTGCAAACTTGTCAGATACGGCGTGGCATTTTTGTTGAACTCAAAGTCTTCCTGGTAAATCAGTGCTGTTTTGATTTCATCGAATGTCTGGCCCATCTGTTTAAGCATATCGTATTGCATCAGTTGGCCCGGGTCAAGGCTTAAAAGAAATTCATCAACTTCTTCATGCTTTTTTGTTGTTTTGGGTTTTAGGAAGTCTAAAGAGATGGTGCTGGAGGTGCCTTGCTGATTGCTTGTTGAGCCTGTTTCTTCTTGAAGAAGAACATGTTGTTTCTTCTGCTCGGAAACCTATTCTTGTGTATTTGGTACGTCGTTGCTTCTGCCATCCTCTTTTAAATCACTGCCTGTTTGTTCAAGTTGCTCTATTCTCGGGGTATTGCTATTGATATTTTGCTCGTCCGTTCCATCTTCAGCATGGTGTGGTATCTTGTCGTCTGGCGGTGGTTGATCTGTTTCTATTGGTGGATCCTTTTCTTCGTGGTCTGTGCAAGATTCTTGGGCGACGGCATGGCTGCTGACATCCATAATCTGTTTGTGTTTACTGGATATATCAATAACTTCATGCTCTTTTGTGGTTGTCGCATGCATAATATGTTCTTTTGGCTCGGGATTTGGCGGGAACTCTTCTAGTACGCAACATTCTGCCTGTTGCATTTCTTTGTCTCCCATATCGACTTCATACTTCAGCATATCTGTTAGAATCAAAAAATAATAATTAAAAAAAAGAATATTACTTCTTCTAGTGTGACAAAATTGTAAGGTTTAGTTTCTGAAAAGACTAACCTGTTGTACACTTGATTAATGACAGTTTGGTATTCCCTCTGTGTTGACTGATTAGTTGATATAGAATTTTTTTCCTCAACTCTGGTACTTGTTGTGGCTCTAAGGTTGCTGCTGTTCCATCATTGGAGTAGTGCTTCAGGTTCATGTACATATAGAATGCGCAGTCCATTCTGCATGTAGAGGAATGGTACTAGTAAGATTGTTGCATTCAAGAAACGGAAAGAAGAGAAATGTTGGAGCAATGGTAGTGGTAAATTGTTGCATTGAAAAGACGAAAGAACAGAATTATTTCAGTAATTGTAGTAGTGAATCTTGCATTGAAAAAAAGAAAAGAAGTGAAATGTTGGAAGTGCTTACGTGTCTTCTCCTTGAAGTGGCACCTGCAGTTTGACCCTTTTGAAATGGTCGATGCTTTTTTGTGAAAGCTGTAGCTCTGTGCTTACGTGCTTCCATATTTTCATTAATTTGCTGGTTACATTGTTGAAGAATTCTATTGTGCCTGGATATGCAGTTGAAGAGTCAAGGAGTTCAAAGCGATGTTTTTGCATGTTAACTGTAATGGTGAAGTAATGACTTGTATTTTCGTCTTGCTCAAACCCGCGCAACGAACATGGTAGAAGGAACTGCAAAACAAAAAATAAAAAGAAAACATTTGGAAATCTTCTTATATTTAGAAACATAAAATAAAAAGAGAACTTTGCATAACATATACGCAAGCTGATCTGCTTACCATGTTATAATCTTGCAGTTTTTCTTCTTCTTGCATGTTGAAAAATGATGTAAGTCTGGCAGGTAGTAATTTTTTTCTAATGTGTTCTTGATCATTATTTCTGTAGCACATTGGATCTTCGTCGTCGGCTTCCTTTATCGAGTGCTGCTTGTTTTGTCACAGATACACAAAGGGAATTTGTCAGTTCAGTTATAGGGAAGTTTATCTATTTATAAAGTCATATATATTGTTTTGAACGTGATTCTTTTGCCGTGATCTTTACTTACAGTGTTGCTTAACGACAGAATCTTTCTCCCTGTGCCATTTAGTTGTTTTCTCAAGATTGTTAGCATGGGCTCGATTGCTTCGGTGCGTACTGATTTACCGACCTTGAAGCTTTCGGCGACATGGCCTAGATTGACATCAAACTTGTTCATTGTAATGAAAAGCTCATCCCTGCAAAGTATATTTAGAAAAATGTTTTAGTTTACACATGATACAGTCAAAATGATCGTGTGTAATAATGTGTTTTGTGTTAGTTGCATGAACTTACATTTCTGTCTGTGTCCATGGTTTGCATACAGCGTTGTACAGGTCTTCGATGGCTTTGTTGACGGAATCACTATCTTTGTCCCCTTTCTCCATTGTGCCTGCGATGATTTTGAATTTAATGTAAATAATTCCAAGTCACAAGATCACAAGATAGCAATTAAGTTTCTATTGTCTTGCCTGTTTTGATGCTAGAAGATATGTCCTGTCCAGTGTTGTTCCTTTCTTGTTCTCCTTCTGCTTCTTGCGGCATGTTATGTTCTTCTGTTTGCGTTGTACCCTTTTGTTCAGTTTCTGCTCCATCCTCATTTGAGTCGTTTGTGCCTTTCTTAGCATCATGTTTTTCCTTGTCAACCGTCGTGTCTTGCTGGTGGTCTTTTCCGTCTTGTTTTTCAGTCTCGACCTGGTTGGCACTGACCTCTCTGCCAGGGGAATTGGCATCGTATGACGGTGTAGGGTTTTCTTCGATGGTTTCTGCTTCTTTCTCTGGAACAATGTGTGTGTCTGCTTCATTGCTTGTATCTCCATGGTCGCCTTCTTGGTGTTTCTGCGTTATCATTGAAAAAGCATTGAAATAATTTAACTTGCTACTTTATTTTAATTATAACAGCTGTTATGGGAAAATAGCGAAGCGTTCGGTGCGTTGTTTGAGCTATTTTGATTGTGATTAAGTCGTAATTTTGTGGAAACATTTTGTGCAACTTCACCTGTTGAGCTGTCGTTGGTGATGCTGACTGTTCCACCCATTCTTCGTTGACTGTAGTTTCTTGGGTATCCTCCTGTTCTTTGTTTTGGTGTTCATCGTCACTGTCATGGTTTTTGTCTTGCAGTTGTTCAATCATAAAGGTGGCTAAGTTTGAGTGCATTTGAGTTCTCATGGAACTACTTTATATTTTCGTAGAATCAGCTTATGTAACTTTACCTCCTCAATCGTTGCTGCTTCTGTTGTCTCTGCTACTGTTCTCGTTGCTGCTGCTGAATGTTGTGCTTGTTCTTCGTTGAGTGGAGGTTTTTGGGCATCTTCTTCTTCTTTCTTTTGTAGTTCATCGCCGCTGCCGTCGTTTTTGTCTTGTAGCTTTTGAAACACACAGGTGGCTAAGTGGCAGTGCATTTGAGGTTCCACATAGCTATTTTATACTTTGATAGGATCAACGTATGTAACTTTACCTTTTCAGTTGTTGTCGCTGCTGCCGTCTCTGCTGCGTGTTTTTCGGTGAGTGAATATTTTGGGGCTTGGTCTTCTGTTACGTTGATGTCTGCCTTTTGAAGAACATGTTGCCCTTCTTCAGTGCCCTCCTTTTGCTCATTGGTCTCCTCTCTCTGCGATGCAGGAAAGTAGTGAAATGTCAAATGCGTGTTTTTGAACTATAAGTTCATGAAGAGGTATTATGTGTTTTCACCTCTGTATTTGTTGTTATTACTGCTGATTCTTCGTTCAGTGGTGGTTTTGGGTCCTTCTCTTGCTCTTTATTTTGCTGTTCATCGTCACTGACCTTGTTTTTTTCTTGCAGCTGTTCAAACATAGAGGCGGCAAAGTGAGAGTGCATTGGAGTGAATACAAATGTGGTAGGTTGGAGTTTATTTGATTGTGCACGCAGCAATTTTATAATTTCATAGTTGTAGGTTTCGTAAGTTTACCTTTTCAGTCATTGACGCTACCGCTGTCTCTGGTACCTGTTGTTTGGTGAGTGAATTTTTTGTGGCTTGGTCTTCAGTGGCATTATTGTCTACCGTTTGAAGAACATGTTCGGGTTGTTCATTGGGCTCCTCTGGTTGTGTTTGATGGTCTTGATTGTTGATGGTTTCTTGAGCTTCTTGTGCCTGCACCAACACAAAAAATATTTAAGAAATGGGTGCATCTCTGACTGTTCAGTTCAATTTTTTTATAAGACCTCTATCTCTGGAGTTGCAGGACTGTCTACTGCTGGAACTATGGCTTCTCCTTGTCTCGTGTTGTCCTCTTGTTTTTCTTGTTGAATGTCTATGCCAGTGCTTTTGCTTGCTTCCTCTTCCTATTTAATAAAAATTGAAATTATAGATTGAACTTCATTTGTGTCTGAGCTTTGTAACCTCACCTCTTCAGATGTTGTTGTTTGAAGTTCTTGATCTTCGAGATCAGCGTACTCGTTTGTTTCCTGCATTTGTTCAAAGAAAAGGGTGAGACATCCCTTATAATCTTTGTATTGCGGTGGCGGGGTGTATTAGGTAGTTCAGACATCATAAATATTTTGAAAAGTGGTTGTTGTTGTTGAATTTTTACCTCTGTGTTGATGACTGGGTTATTCGTGCCTGCATCGACTATTTCTTTGTCAGGTATAACAGTCTCTAGTTTCTCATCGGCTGGGATGTCTTGGGCTTTCTCCTTTGTACTCGTGATGGTGATCTGCAATGTTGTGGCACTGGAAATCTCTTGTACACAAAGTTCCTGTTCTGTGACGCCTTCGTCTGTTTGAGGTTCACTATGGGGTTCAATTTCAACAGGGTTGTCTCTTGGTCTTGCAGTGCTTGTGATACTTGGAGATCAAACAATATGAGTTTGCGGTTCACTTTCTTTCCTGCCATTTATGAGTTTTCGGTGTGGGGTATAGTGGGCTATGGAAGTTTACCTCCTCTTCGTTGTTTTCTTCTTCTTTGTCGTTTGTTATGCTAACGGTTGATTGTGGGTCAGCCTCTTGCATTTGGGTGGCGGGGCTGCTGACTTGATTGTTCTCCAGCTGAGCCTATATTTTGTTGGAGGTTTGTCAGTTAACTTATAACTCTATCCAGTTTCAAAGGAAAAATGGATGTTCATACTGACCTCTTCACAGGTTCTGACGTCGATCGTATCTTGTGCTTGTGTTGGGGTAGTTGTTGTTGTAGCATTGTCTGTTGTGAGGTTGCTTTGTTTGTTGCGTTCATTCTTGTTTTTGGGGTTGTTGACACCATCCTGCTGTTGGAGTTCATCTTGGCCTGGCGTGCTATTGGTACGTTCCTGAAAGCATTGAGACAGTTCTTTTCAGTTGAGGTATGAAAATAGGGGTTTGCTTTAGGGTGCGTGTGGCACCATGCATTACTATTTATTTACCTGTTTTTGCCGCTTTATCTTCTTCTTGTCAATGCCTATGTCCCTTGATTTTGTTCTTCTCTTCCTCTCTTCGTCTTCTTCTTCTTTCTTTCTTTTTCTCCTTTCTCTTGGTTCTATTGTGGCTATGATTTCATTCGTGCGGTTGGCATCGGCTAGTCTACTTGAGGCTGCTGGATCTGCTTGCTCTAGTGTCTGCAGGGTCACGTTGTTTGTCAGGTACCTTGTGCAAACTATGTCCTGAAATTGTCTGAGTTGTTCTAATGAATCCATTAGGGCAATTGTTTGTTGCACGACTGAGTTCTTGTTTTTTTCATCCAATCTCTCTTCTTTTTCGTTGCATTGGTGTTCAGCCCTGGTGGTTACTGCGGGTATCTGTTCTGCTTCATGGAGTACTTTTTCCAACAATTTGTTTATCCTTTGGAATCTTTCTTCTGGTCCTGTGCTGATGCTTTTGTTTGGTTCCCTGCTTCCACTGGTGCCGACACGTGGTTCGCGCCGACGTTTGGGTGGAGGTGGTAGCAGTTTGGTCGTGTTCTGGTGTTGCTGTTGTTTGTGATGTTCTCCTGCTATCTGGTGAATTGAAGACGAAGTTGATGCTGTACTGGCATAGAAGATCCTCTCTGCTGTTCCTTTCCATGTCTGCATCGTTTCGGTGGAATGGAGTTGATTAGAATGGAAACCGTTTTCAAAAAGGGAAGGACTGATTTATGTACAATATAGCTATACCTGTATTTTGCCAAATTCATAGTCATCTGGTCATGCTTTTCCGTCCCTTTTCATGTCTGCTCTAGCTATTTTCGCTAGGTCACTCTCTTTGAGATGGGTTGCTCGTGGTAATGAGGTCTTGTCCATTGTCTTTGCAATCTTCCGCATTTCTTTTGTGTCGGTTGGCAGCAGCAGGGAGTCGAGGTACATGATTACTGGTCCCTGTGCCAAACCATTGACATGCTTTTTGTTCTTTTCTTCCTGAGGCAACATCCTGTGGTTCTGCCATATCTTGGCTCCTTCCTTAATACTTTCGACGATTACCTCGCAGAAACCCATCTTTGCCATCTCTGGATAGTCCAAGTCCTTGACCATAATGGCTTGTCGGGCGAAGATAGCGGCGCTTGACCCGCAGACAACGTTGTGGAAAAAAATAAGGAAAAATATTTTAACTGATTTCCTGTTTGACTGTTCGTCATCTAGTTCCACCAATTTTTCTAGCTTCGTGAATAGTTCTTTTGGCTTGAAATCTGTATGTTTGAAGCCAAGGTCCGACATCAGTTCTTTCATTGAAGTTGGGCTCTTCGCTGGCCTTGGTGCTGACTTTTCCGTGCCGTTTGGGTATCCAAACACCTTGTGTATAGCTTCCTTGGTAATCTTGATTTTTTTGTCTTCGGTACCATCACCGAAGGTTATTGTCATGCTTTCTGTGTCCAGGTTGTCGTAGATGTGTGCTGCAAGCGGTCTGCAGATGGAGCCCGTTATTTTGCAGTTCTCTATGCTGCCAAATCCTGCCGTCCTAATATCTTGCTTGTGACAGTCTTTAAGTAAATTCCATGCTTTCTTGACATGAGCGAATGCTGCCCCTGCCTTGATTTGGCATTTCTCTTCGTTTGTTTCTTGCTGTTCTTCATCAACTGTTGGTGCTGCCAATTCTTTTCCGCTTGTCTTTCTCCTCTTTCTGTCCTTCTGTCCTGATTTGGGCTGTTTCAGAAGACAAAAAGAAAGGGTTTCGTTAGAAAGGAACGTTAGATCCTGAGTGCTGAATAGTGGTATTCAAAATTAGTACATAAGTGTGTTTTTACATCATCGTCATGTTCTGCGTCGCTGTCATGCTCTTCGGCATCATCGCCGTCTGTAGGAATGAAATCTGCATCATGTTCTCTATCATCGTCGTCATCATTGGTATCTGAACCTTTGCTGTTGGTATCGTCTTGTTCTTTTTCTACCCTTTGTCGTTTGTTTTTCTTCTTGCGTTCACCTTGTTTCTTCGTGGCGGTTGGTGCTGTTGGCGGGAGTACCATTAGAGGTAATGGCTGATGCTGCAAGGTACTAGTGTCGACGTTGTTTTCAGCATTGTCCTTTTGCTTTTGCCTTTTTGCTCCAAGAGTAAAAATAGTGCTTGTATCTGATTTTCTCTTTTTTTTGCTTGTTGCTAGATGTTTAATCCTGTTGAGCCTGGTGTAAGTTATCATTTCTGCCGCAGGTGGTTTGTTTCTCATGTTTTGTTCTGTGTCCTTTTCTGATGAATGAGGAGACATGCTGTGTGTTTCTGCGCTTTCAATATCACCGTCTTCGTGTCCTGTATAATGACCAGGTAACAAAAAAGGATATTCTTTTGTCCATAAATAATTGATACACATTTAAAATATATATCTTCCATGATTATGCATAAGGAATGTGAAACTCCCAAAGGGGATTTTTAGTTTTCTTTTTTTGGGTTAAGAAAGGTTATTACTACTGTTACCGATTGAGCTAATCAGGGGATGGAAGAAAATATTAATTATGGTTATGAGTGCAGCTGGGGAAGTGAAGTTAGGGTGAAGCATTTTCTGAGACAAAAATGCACTCTGCAGGTGATATTTCATAATGGGAGGAATATCATCAATGATAGTTGAAGATTTATTGGGTAAGTTAAACTGTTTTTGAATTAAAAATAAGATAGTGTGCGAACATTTTTAATGTTTTTTGTAAAGAAATATATAAAAAGTGGCAGGTAGTTTTATTTGTAGACATAGTTAAGTTATTGTTGTCAAGGATAGCAGTTAAGTTATTAATGTCTCAATATAGTTTTTTGTAGATGGACAGTGGAGACTTTTGCTCAAACCTTTGACAGGAGCTTGCTGGATTGCATGCTCTTCAGCAGGGTCTTCGTCAGTATTTTGCTGGGTTTTAGCTTCTTCGTGAGGATTTGTCATTGCTGCATAAAAAATGGGCAGGTGTTAGAAGCAGAGTCGAGTGTCACAGGAAAAAAACCTGCGTGGTGTGAAAACAAATTTGCATGGATAGAGAGGCACGGGTTGTTTTACCCTAGAAGCACAGGGTACACCTATTCTTTGTTCACGGTATTTCACACCAGAGGCACTTAATTTGAAAAACGGTTACATTGATGGGACAAGGGATGTAGAAAATCTCGTATGGTTATCAGTTTTGGCCTCTCAGGATGCTTGCGGGGTTTGGATCTATCGACGTATTCTAGTTACTGATGTTTCAGGTTTTTACCTTTGAGCACAAATCGTATGGCAAAAATTCCAGGGCGGAGAGCAGTAGCATTTCTATTAAATCTCATCTCTGCGCTAGTTCAATTTGTTAGGAAAATTGATTTAGGTTATTGGAAAACTCCTTGGTAGCGGTGGCTAGGGTTGCTGTTCCTGGAAGTGGAAAAATCACTACGATCTACCCGGTGGAATGGAGTGGGATAGAATGACAATTACCTTCAATTACTTGTGCGGTGTTCTTCGCTTCCATCCGCTTATTGTGTCGTTGCTCTTTTTTTTGTTGCGATTTCCGCCGCCGCTGTTGAAGTCCTCGCCATCGGTCGCCGTAGCCGGCAGGGTTATTGGTGTTGTCGCGGGCAGTGTGTGGCTGTTTGTATGTCGGATTTGAGGGTGGTTGGCGAACGCGGTGGCGGTTGTCCGGTGACGCGAAGTCGATTTCGAATTTGTGTTTGTGTGCAGAAGGAAGGAGGAGAGTGTGCGGGAGTGATGAAGGTTTCGAGATTTACTTTGCGGAAGGGGAAGCAAGCTAGTAGAAGAGGGAGGGAGAGATGGAAACCATCGAACCGTCTCTAATCTTCAACTGTCCGTTTGAGCATCAAGATTCGTTATGCTTGGCTTGGGTTTTTTTGTGTGCTACAGTATTTTTTTTTTAGTGTTGAGACTGGTAGTGCTGAAGTGGAGCCTCTCTACAGGCATGTGGATGCAGGCACATGAGGCACAGAAGTGCAGGTTCTACAGGCACGTAGATGCAGGCACAGGAGGCACGGAAGTGTAGGTTCTACAGGCACGTAGACGGAGGCACAGGAGGCACGGAAGTGTAGGTTCTACAGGCAGTTAGAGAACCACGGGACAGGCAAGTGTCGCGTGAGGCACGTGGATGTAAGCATCGGAGGCACGGAAATGAAGCTATCACAGGCACGGACATGCTGCTTCTCGAGGCACGGGTATCAACCTTGTGGATGTACAAGAGTGCGGTGGCAGAGGCATGTGTTAGAATGCTCGGTTAAAGAGGCATGGTTGTGAAGTTTCAGGAGCGACGCGGGCGTGGCAGTGGGACCATGTAAGAGTCACGGCGCATGTTTCGTTAGGCACGTGAGGCATGTTGGTTCAGGCACGAAAGGCAGAAAAGGTGAATCCACAACAGGCACGTACGTGTGTTTTCTCAAGTCACGGGTGTGCACTCTCTGGATGCACAAATGTGTGGCGGCAGAGGCATGGGTCCGACTACTCGGTTACAGAACCACGTTCGTGAAGTCACGTGGGTGTGGCATTACGGGGCACGTAAGAGTCTCGGCAAGTGTCACGTTGCGCACGTGGGTGCAAGTACGTGTAGGCACAGAAATGCAGGCACGACACGTACGTATGTGCACTCTCTGGATGCACAAAAGTGTGGCGGCAGAGGCATGGGTACGAGTACTCGGTTAGAGAACCACGGTTGTGAAGTCACGTGGGTGTGGCACTACGGGGCACGTAAGAGTCTCGGGAAGTGTCAGGTTGTGCACGTATGTGCACTCTCTGTATGTACAAAAAGTGTGGCGGCGGAGGCATGGGTCCGACTACTCGGTTAGAGAACCACGGTTGTGAAGTCACGTGGGTGTGGCACTACGGGGTATGTAACAGTCTCGGCAGGTGTCACGTGAGGCACGTGGGTGCAGGGACATAAGGCACAGAAATGAAGGCACCACACGTTTGTGAAGTCACGTGGTAGTGCTGAAGTGGAGCCTCTCTACAGGCATGTGGATGCAGGCACACGAGGCACGGAAGTGCAGGTTCTACAGGCACATAGACGCAGGCACAGGAGGCCAGTGTCACATGAGGCACGTGGATGTAAGCATCGGAGGCACGTAAATGAAGCCAACACAGGCACGGACATGCTGCTTCTCGAGCCACGGGTATCAACCCTGTGGATGTAGTACAAGAGTGCATTGGGAGAGGCATGTGTTAGAATTCTTGGTCAAATAGGCACGGTTGTGAAGTCTCAGGAGCGACGCGGGCGTGGCAGTGGGACCATGTAAGAGTCACGGTGCATGTTACGTTAGGCACGTGAGGCACGTGGGTTCAGGCACGGAAGGCAGAAAAGGTGAATCCACAACAGGCACGTACGTGTGTTTTCTCAAGTCATGGGTGTGCACTCTCTGTATGCACAAAAAGTGTGGCGGCAGAGGCATGGGTCCGACTACTCGGTTACAGAACCACGTTCGTGAAGTCACGTGGGTGTGGCATTACGGGGCACGTAAGAGTCTCGGCAAGTGTCACGTTGTGCACGTGGGTGCAAGTACGTGTAGGCACAGAAATGCAGGCACGACACGTACGTATGTGCACTCTCTGGATGCACAAAAGTGTGGCGGCAGAGGCATGGGTCCGAGTACTCGGTTAGAGAACCACGGTTGTGAAGTCACGTGGGTGTGGCACTACGGGGCACGTAAGAGTCTCGGGAAGTGTCAGGTTGTGCACGTATGTGCACTCTCTGTATGTACAAAAAGTGTGGCGGCAGAGGCATGGGTCCGACTACTCGGTTAGAGAACCACGGTTGTGAAGTCACGTGGGTGTGGCACTACGGGGTATGTAACAGTCTCGGCAGGTGTCACGTGAGGCACGTGGGTGTAGGGACGTAAGGCACAGAAATGAAGGCACCATGTTTGTGAAGTCACGTGGTAGTGCTGAAGTGGAGCCTCTCTACAGGCATGTGGATGCAGGCACACGAGGCACGGAAGTGCAGGTTCTACAGGCACGTAGACGCAGGCACAGGAGGCTAGTGTTGCGTGAGGCACGTGGATGTAAGCATCGGAGGCACGGAAATGAAGCCAACACAGGCACGGACATGCTGCTTCTCGAGCCACGGGTATCAACCCTGTGGATGTAGTACAAGAGTGCGTTGGGAGAGGCATGTGTTAGAATTCTTGGTCAAAGAGGCACGGTTGTGAAGTCTCAGGAGCGACGCGGGCGTGGCAGTGGGACCATGTAAGAGTCACGGCGCATGTTACGTTAGGCACGTGAGGCACGTGGGTTCAGGCACGGAAGGCAGAAAAGGTGAATCCACAACAGGCACGTACGTGTGTTTTCTCAAGTCACGGGTGTGCACTCTCTGTATGCACAAAAAGTGTGGCGGCAGAGGCATGGGTCCGACTACTCGGTTACAGAACCACGTTTGTGAAGTCACGTGGGTGTGGCATTACGGGGCACGTAAGAGTCTCGGCGAGTGACACGTGAGGCACGTGGGTGCAGGTACGTGTAGGCACAGAAATGAAGGAACCACGGTTGTGAAGTCACATGGTAGTGCTGAAGTGGAGCCTCTCTACAGGCATGTGGATGCAGGCACACGAGGCACGGAAGTGCAGGTTCTACAGGCACGTAGACGCAGGCACAGGAGGCACTGAATTGTGGGTTCTACAGGCAGTTAGAGAACCACGGGACAGGCAAGTGTCGCGTGAGGCACGTGGATGTAAGCATCGGAGGCAAGGAAATGCAGCGAACACAGGCACGGACATGCTTCTTGTCGAGGCACGGGTATCAACCTTGCGGATGCAAAAAGAGTGCAGTGGCAGACACACGTGTCAGCATGCTCGGTTAAAGAGGCACGGTTGTGAAGTCTCAGGAGCGACGCGGGCGTGGCAGTGGGACCATGTAAGATTCACGGCGCATGTTATTACATTAGGCACGTGAGGCACGTTGGTGCAGTTACGGAAGGCAAAAATGGTGAATCCACAACAGGCACGTACGTGTGTTTTCTCAAGTCACGGGTGTGCACTCTATGGATGCACAAAAGTGTGTCGGCAGAGGCATGGGTCCGACTACTCGGTTAGAGAACCACGGTTGTGAAGTGATGTGGGTGTGGCACGACGGGCCCCGTAGGAGTCACGGCAAGTGTCATGCGAGGCACGTGGATGTACGCACATGAGGCACGGAATTGAATGTACAGGAGGCACGGATTCTGGTACAGGAGGCACTGAAGTAAAAACACTGCAGTGACGGACATGAGGCACTTAACTTGAAAATAGTTACAATCAAGGGACAACGGGCAGAGAAAATCTGGTGTAATTACCAAGTTTGAGCTCTCAGTATGCTCGCAGTATTTGAATCATTTGAGGTATTATAGTTAGTGATGTGGCAGGTATAGTACTTTTAAGCACATATCTTGTGGTGAAAATTCCGTAGCGGGGAGCAGTAGCGTTTCTATTAAATGTCGTGTGTACGGTACTTCAATTTTTTAGACAAGTTGATTTTGGATAGTGCAAAACTCGGCTTTTTGTGGTGGCTAGGGTTGTTGTCCCTGGAAATGGACAAATCACTACGATCTACCTCGAGGAATGCAATGGGATAGATTGGTATTTAAATTCGATTGCTTGTGTTCGGCTTCTAGACTCCATTGGTCTATTCTGTCTGTTCGTCTTTTTTTTGTTGTGATCTCCGCCGGCGGTGTTGAAGTCCTTGCTTCGTCGCCGTCGGGTGGGTACTTTGTGTTGTTGGGCGCACCGTTTGACGGTGTGTATCTCGAAGTGGGAGGGTGGTTGGCGAAGCATGGTGGCGGTTGTTTTGCGAGGGGAACTCTACTTGGAATTTGGGCCCGTGTACTGAACCTAGGAGGAGACCTTGTGTGAGTGTGGAATGTTTCGAGATTTTGCTGTGGAAGAGAGGAAGCAAGAGAGTAGTGGAGGTGGGAGAGATGGAAATGATGGAACCGTCTGTAATCTTCGACGGTCTGATTTTAGTATCAAGATTCGTGCCGCCTGGCTTTTGTTTTTTTTTTGTTCGCTATAGCATCTTAATAGACGTGTGAGGCACGGAACACCAGGCTCTACAGGCACCGACGTTGGAATTATAGAGGCACTGGTATCAACTCTGTGGATGCACAAATGTGTGGTGGCAGGGGCATGCATCTGAAGACTTACTCAGAGAGTCACGGTTGTGAAGTCTTTAGAGTTACGAGCGTGTGTCACCACGGGCACATGAGAGTGATGCGTCGGGAAGTTTGGTAGTAGAGGCATCGGTGCGAATAGTACTCAGAGAGTATCGGTTGTGGGTCCACATGTGTGAAGTCTGTGCAACATTGGTCGTGTGTTAGTAGCGGCATGCGACGGGAAAGGTGCGAGCAATAACATTTGTTACGTGCTTAATCGGACAATTTGACGGTTGCTTTTTCCCGGCAACTGTGAGCACTGCCACTCGGCGGTTGCCTCGACGCACAGCAATGACGAGCGCATGTCTTCCGCCCTCACTACCACGACGAGGCCGCGTCCAACTGCCTCCTCCATGACCCAGACCTTGGCACAAAAGGGCAACTGCGCTTCCATAGCCGCTCAATTCCAAAAACACTATTGCCGTTCTATCTCAACTAGTATGTCCTCACAATCTCTGTGTCAAGGCGGCCATCGCTGGAGGAGCGTAATGGCGGAGGAACCATCTGCCAAGCGTCCCCGTGGTGAGACGTCCGACCAGAGCACCGAGGTCGACGACGTTCAGGTCCCCGGTCAGAAGCATGACTACAAAGTGCACCTCGAGGAGGTTGACATCCACGGCAAGGAAAAGCTGGATGTCGTATGCACCAGCAATCCTGACGAAGCCGACAAGATGATCAGCAGGATCCTGAAGAGGGTCTGCGGCTTGTACCCTCAGTACATCGGCGTTGATGTCGAGTATACCAGGGAGGACGAACCTCCGTAGAGGGCAGCGGTTCTACAGTTATGCGTGGAGGAACTCTGTCTGGTATATCACATCACCGCGGCAACAAAATGGTGAACGATCCTACAGTTTCAACCTCTCCATGCTTCTGTTTAATTAGCTTCTCACCCTGAAATTTGATTAAATTGGTTTATTGACTTGATGTATCAGTGAAGTTTCTGAAGTAGATGCAGCAGAATAGATTTTGAACTTGACTCACCAGATCAGTTTATGTATTTGATGCACTAGATTAATTTATGGATTTGATGTACGAGATTATTTTCTGAACTTGATGTTCTAGTGTACTTTCTGTTCTAGTGTAGTTTCTATATTTCATGTTCTAGTGTAGTTCAGTTTCTTGAATTGATGTGTTAACGTGGCTAAGAAGTAGATAGGTAATTGATTCAAGTGTAAATACCAAAAATAAAAATAACATGTTGTGCTTGTATTTTATTTCTGAACTCTGCATAGCAGTTTTTGAAATTTTTTCGTCCATGAATTATACGTACTATATAAGCATGTACTTGATCGCTACTTGATGGATCCACCTTAAATGTGTCATCCCCCCTGCAGGCCCAAGAGCCTGCGCCCGTTCCTGAAGGAGGACAGGTTCTACACCTTTGCCGGCTTCAGTATTGAAGGTGACAAAGAGATGCTGCGAAGTTTTGGTTTGGAGATCAACCCCGACAAGTACATCGATATCCAGCGCAAATGGAGAGTTCCGTTCAAGGGAAGAAAGAGGTACCACTCTTTGGCTGATGTTGCAGGGAGCGTGATCCACCCATTCTACAAACAGATGAAGGATAAGATTGACAGGGTTGAAGACCATAAACTATGGGGGATCAGCCCACTGCCAAATTACCTCATCGAGTATGCAGCGATAGATGCGTACGCCACCTACGAGTCGTGGAAGAGAATTGAAAACATCAGAGAAGGTCTGGAGAGTGCAAAAGAGGCAGAGAAGAATTATGACGATCCTTACTACGGCTACTAGTGATGACGAAAACATAGAAAACTGGTCGTGGAGTTGCTTGTGTTTATGCTTGTCCTTTCTATTGTATCAGGATCGTAGTTTACTTCTGTTAGAACGAAGCAGTTTCTAATGTCATCTGTATCAGGTTAAACAAGTTTGCTTATGTCAAGTTGTAGTTTGTTTATGTGATTGAGCAAGTTATTTAGCTTGCTAAGTACTATGTTTATTCAGCAATCATGTGATTTTGAAGTAGTAATGTTGCTTTTTACTCTAAAAACAACAAAATACAAAGTAGTCTTTTTACGCTTAGTACAGTTTAGTTGTGCACACAAGCGCGGCTTCTTGAGGAGTGGCAGGAGTGGCATGGGTCGGAATACGCAGTTAGAGAGGCACATGTTTGCAGTCTCTAGAGCCACCGGCGTGTGTTACTACAGGGGCCGGAGGCACGGAATGGAAGTCTCTACAGAAATGAAGGCATCACAAGCATCCAGAGGCACATGGACGGAGTAGCAGAGTTGAACTCCGAATACATAGTTACAGGGTCACGGTTTGGAAGTGTGCAGAGTCAAGGTTGTGCGACACCATAGGGCATGTAAGAGTCATGGCAAGTGTTATGTGAGAGAGGCACCTGGATCCAGGTACGCAAGGCACGGGATTGCGACTTCTCGATGCACGGGTATCAACGTTGTGGATGCACAATAGTGTGGTCTCAGAGGCATGTGTTGGAATGCTTGGTTAGAGATGCACTGTTGTGACGTTTGTGAAGAGACATGGGCGTGGTACCGCGACCATGTAAGAGTCACGGGGCATGACACGTTAGGCACGTGGATGCAGTTACGGAAGGCACGGAGGTGAAGACCCAAGAGGCACGGAAGTGGGGTTTTTGTTGTTGAGAATAGCTATCAATCCTGTGGATGTTCAAAAGTGTGATACCAGAGGCATGCTTCCGAATACGCAGTTAGGGAGTCACGGTTGTGAAGCCTCTAGAGAGTCACACGTGTCTGGCATCACGGGCATGGAGTGGTGTGGGGCTTTGAGAGGCATCACTGGCCCTTAACCCTCTGGATGCATGGTGGTGTGGTAGGAGAGGCTTGCTTGCTAATACTGAGGTAGGGAGGCACCATTTTGGATGCACAGGTGTGAGGTCTCTAACGGCGCGAGTGGGTGGCACCACATGCATTTGTTTGAATACTCATTTAGAGAGTCACGTTTGTACTCACGCCAGATGCATGCTGTAGGTTGGTGGCATTCGGCAGCACATGGTTGCAGAGAGGGGGAATGTTTGTGAAACATCAAAGTCACCGGCGGTCACGCGTGAGTAGTATGTAGAGTCACGGCGCGTCGACGTGACGCACATATGTCTAGGGGCGGACTTGGGGCTTTATGGGGCATGGTCATCAACTGCCTGGATTGATAGTTGTGAAGTGTCTAGGGGCACCGGTTTGTGTTCGAATGCTTGGTTACTGAAGTATCAAGGAACTACATCAATAAAAAGAGTCTGTTGCTTCATTATTACAGTATGATGTGCGGTTAAACCGTTTTCTGATGTTTCGATGGAGCTAGGCTCATTCGCTTATCAACAACTTTTTATTCCGTGATGTCGTCGTAGATCTTTCTAATCTCATCGCCCATTTCGCTGGGTTCGATTGTATTCTGATCGCTAAATAGTAGCCTGCACAGTTGTTGTGCTTTCCATTGTTCCGTGCCATCCTATAAAAAGTGCAGTGAAAAAAAGGAGAAAAAACACATCAGTATTAGGTCATGCAGTTGTATGATATCTAGCAGATTTATTGCGAGTTTTAAGCGGAAACTTACATCGAAATTATCTATCTCTTCGACGAAGTAGTTGCCATCAAAGAGATGCGCGAACCTTAGAACAGCAAACGGGGTTTCACCTTTGTTCACCTTTGGAACGCCCTGTAAAAATTGAACATCCCATCTAGTCTTTTCCTTTTCAAAATTTTCACCCAGTAATATTTCGTATACTTCTTTAAACCTGGGAATTGCATTTTGTTTTTGTTTTTGTTTTTGTTTTAGAGAGACATGTAGTGTAATTTGTAAAACTGAAAGATGGCATTATTTACAATTCTTACCAGTTTGTCTTTATGGTTGTGGTATTTGTTATGCTCCTTTTCTTTGTTGGCTTCGTTGTTTTCCATGTTAGCAATCTGCTTAATTAGTTTGCCATCATGCACGTGTCGATCACGTTGATTTTTCAGGTATTCTTGCCTCTTCAATTCTTCAAGAGAGGTTTCTTCAGGTTCGATGATTTGAAGCTTCCTTCTATATCTGTCGAGCACGAATAGTGTGTATCGGTCTTCCTTTTCAAATGGCATGAATACCTGTGGTACAAAAGTTTTATTGTTAGAGGAGAGTTTAGAATATAGTATTCTGTTTGAAATGCTTATTTTTATTTTGTTGTATGGAAAACGCTATTACCATTTTTGCTGTTTTGAGCTTCTCTGATTGACATTTCTTAAGGAACAAAGGAACCAAGATATCCTTTACTCGTGTGAAATCATCTCTGAAGTTCTTCATAGATTTTCTTTTATCCTTTAAACCCAGAATATTCTGCAGGCAACAAATAAAAAACGATAAAAATGAGTTAGAGAAAATAGATCGGTACCAAGAGATTAAACAATAGTTGCAAAAAGATGAGTTTATATGATCACTGTGATTTTTTTTTGAAATTTACCTCTGCAAAGCTTGGGCCTAATAATAGTCTATGTCTTTTGTGTATAGTTTCGTTGCTGCTTTCCCATGCTTCTGCTAACTCATCGAGCACCTTCTTTTCCATTCCTTGACATTTTTTCTTGTTTGCAGGCCCAAATATTTCCTTTAGCTTTGATCCAGTAAGGGTTGTGCTGTTGCTCTGTGGTTGATCTCTCGAGAATACTACTTTTCTGCTTACATACAGGGCATTAGAAGAAATTTTTGTTGAGAAAGTCATTAACTAAGCAAGCTGATAAACAGAAATTTAAGGTTCTTTCTAGTTTCCTGTCTTATTTGTGTGATTGCTGCCTAACTTTAACTAATTTCAGGTGTAAAAGGAACCAAGTTACATTTTGAATTCATCCTACCATGTGTCACTCATGACTATGTTGTAGAGCTCGTTTGCCTTATCCACATGTAGAAACGAATGCCGGTGTTGCGAGTATTTTTTGCTGCTCTCTGATTGATGCTGGTTTTTTTTCGTCTCGCTCTGTCAAAGCAGATAAAAAATTATGGCTGTTGTTTCTAAAAGAAATATTTGAAGCTCTAGTCATGTTGACTGATGGTAAACATGAAAATAGTTATATTACCTTTCATGGGTGAAAAAAGGTTTGTAGTCTCTGGTTTGTAATCTTTGAGTTTTCCAGGAAGTTGATGGTCCTTTATTTGGTTGGTTTTACCGAATATGAGTGTGTATATGTACTCCGGTTTCCATTCGGCATCGACCTTGCTGGGCTGCAGGCATGTCAAAATGTATGGTTTATAGTTACGTGTTGTTCACAATTGTTAATAAACTAATTACGGTAATAAAGAAATCAAGTTATTTGACGTGTATGTACTGGTAACTTACATGAAAATCCTCTCTGTCCTTGACCAGTTCTTTCCCATTATAGTATTTTGCAAATTGGGCCGTGAAGTGACCGCATTGTGTTCCTTCTTGCTTTGGTGTGCAGACCCTGTGAGGCCTTTCTGCTATCCTTTCCCAGTCTGGTTCGTTCTTGTGTTTTAGTTTGTGGTGCTTGTTCATCAGCACGGACATCCTTCTCATCTGTTATTGCATTATGGTTTTGTTGTTTGGGTGCGGCATTGAGAAAAGTAAGAGTATCATACTATCATGAGGAAAAGAGCAGATCAATGTACAAAAAGTACGTACCAGTTCTGCTCGATGCACGTGGTGTTGAGTCCAAGACAAATCAGCGTAGTTTATGTAGTTCAGTGAGTCAAGGATGTCGATGCTATCTCTGTACTTGTTCAGTACATAGAGCGTGTAGTGGTTGTTTGTGTGATGAGGTATCATGATCTACGTTGAGAGAGGAGATCATTGTTGATGTAAAAATTGAATTTCATTTTATTGTTGAAGCTCAAAGAGAATAGGTCATGTGCTAAGTAATAATACTGAACTTACCATCTTCGAATGGAGGATGTCTTTACCTCCCACGAGGAGTTCAAATCCTTTTAGTGCATCGTCCTCGTTGAATTCTGATAGCTCTCCGTTATCATAATTGAGACCGAGCACCAGCTTCAAGAAAGAGAGTGTGTGGTTTTAGTTAAATATTCTATCGTAGTAATGGCGGTGGTGTTTTTGTGGGTGAGGTATGCATACATTTGCGAAACCTGCAGGGAGTACAGTTGTGTCGTCTGGGTTGAATTGTTCTTGTTCTGTCCATTCCTCCAGTAACGCGTTTAGCATGGAGCCCTCCATCTGTGTTTCTTCTTTTCCTGCTTGTTCCATGAAGGATTTTGCTAAAATGCAGTCTTCTCGCTTTGAGCTTTTATATAGCACTTGTCTGCAAGGAGGGTTTGGAAGTAGGTGAGTGAATTGTTAGTTGGATGTTAGAGAATCTGTAGCTCTCTGTAATTGTTTCCATGGAACTAGGAGAATCTGCTTACCCTGCGCATTCTCTCTGTCCTTGTCGGCTCATCAGATATCTATAGAGTTGTATGGCCTTTTCTCTGTAAATGAAATCTCCTGGAACAAGTGATGCAACCTTGAATTTCCCAGGTTCCTTGCTTGGTCGTTTGAATGGCCTCTTAATTGAGATTATGTTTGCTGAGCTGATCTCTGATGATTGAATCGTTGAGGGTTTTGGGGAACTTGTCTGTACTCTTGCAAGATGCCTTGCCCTTTTCTTGTCGTGACCTAACTGCGCCTGCTCGTTAGGCTGCCTAGGTGTTGGTGTTTCCTTTTGTGTGCTGTTGTTTTTGATGCTCGGTTCTACTGAGACTGCAGCATCGCGTTTCCTCTGTTCAAGTATCTTTTCTATTAAATCCTTCTCTTTCTGCTTCTTTTCTTCTTGTGCATGTTTCACCTTGGGTGATGTTCCTAGTTTGCGATCTTCATCAACAGGGTTCTTGTTCTGTTTGGAAAGCTCTTGTTGGCGAGTTGGTACGCTCTTTATCCTGTTATCACTTTCTAAAGGAGAGCCTGTTATGTCTTCTGTCTTTTTATCTGGGGGTGGTCTGTCTGGTTCTATCGGTGGATCTTTCCGTTCGTCTTCCTTTTGTAAATCAGTGTCTGGCTGCGCGTGTTGTTCCCTCTGTAAACCAGCATCTGTCTGGGCTTGTTCTTCCGTGAGTGCTTCTTCAGACGCCTTGGTGGTATCCTTGCTGCTCACATGATAATCTTCTTTCTCCTCATCGCTGCTTGTGTCATTAATGTCAATAACTTTTATCTCTTGAGCGCTCATCCCAATGTGCTCGGGAGTTGGAGGAATCTCTTCTTGAATTATGTCACAATGTATTCGTTGCATTTCACTGTCTTCCATATCGACCTCAGAGTTCAGCATATCTGTTAAAATAAAAAATAAAAACTTATTGGTGTGTCTCTGAAAATTATATAAGTAGAATTTTATTTTGTTGTCTTCAGAAAGAGAAACCTTTGGTGTAGTTGATCAATGACAGTGCGGCCGTATCTCTGTATTGGCTGATTATTTGATAGAGAATTTTCTTCCTCAACTCCGGGACTTGTTCTTCTGTTAGGTACACTGTTTCTCCACCGTCGGTGTAGTGCTTTGCGTTCATGAACATATAGAACGCACAGTCGAGTCTGCAGGTAGAAGGATGATTGGTTATTGTCGTTGTCCAAAGATGGTTGGGCAGTTTAGGTGAAGTTGTCCTAACGTCCTATGTTTTTTATGGATTGCATTAATAATTTAATTGTTACAGTGAGTAAGGAAAAGGAGAAAGGTTTGTAGTGCTTACGTTCCTCCCTGAAGTGGCACCTGCATTTTGACCTTTTTGAAATGGTCAATACTACTTGGAGACAGCTGGAGCAATTTGCTTATTTGCTTCCATATCCTCTTTACTCTGCTTGTTACTGTGTTGAAGTAATCCATTGTGCCTTGATATTCAACTAGTAAAGAGTCAAGGAGTTCAAAGCGCTCTTTTTTCATGTTAATTGTAACAACGAAGTAGTGGCCCACAACTCCTTGTCGAACAGGCCCGCCTATGCAAACTGGTAGAAAGAACTGCAAAATGCAAAATAAATAAATAAGGGATCCTTCTTGTATTTAGTCATGATTTGTTGATCGTTAGACGGAATTGTAGTGCCGAGATTGTATCTCTTATCTGTAACATGAGATGTGCTTACCATGTCGAAATCTTGTAGTTGCTCTCCTTCTTCCAGATCAAGGAATCTTTTAAGCCTTTTAGGCATTGTCTTGTCTCTGACGTGTGCTTCGTCTTTATTTTTGAACTCCAATGGATCTTCGTGGTTGGCCATGCGTATTGATGCCTGCTTTTTTTGTCACATGTGCGTAAAAGAGATTTGTAAATTCAATTGTACAGAAAGGTTGATTGATCGATAGAGTGATATTCATTGTTGAAACTTGAGGTTTACTTACGGTGTTGTATATTGATAGAATCTTTCTCTTTATGCTCCTGAATTGCTTTTTCAACATCTGTAGCATGACTGCCATGGTTTCGCTGCGCACTGCCTTTCCAATCTCGAAGCTTTCTGCCATGAGGCTGACCGTTACTGTTGACGTCTCTGTATTTATAAAAATCTCGTGCCTGCAACATATATATATATATATATTTATATATTTACAGGTATACATATAAAATGTTTAAGGGAGGAAATCATTGGAAGAAAATAATTCTTCGGTGGTAACATGAACTTACCCTTTGTCCTTATTCGTTGTCATGACGTTGTTGTACAAGCGTTCAATCCCTTCATCTTTTGTGCCTTCTTCGATGGCCAGGTTTTGTATGATCAATGGTTCACGTTCTGTTTGAGTGCCGTCCTGGGTTACCGTCGTGTTTGTGGCGGCAACATCTTTTACAGCACAATGTTTCTTGTCTGATGGTGCGGCCTTTTTCTTGTTGTTGTCTGACTCTCTCTCTGGAATGTTTGCTGCATGGTTTTCCAATGCACCGTGGCCCTTTGCTTCTTTGCTTGTGTCTGTGTGCGTGTCTTGTTGAGGTTTCTGCGTTATTGTGCAAAAGCGTGGTTAAAAAATAATTAAATATGCTCATTATTTTCATTGTAGTTTAGTGTCCGTTCCCTAAGAAAAATACTCAAATGTTTAGTGTGTCTTTGAACTTTTTTTTTGTAGCTTCACCTTTTCAGTCGTTTCCGCCGGTGCTGCCTCTTCGAGCTTTTCTTCGGTGAGTGGAGGTTTTTGGAGCTCCTCTGGATCTTTTTCGTTTTGTTCATCCGTGGTGTCGTCGTTTTTGTCTTGTGGCTGTTGAGACATAGAGGTAGGTAAATGAGATTGCATTTGTGTCTTTGTTCACTCAAATTTCTAATTTCCTTAAAAGCAGCTTATCTCACTTCACCTTTTCGATCTTTTGCGTCGACGTTGCCATCCCTGTTATTTCTTGCCCGGACAGCGAAGGTTTTCTGGCTTTGTCTACGGCGGTTACGCTGTCCGTTGTTGGAAGAACATCTTTTGCTTGTTCGATTCCCTTGTGT
The DNA here is from genome assembly GCA_011799875.1 of Thinopyrum elongatum. Classification (NCBI taxonomy): domain Eukaryota; kingdom Viridiplantae; phylum Streptophyta; class Magnoliopsida; order Poales; family Poaceae; genus Thinopyrum; species Thinopyrum elongatum. The sequence goes on from CM022298.1 coordinate 628,298,963, forward strand.
TGTTGTGTTTGTTGGTCTTGAATATTGGTGCTCTCCTCTGTTTCTTGCATCTGTCGGAACGCAAAAAGTAATTAAAATGTGTCTGTGTTTCTTTCTGGTGGATGCATTTTTTTATATGCTATAGAAAGAGGTTTTGTAGCTTGACCTCTACATTCAATCTCTCTGGTGCCGTGCCTGTCACTTCTTCTCTGTCTTCTGGAGTTTTTGTACATTGTCGAGCGGTAGCAGCACTTTCTATCGCTTCTTGAGGCACATCTTCTGCTTCATTTGTTTCTTTCTTCTGTTCAAACAAAAATGTAAATAAAGTTTGGACTTCATCTGTGCATGCATAACTTTTTTGTTTTAACGTTGTAGGAGCAGGTGCGTGTAGCTTTACCTCGTTGGTCTTCGATGCTGGTGGCATGTCTTCTCGGTTGTGTTTGTCACGTGAAGACTGCTCTTTGGTCGGCATACTGGGTACCATTTTAGTCACCATTTGCCCTTGTTTTTTGGTTTGTTCTGTTTGTACTGCTTGCTGTTCTTTGGCATGACCGTCCTCGTTTGTTTCCTGCGTTTCATGAAAAAGGAAAAGCATGATTCATTGCTTGTAATTCTTGTATTACTGTGACAGGTTGTACTGGGCAGTACATTTCTTATAAATTTTGGAAAAATGGTTCTTGTTGAATTTTACCTTTGCGCTAGTGGTTGGCATATCCGTTTGTGCATCCACTTTTTCTTTGCTTTGTATACCAGCCTTGGGTGTGTCACCAGGTGGAGTGTCTGAGGCTTTCTCCCTTGTATCGGTCATCTGAAATGCTCTTGTGCTGAAAAGCTCTTCTATATCAACTTTCTGTTTTGCATGGGCATCCTCTTCTCTTTGCAGTGCTTGTAATACCTGATAGATGAAACAATATGAGTTGACGGTATTTGGGCAAAGTGGGTTTGGAAGTTTTACCTCTTCTTTGTTGTTTTCTTCTTGTTTTTCTGCCGTGCTGTTAACGGTCGATGCTAGATCAGTCCGTGCCTCGTTTGCGGGAGCGTCGATATGATACTTGTCCGGCTGAGTGTATATTTTGTTGCAGATTTGTCAGTTAACTCAAGACCGTTTCTAGTTTAGAGAGAAGAGACTTTTTAGAAAGAAGAGACTGATTTTTTATACTCACGTCTTTGCTGCCTCCGATCCTGTTCGTCTCTTGTACTGCTCCTGTTGACTCTCTTGAGGGAGCATCATCTGTTGTTGGGTTGCTTGTTCTATTGCTTCCATCCTCTTGCTCGGTGTTCTTGACGACATGATGCCGTTGGCCTTTATGTTTCGGTGGCGTTCTGTTGCCATGTCCCTGACAGAATCGAAGACAGATTTTTTAATTTCAAGTTTGAAAGCATCGCTTTCGAGTCACATGGATGATGTATTTGTTCTCATTTACCTGTTTCTCATCTTGATTCTCTACTTCTGCAGCTACTTTTCTACCTTGTTCTTGCTGTCCTTCGGCACTTGCTGTATTGGTTGATACGTGCTCCTTGCTTTGCTCTTTTTGCATCTTGTTATGTTCTTTTGTCTCCCTCTGGCTAATTCTCGAGGTCTGTGTTCTTGATTTTGTTATTCTTTTCTTCCTTTCATGTTTGTTTTGTTGGTCTTGTTCTTCCTTCTTCCTTTTTCTCCTCCCTCCTGGTTCTGCTGCGGCTACGACTTCTTTCGTGTGGTTGCCATGTACAAGTGCAACTGTGGCTCCTGCGTCTGCTCCATCCTGCAACTTCAGCGTCGTCTCTTCTGGTAAGCTCACTCTGCAAACAATGTCCTGAAATTTTCTAAGTTGTTCGAGAGAATCAATCTGGGCCGTTGTTTGTTGCACCACTGAATTCTTCATTTTTTCATCTAATTCCTCCTCTTGTTCGCTGCATTGGTGTCCAGCCCTGGTCGTTATTCCGGGTATCTGTTTTGTTTCGTCGAGTACTTGTTTCAACATTTCTTCTATCCTTCCGAATATTTCATATGATCCTGTGCTGGTGCCTGTGGCTGGTTCCTTGCTTCCACTCGTGCTGGCATGTGCTTCGTCCTGGCGCTTGGTTGGAGGTGGTAGTAGCTTGGTCGTCTGCTGGTGCTCCTATTGTTGTGCTGGTATCATCTATATTGAATACTAAGGTGTTGCTGTGCTGGCATAGAAGATCCTCTCTGCTGTTCCTTTCTATGTCTGCATTGTTTCGGCAGAATGGAATTGGTTAGACTGGAAACCGTTTTTATAAGGGATAATGCATATATATTCAATAGGGCTATACCTTTATCTTGCCAAATTCATAGTCATCTGGTCGTGTTTTTCCGTCCCTTTTCATGTCTGCTCTAGCTATTTTCCTTAGGTCACTCTCTTTTAGGTGGTTTGCTCGCAGTAATGATGTCTTGTCCATTGTCTTGGCAATCTTGTGCATTTCTTTTGTGTCGGTCGGTAGCAGCAGGGAGTCGAGGTACATTATTACTGGTCCCTGTGCCAAACCATTTAGATGCTTTTTGTTATTTTCTTCCTGAGGCAACAACCTGTGCTTCTGCCATATCTTGGCTCCTTCCTTAATACTTTCGATGATTACCTCGCAGAAATCCATCTTTGCCATTTCTGGATAGTCCAAGTCCTTGACCATAATGGCTTGTTTGCTGAAGGTAGGGGAGGTTGTTCCACAGACAACGTTGTGGAAAAAATAAGGAAAAATATTTTAACTGATTTCCTGTTTGATTGTTCGTCATCTACTTTGACCAATTTTTCTAGTACTTTAAACAGATCGTCGTGATGGAAATCCATTTTCTTGAGGCCAAGTTCTGTTATCAGTTCTTTCATTGAAGTTGGGCTCTTTGCTGGCCTTGGTGCTGACTTTTCCGTGCCATTTGGGTATCCAAACACCTTGTGTATAGCTTGCTTGGTAATCTTGATTTCTTTCTGCTGATCAGCTTCACCGAATGTTATTGTCATGCTTTCTGCGTCCAGGTTGTCGTAGATGTGTGCTGCAAGCGGTTTGCAGATGGAGCGCTTTATTTGGCATTTCTCTATGCTTCCAAACCCGGCCGTCCTAACATCTTGCCGGTGACGTTCTTTTAGTAAGTTCCATGCTCTATTGACCTGATCAAATGCTGCTCCTGCCTTGATTTCGCATTTTTCCTTATTTGTTGTTGCCTCATGTTCATCATCCGTTGGTGTTGCCAATTCTTTTCCACTTGTCTTTATCCTCTTTGTCCGCTTCTGTCTTGGTTTTACCTGTGTAGAAAAAGATGGTTTTGTTATAGAGGATGGTTTGGTTTTCATGGGTGAAAAGCGGTAGCAAAAATCTGTAGAGAAAATGTGTTTTATATCATTGTTGCTGTCCTCTGCGGCGCCACCGTTGTCCCCTGCGGCGTCATCACCCTCTGTACGAATGAGATCATCATCATGTTTTGTGCCATCGTTGTCGTCGGCAGCATCACGCTCTGACTCTTTGCTGGCATCATCCTCGTCTTCTTCCAACCGTTGTCTTTTGTTTTTCTTCTTGGTTTTAGTTAGTTCATTCTTGACCCCTGTAACTGCTGGTGGGAGCACCATTAGAGGTCTTGGCTGCTGCTGCTGCTGCAAGGTAGCACCGTCGCTGATAAGTTGAGTTTTGTCCTTTATCTTTTGTCTTTTTGCTCTAGGAGGATTGACAGTCTTGGTTTCTGATGCCCTCTCTTTTTGTAGCTCCCTGCTCGAAGCTGGTGCTGGTGCTTGCTCGGGTGCTTCGTTGTCCATGTTCCGCTTCGTTCTTTTTTCTGACGGGTCAGGAGAGATGAGTGGTTGTTTTGGATATGCACTATTAAGTTCAGACAAAATCATTTCAATATCTCCTCCTGCACCTCCGTCACCTGCACGATGATTATGTAACAAAAGGATTACGTAGCAAAATCGAAATAAATGGGATATAGTTTTAAAACTATGTCTTCCACGACTGCACAAAAAGAATCTGAAACTTAATCTACATAGATTCATAAGATAGCCCTTTTCTTTCATTTCCTGAGCTAAAAAGGCGATCAATCCATTGTTTTCTTGTTATATCAAGTCTTCCTCCTAACTCTTGGTTTGGCCAATCAGTGATAGAAATTAGGGTCAGGTGTGAGCAGTATGGCTGCTGTCAAGTCCATATCAGTGAGGGGAAGTCTTTTTTATAGGAAAAAAAACACTACAAATGATATTCTGTAAATTTGAGCAATAATTGTAAGGTTTAGAGGGTAAGATAAAATGCTCTTGAATGAATAGTAATACACATAGTGTGTGAAAAATTTCATCGAAGTGTAATTTCCCAGGATTGTGTGGACGTAAGTGGTTAACTTACTGCTGCTGCTACATAGTTTTTGTTATATGGATTGTGTGAGCCTTTTATAGTACCTTGCTGCACGGCAGGCTGTTCTGCAGGTACCCTGTTTTCCTTATTACCATTCCTTGCTACGTAAAAACGCCCAGGCGTTAGCAGCAGTAGAAGCAAAATTTAATTTCACAGCAAAAAGAGGAGATGCATCCCGTGGACAAAAAAATGGCATTGTCGGAGAGTCACAGATTGTTTCACGCTATAAGCACACAGCTAGATCTATTATTGGAGCACGGATGTTGATATGAGAGAGGCACATAATTTGAAACAGATACAATCAACGGATTTATAGAATCTCCTGTAAATACTAGGTTTTGAATTTAAGGATGCTCTCATGGTTTGAATCTAGCGGTGTCCTAGATAGTTCTGGCATGCACAGACGTTTTAGGCAAATATCTTGCGTGCAGATTTCTGTGGCGGATAGGGGAAGCATCCTATTGCATGCGTGTCTACCTTATTTCAATTTTGCTAGAAAAGTCTAAACAGACTTTTTGGAAACGCGGTTTTGTGTGGCGGTTAGGGTTCATGTCCGTCAAAAAGGGGGAAAATCGCTTTGATCGAACTGTGGTAATGGAATGTAATGGATTAATATTATTTTTACCTTCGATTGCTTGTGAGGGATTTGTCGCATCCATTGGCTGCTTTTTCTCCTTGCTCTCTGTTGGTACCTCTGCCGCGAGCACGGGTCGTCGCCGTCAGTCGCCGCCGCCGCCGGGAGAGGTTTTTGATGCTTTCGCGGGCACCCACCGACTGTCTGTATCTCGAAGTGGATGGCGGCTGGTGGGTGAGGCGAACGCGATTTGGATTTTTGGTTGGTCTGCTGGATTGGACAATGCAGGCAGAAGGAGAGAGGAGGGTGTTCGAGAGAGGGGAACTGGTGAAGTGTTTGAGATTTTTGGTGCGAAAGCAAAAGGAAGAAAGTAGTGGAGGGAGAGAGGGAAATGGTCGAACCGTCGCGAATCTTCGACCGTCCGTTTGGACATCAACATTGGTGTAACTTTCTGTGGGCTTCGATGGGCTTGTTTTTTTCCTTGCTTGCTCAACTGCGGGAGCATTTTTTTATTTTAGTGTGGTGACATCCACGTGGGCATGGTTTGGTGTTACCCGGAGTCACGTTCGTGCCTGCGCGTGTTACAGACATTTTCTATGACGTTCCACGATGAGGCGCATGGAAGTGAGGCCACCAGCGCTCACCCTCCTATGGAAATGGCGAAGCGTCTCGAATCTTCGACCGTCCGTTTGGACATCAAGATTGGTGCAACTTTCTGTGTACTTCCATGAGCTTGTTTTTTGCTTGCCATCTTAACTGTTAGTCGGTGGGATGTTAGCATTTTTTTGATTTTAGTGTTGTTGAGTGATCCACAGGGGCATGGCTTGGCGTTACTCAGAGTTACGTTCATGGTTCTTTGTGTTCCAAATGATTCCGCTCGCCAGTTCATTTGGAGAGGCATGGACATGAACTCATGGGAAGCATGTTAACAAATTGGTCAGAGTCAAGTTACCATGGTTGTATGCTTTTGGTATTTCCAAATGATTCCGCTCACTCGTTCTCTTGGAGAGGAATGGATGTGAAAACGGCGGAGGCAAGTCTTGTTATTAGCCAGAGTCACGTTTGTCCACGCGTGTGTTACATGCATTTTCTCTGGCGAGTCACTGTGAGGTGCGTGGAAGTGAAGCCGAGTTGGCACTGTGTTGCTAATGCAACAGGCACACTCCTGACGCTGTGTATGGAAATGTTTTCCTTGTCAACTCGTTCCTTTTTTGTGGAGAGTCGCGGTGGTGCGTTGCAGTGAGGCACTGTTTGTTATTAGAGAGAGTCACGTTTCATGGCTCTTTGTGTTCCAAATGATTCTGCTCATCAGTTCATTTGGAGAGGCATGGACATGAACTCAAGGGAAGCATGTTAACGCATTGGTCAGAGTCTCGTTACCACGGGTGTATGCTATTGGTATTTCCAAATGATTCCGCTCACTCGTTCTCTTGGAGAGGAATGGACGTGAATCCGGCGGAGGCAAGTCTTCTTATTGGCCAGAGTCACGTTTGTTCACGCGTGTGTTACATGTATTTTCTCTGGCTAACTCGAATGAGTTAGCCAGAGTCACAACTTGTTCCTTTGTTGTGGAGAGTCGCGGTGGTGCGTTCCAGGGAGGCACTGTTTGTTATTAAAGAGCGTCACGTTCGTGCCTGCGTGTGTTACGGACGTTTTCACTAAGGTGTCACCTCGAGAAGCGTGCAAGTTAATTCGCGGATATAGTAAGATTTTGATATAAATATCTTTTAAAAAAAATGGCAATGGATAATAGTATGAATTCGATGGTAATTTCTCTGGAATACAGACAGACGTACACAGTAAGTTAACTGTGTTTGAGATGTTTTCTGTTGAATATATACGGACCATTGGAAAGAAGTTGAGTGGTTGTAGTGTGGACGAACGCACGGGGAGACGAAATGATAGTACTTGTGTTTCCCAGGCGTGCAGAGTTCGAGGTATTTAAGAGAGATTGTGAGAATTCGAGGCGTCGGTTACTCTGTTTGACCGTCTGATCGGTGTGCATGTGTTATAAAAAGGTACCTACTCATGGAACACTCCACGTCCACAATTCTCCAGAGACAGACACCTCTTTCTAGCTGGTAGCTCCTTGCTTGTGCCATGGCAGTAAGAGGGGTTCTGGGTGTTCAAGCAACCAGGCAGCGAGGACCAAAGCCGCGGAAAGAAGGGAGAGGTGCCGCCGCTACGCTGTAGTGGCGGCAGGGATATCCTTCCCCATTGCCCAGGTGTCGAATGATCTCTCACGTGGAGGCGAATCCTCCCACAAGCGCATTCGCCATGGAGACGATCTCGGCAAGATGGCAGTACCGAATTCCTTAGCCAGCGACGACGTGCTCGATGAGCTAATTAAGCAGCAGCAGTTCATCGCTCGCCTGGAGAAGTTGGTGCAGCAGAGCAATGCCTCTGTGGAGAAGTCCACTGGTCTCATATTTCGATCTCTGTGTGAGAATGAGAAGCTTCTCAAAGAGCTCCACCGAAAGGATCAGGAGGCCACCCGCTGGAAGAATCTGTATGAGCAGAGCCATGCGTTGGTGCAGAAGCTATCGGGCGAAGCGAAGCAGCTTATGGATGAGAAGGCTGAGGTACTCGTCAAGTACAAGAGCCTGGTTGAGGATTCGTATGCTGCTGTGAAGGAAGGTCATGAGGCGACGAAGAAGCAGATTGAGGATGCGCTCGCCCACCAGCCGATCAAGAACGTTGCTGGAGTGTAGGCAGAGAGCTTGAAGCGTGTTTTTTCGTTGCGTTGGGGCATGTGGCCTTTTGTACTTACATGAATCTATAAGGCATTTATGCGTTGCATTGTCGTCGTGTTGTTTCGTTCGTTGGTACATGTAGATGAGTAGGCTCTGGGCATGGATGTCGCTTGTTAGCAGTAGGAGCACGGTTGTGCTTCCACCAGGGGCACTTCGTGGGGCCGCGGGGAGCACGTTTTTGCCACACGTGCGTAGTTGTGGTCCATATGATTCCGGTTGCTCGTTCACATGGATAGGCACGGGAGTGGTTGTGTGTGTTTACAGACGTGCCTTCCTGGGAGATGATCCCCTGTAAGAGGCGCGGAAGTGTAGTCACGCGAAGCGCGGTTTTAATACGAGCTGGCGTTCCTCCCTGGCTGTTGTGTGCGTCTGGTTTTAATACTGAGTTGCGTCGTGCTTCTTTTATTAGAAGCACGGGCGTGAAGTGAATACAGCCGCGGTTCTGTACCAGGCAGCAACATGAGTTGTGTACTGACAATGGCGTGGACGTTCGTGGTACTGTTAAGGGTCACAGGCACGGGCGTGAAGCGCTAAGAGGCATGTTGCCGTATAATATGGAGTCACGCTCCCCTGTGTTTCTGTTTCGAGTGCTTCCGTCGACTCGATCAGAAGGAGAGGCACGGCCGGTGAGCCCATAGAGGCATAGCTTTTCATTTCGCACAGTCTCGTTCGTTTCTTTAACCCAGCGGAATGGGTTGAGACGCCAACACTTACTGTTGACTCTGTTTTTAAAAGCTTGTTTCCTTGTTTTCAAAAGCACAGTCACACTTCTTTGTTGATGTTTCGTATATTACTCGATAAAGGCGTGGACTCTATTAGATGGAGAGGCACGGGCATGGTGTGGTATTATATAGAGTCACACTCGTCTGTGTTTGTGTTCCGAATAATTCCGTTGACTCGATCAGATGGAAACCCAGCGGAAAGGCACCGTTTGGTCTTACCCACAGTCACGTTCATTTCTTTAATTGTGGAAACCCAGCGGAAAGGGTTCAGGTGTGAACACTCACTGTTTACTCGGTGAGGCACGGAATGGCTTGTTCGAGAGAAGCTGCTGTGGTGTATTCTTTGCATGGTGGTGGGTCCCAGGAAGTGACGGCGTGGTATTGTGAAGAGTCACGTTATGTTGTTTTCGTGTTCCAAATGATTCCGTTGAACCGTTCGCAATGGCAGGCATATCCGTGCAGCGCGAAGAGGCATGGTTATGATTTACCAAGAGTCACATTCGTGCGTTTATCGCGGAAACTCAACGGTTCGACAGGCGTCTCTTCATACCTCGGGAGTGAACGCCACGTGGCGCTGCTCCAGAAACCTAATGGTCCGACGGGCGTCTCCTCCGGTGACGCCGCTCTGGCTCGTCGCCCGAGGCCAGGCTCCGGCTATTTAAGGCGGACGGACGGAGTCTTGAAACCCTAGCCACATTCTACTCCTCCCTTCATCCGCCGCCAGGCCTTCCATTCCTCTTGCTCATCTCTATTCACCGACCATCTCCGCCATGGCTGGGCAGAAGGAGACTACTCCGGACCGCCGTGCCCTGTCGCGGGAGGAGATCCCGGCTCGCGAGGGTTCCTCGTCTGTAAGTTCACCCTGTTTCTGCTTCTCCTTCATTCGTTTTTTCTTTCTTTCGGCTGCTTTGATTTAGTTTATGAAACATGAATTATTGTGGTCAGCTGACTCCTAATTTGATGCGGGTGTGTCTTGCTGATACTGATTTACAGTCAATTGGAGGTAGGGTTAGTCTGCGTCATGGTCTTGAACAGAAGTCCCCTGCTGTAGAATTGGGGAGCAGCTGTGGCTCGAGAGAGAAGGGAATGGTGAGCGGGGCGGTGACGGCAAGTGCTGTGAGGTCCTTGTTAGTTACTCTCAATAACCTGGTCGATGAGATGAATGCTTTGGTTTCAATTTCAAAGGCTGACAAAACGTACGAGCAGCTGCTGGAGATCACCTACGCGTGGAAGAAGCTTTGCCACGAAACAATGGAAGATTTGCAGAAGGCGAATGCCAGGATCGTAGAAATTGCGGCTGAGACGAGAAATCTCCTTGAAGAGCACATCCGGTCGTTGCAGGAATCGGTCGCAGCTGTGAAGCAACATGACGATAATATGAAGGCGCCGAAGAAGGAGACTGATGAACTGCGCCGGGAGCAAACCAGCAACAAGGTCGGTGGGGACTAGGTATACAGCAGCGTCCCTGGCTGTTGTGTGCGTCTGGTGTTGTTAAGCAGTGGAGTGGAGTTTTTTACCTTGTCTTGTGAAATTTCGCTGTCAGCTACCTTGTTAACAAAATGTATTTTGGTTTCGAGTATCATTGTAATTAGGCGCCATTACTTATGATGCACGGGACGTGAAGTCTCTGCATCCACGGTTGTGAACCTAGTATTGTAATGACTTGTGTACTGATGAAGGCGTGTACGTTCGTGGCTTTTCTGTGTTGCAATGTTTCGGGTCACAGACACGGGCTTGCATCCCACAGATTCATGGTGTGGTTTTATATAGTCACGTTTGCCTGTATTTGTGTTTGAAATGATTCCGTTGACTCGTTGAAAAAAATAGGCACGTACGCAGGTGAATCCCATGGGGGCATGGTTTCGTCTTTCGCATAGTCACGTTCGTACGTTTATCATGGAAAGAAAGCAGAATGGGTTTAGATGTTAACGCTAGCTGTTTACTTTGTGAGTGGCCGATTCGAGAGTCGAGTTGTTTCAAAGCGTAAGTTCCTTGTTTTTAAAAGCCACGGTTCTGTACTGAGTTACATTGCGCTTCTTTTATTAGAAGCACAGACATGAAGTGAATATAGCCGCGGACGATGACTTGTGCACTGACGATGGCGTGGACGTTCGTGGCAGTGTTAAGGGTCACAGGCACGGGCGTGCAGCGCTAAAAGGCATGCTGCCGTATAATATAGAGTCACTTTCCCGTGTGTTTGAGTTCCGAATGATTCCGTCGACTCGATCAGACGGAGAGGCATGGGCGTTCAGCGCACAAAGGCACCGTCAGGTTCTTTCTTTAATTGGGGAGACCTACCGGAATTGGTTCAGATGTGAACACCCACTGTTTACTCTGTGAGGCACGGAATGGCCTATTTGAGAGACGCTGGTGTGGTATATTCTTCGCATGGTCATGGGTCCCAGGAAGGCACGGCGTGGTATTGTGTAGAGTGACGTTAGTTTGTCTTGGTGTTCCAGATGGCGTGGTTTTATGTAGAGTCACGTTCGCCTGTATTTGTGTTCGAAATGATTATGTTGACTCGTTCAGAAGAAGAGGCACGGACATGAATGCCATGAGGGCATGGTTGGGTCTGTCGGAGAGTCACGTTTCGTAAGTTTACTGTTGAAACAAAGCGGAATGGGTTTAGGTGTTAACGCTAAATGTTTACTTTGCGAGTGGCCGGTTCAAGAGTCGAGGTGTTTAAAAGCGTAATTTCCTTGTTTTTAAAAGCCACGGCTCTATGCTGAGTTGCGTGGCACTTCTTTTATTAGAAGCACGGGCGTGAGGTGTTTAAAGGCACGGCGTGGTATTGTGTAGAGTGACGTTAGTTTGTCTTGGTGTTCCAGATGGCGTGGTTTTATGTAGAGTCACGTTCGCCTGTATTTGTGTTCGAAATGATTCCCTTGACTCGTTCAGAAGAAGAGGCACGGACATGAATGCCATGAGGGCTTGGTTGGGTCTGTCGGAGAGTCACGTTTCGTAAGTTTATTGTTGAAACAAAGCGGAATGGGTTTAGGTGTTAACGCTAAATGCTTACTTTGCGAGTGGCCGGTTCGAGAGTTGAGGTGTTTAAAAGCGTAATTTCCTTGTTTTTAAAAGCCACGGCTCTGTGCTGAGTTGCGTGGCATTTCTTTTATTAGAAGCACGGGCGTGAAGTGACTACAGCTACGGTTCCGTACCAGGTAGCGACATGACTTGTGCACTGACGATGGCGTGGATGTTCGTGGCAGTGTTAAGGGTCACAGGCACGGGCGTGAAGCGTTAAAAGGCATGCTGCCGTATAATATAGAGTCACTTTCCCGTGTGTTTGAGTTCTGAATGATTCCGTTGACTTGATCAGACGGAGAGGCACGGGCGTTCAGCGCACAAAGGCACCGTCAGGTTCTTTCTTTAATTGGGGAGACCCTCCGGAATTGGTTCAGATGTGAACACCCACTGTTTACTCTGTGAGGCACGGAATGGCCTATTTGAGAGACGCTGGTGTGGTATATTCTTCGCACGGTCATGGGTCCCAGGAAGGCACGGCGTGGTATTGTGTAGAGTGACGTTAGTTTGTCTTGGTGTTCCAGATGGCGTGGTTTTATGTAGAGTCACGTTCGCCTGTATTTGTGTTCGAAATGATTACGTTGACTCGTTCAGAAGAAGAGGCACGGACATGAATGCCATGAGGGCATGGTTGGGTCTGTCGGAGAGTCACGTTTCGTAAGTTTACTGTTGAAACAAAGCGGAATGGGTTTAGGTGTTAATGCTAAATGTTTACTTTGCGAGTGGCCGGTTCGAGAGTCGAGGTGTTTAAAAGCGTAATTTCCTTGTTTTTAAAAGCCACGGCTCTGTGCTGAGTTGCGTGGCGCTTCTTTTATTAGAAGCACGGGCCTGAAGTGTTTAAAGGCACGACGTGGTATTGTGTAGAGTGACGTTAGTTTGTCTTGGTGTTCCAAATGGCGTGGTTTTATGTAGAGTCACGTTCGCCTGTATTTGTGTTCGAAATGATTCCGTTGACTCGTTCAAAAGAAGAGGCACGGACATGAATGCCATGAGGGCTTGGTTGGGTCTGTCGGAGAGTCACGTTTCGTAAGTTTATTGTTGAAACAAAGCGGAATGGGTTTAGGTGTTAACGCTAAATGTTTACTTTGCGAGTGGCCAGTTCGAGAGTTGAGGTGTTTAGAAGCGTAATTTCCTTTTTTTTAAAGCCACGGCTTTGTGCTGAGTTGCGTGGCGCTTCTCTTATTAGAAGCACGGGCGTGAAGTGACTACAGCTACGGTTCTGTACCAGGTAGCGACATGACTTGTGCACTGACGATGGCCTGGACGTTCGTGGCAGTGTTAAGGGTCACAGGCACGGGCGTGAAGCGTTAAAAGGCATGCTGCCGAATAATATAGAGTCACTTTCCCGTGTGTTTGAGTTCCGAATGATTCCGTCGACTCGATCAGACGAAGAGGCACGGGCGTTCAGCGCACAAAGGCACCGTCAGGTTCTTTCTTTAATTGGGGAGACCCACCGGAATTGGTTCAGATGTGAACACCCACTGTTTACTCTGTGAGGCATGGAATGGCCTATTTGAGAGACGCTGGTGTGGTATATTCTTCGCACGGTCATGGGTCCCAGGAAGGCACGGCGTGGTATTGTGTAGAGTGACGTTAGTTTGTCTTGGTGTTCCAGATGGCGTGGTTTTATGTAGAGTCACGTTCGCCTGTATTTGTGTTCGAAATGATTACGTTGACTCGTTCAGAAGAAGAACGGACATGAATGCCATGAGGGCATGGTTGGGTCTGTCGGAGAGTCATGTTTCGTAAGTTTACTGTTGAAACAAAGCGGAATGGGTTTAGGTGTTAACGCTAAATGTTTACTTTGCGAGTGGCCGGTTTGAGAGTCGAGGTGTTTAAAAGCGTAATTTCCTTGTTTTTAAAAGCCACGGCTCTGCGCTGAGTTGCGTGGTGCTTCTTTTATTAGAAGCAAGGGCGTGAAGTGACTACAGCTATGGTTCTGTACCAGGTAGCGACATGACTTGTGCACTGACGATGGCGTGGACGTTCGTGGCAGTGTTAAGGGTCACATGCACGGGCGTGAAGCGCTAAAAGGCATGCTGCCGTATAATATAGAGTCACGTTCCCGTGTGTTTGTGTTCCGAATGATTTCGTCGACTCGATTAGACAGAGAGGCACGGACATTCAGCGCACAAAGGTTCCTTAATTGGGGAGACCCAGCGGATTTGGTTCAGATGTGAACACCCACTGTTTACTCTGTGAAGCACGGAATGGCCTATTCGAGAGACGCTGGTGTGGTATATTCTTCGCACGGTCATGGGTCCTAGGAAGGCACGGCGTGGTATTGTGTAGAGTGACGTTAGTTTGTCTTGGTGTTCCAAATGATTCTGTTGAATCGTTCGCACTGAAAGGCACAACTATGAAGCCAGGAGAGGCACGGTTATGCGTTACACAGAGTCACATTCGTGTGTTGATTGGAGAAACCCGACCGTTCGACGGGCGTCTCCTCGTATTCGGTGTGAACGCCGCGTGGATGCCGCTCCGGAAACCCAAGTGTCCGACGGGCGTTTCCTCCGGTGACGCCGCTCTGGAGGAGGTGGAGGTATTTAATAGAGTGAACGCCACGTGTCGGCGTTGCGGTATCCAAAAGGACCGACGGCCGTCTCATCCGTCGGCGAAGTGAACGCCGCGTGTCACCGTTTCGGCTCCTCGCCCGAGGTCAAGGAGCAGTTATTTAAGCCGAGCGGCGTCCGCCACCACTAGACATCATCCTGCTTCTCCCTCTTTCGCTGGCAATCCTAGGAAATCATCCATCTTCCTCTTTTCGTTTGTGACGTTCCCCGCCATGGTTCGGCACAAGATAACTACTTAAGCAATGCTTACTCCCGAGCGCCGCTTTCAGTTGCAGGAGGACATCCGTTCGAGGCGCGCCGCTCGGGTCGCAGCGGGCATGTCTCCGGACTCGCCGGGGCCGGAGGTGATTGGGGAGGTGGAGGAAGTGGAGGGGGATGCGTCGGAGCTCATGTAGGGAGTTGATCCAGTGGGGGAGATGTCATGGAGGAAGAGGAGGGGGGTGGTCAAGTGGGGGGAGATGTAATGGAGGAAGAGGAGGGGGTGATCCAGTGGGGGAGATCTGATGGAGGAAGAGGAGGGGGGTGACGAGGATGACGAGGACGACGAGGAAGGCGTGGGCGAGGATGACGAGGACGACGTGGAAGGCATGGACGAGGATGAGGAGGACGACGAGGAAGGCATGGACGAGGATGAGGAGGACGACGAGGAAGGTGTGGACGAGGATGACGAGGACGACGAGGAAGGCGTGGACGAGGATGATGAGGACGACGAGGAAGGCATGGACGAGGATGACGAGGACGACGAGGAAGGCGTGGACGAGGATGACAAGGACGACGAGGAAGGCGTGGACGAGGATGATGAGGACGACGAGGAGGGGGATGACGAGGAGGCTGGTGACGAGGAAGACGAGGACGAGGAGGAGTGGGGTGACGAGGAAGACGAGGCGGAGTTCTATCTCGGTGAGTCGGCCTTGATGGCGGAGCAGACCGCTATCCTGGAGTCCATCCAAGATGAGGCGTATGTGGAGTCCAATCGGCGTTTCCTCCGGGAAGAACAGGGGAAGACCGATGTGCTCTTCGATGAGCTGGATGCGGAGCAGCAGGCGGAGGCCAACGACGTCGATGTCAGAATGGAGATAGTGGACATCTCTGACGACGGGGAGTAGTGTAGTTTTGTTGGTAGATGTTTGCTTTTCCATGGTTTTTATGCTTTCCATGTTTTGTATGCCTGTAAAGGTTGAACAATGTCAAGCAATCGTCGATGTCAGAATGGAGACAGTTTCGTTTCCATGTCAAGCAATCGTGTTTTGTTCTTAAGTAGTAGTACTACCCCGTCCCAAAATAAATGTGTCAACTTTGCAGTACAATTCACATTGTACTGGTTAGTACAGGGTTGAGCGAATTAATTTGTGACGGAACGTGTATGTTTTATTACAAATTGCAGTTTCAAGTACCATATTTGGGTCGGAAGGCGTATGTTTTATTACACTGTATTGTTTTATTATAGATTGCAGTTTCAAGTACAAAATAAACGTCTCAACTAGGGCACATATTTGATTCTAGAGATTTCAGTGTGGTTAGATTTGAATATTGGTTCAACATGGTTAGATTCTAGAAAGGCACTCAACAACATGCGCAAAAAAGCCACAGATGTGCTTCTGAGAAGCACCGTCTTGCATGGTTTTACCGCAAGATGGGATTCGACATTTATCCAGGACATTTCGGGTTTTATAAGTGTAGAAAGAATTGTTTTTCACTTATATGTTGTGTGGCAGAGGCACGGCTATTACTTTTGTGAGAGGCATGAATGTGCGGACGGAACGGGCACGGTCACGTATGAAGGATGGAACCCATGCCTCGACAAGAACGACGATCGTGCTTGTAACAGTGAAGTGTATAGATGATACATTAAGGAGACAAAAGTAATAGTCACATCCCATATTAAGAAGGAAGCAAATCTTCACAGACCCGATACGTCGGAAGCTGGCCGTAAGGCACGCTCCTGCCTCTGCGTTTTCGATGATGTCACGTTTAGTGCCAGTGGGGTGGACGTAATGCTCGATTTGCTGATGTTTTTGTTGTCAGCAACTTTCTTAACATGTTACGCATGACAGAGGTACGGTTTTACCCGACGTAGAGGCACGCACGTAACGAACTGGAGGCACGAACGTGATTCTAAGGGAGGTACGGACGCGAAAGGATCGTGATGCAAGGACGTGAAGGTGTGCCTCTGCTTTAAAGAAGCTTTCACTGACACGTTTTCATTGCGGGGGGCATGGACTATGAGCTCCATGTGTTTTCGAAGGCATTAGGCCTCATTAATGAACTTATCAGAGAGAAGGTGAATCTTTTGGTTGACGTCTAGAATGTTGCGTAAAATGACGTGAAGCCAAGTTACGCACGGTCCCCTTGGTATCAGAGGCACATAGGCACATAAGTGCCTATTGTGGTGCACTGGAAATAAACTTGTGCAAAAGACATGTAAACTGCAAGCAAACTACAAGGTTAACTGCGACACAAGCAAACCTAAATTTATAACAAGCAAACGACAGTCTTGAGAGAAAGCAAATCTAACAAGAAATCTAGAATGGCGTGAGCAATGTTCTAGATACTTTTGTTGGCCGGGACCACCTGCTTCAGTAGTCGTAGTCGCCACAGGACCTAGCGCGCTTCCTGGTCTGCTCCTTGTCGAGTTTTGCTCGGCGAAGCCCTTCCTGGATGGTGGTGAGGCGGCTCCATATCTCGTACGCAGCGTAAGCGTCCTTTGCCACGTACTCGATGTGCCTCATGGACAGGGGCATGCGCGTCCAGCGCTGCTGCTCTGCGTTGGTGAGCTCTACGTCGTGGACAAGGATGCCTGAGGCGTCCCCAAGGGAGTCCAGAGGCTTGGTAGCTGTAGGCACCCTCCATTCTTTCTGGATGTCGACGAAGTGGGCGATCTCCAGTCCGACGCGGCCGAGCATCTCTATGTCGCCGTCGATGGAGAAGCCAACAAACGTGTACCTGGGGTCGGCGAGGAAGTTGTCAAACTTGGTGCAGTACTTGTCGGCCGCGCTCAGTTGGAAGAGCAGCACCGGATGATCCTTGCCGACGGAGAGCTGGACGAGGGCGGGTTTCTGATCTTCGCCATGGTCGTTGGTGTACTTCACATCAACTCCGACGATCTTGTGGCGCTCGAACTGGAGGTGTCGCTCGTACTGCTCAATGGTGGTCGCCGCCTTGTGCAAGTCGTTGGTGTGGATCACGTGCAACTTGGTGTTGCCGTGGGCCTGCACCTCCTTGAATTCCCTGGTGAATCCCATGGCCTGGAGCAGTTGGCCCTCCTGCAACCTGGTATTTCGTGGGGAACGATGAGTGGGAGCGCAATGGCGATTTCTGTTGTTTGTGTGTGAGAAGGCCGCGGCGGAAGTCTAAATTTAAGGGCGGGGAAGCGGCAAAGGAGTGGACGATCTCACTGTCGATGCGGTTGTGCACATCGTGGGTTCTGGATCGTGGTTTCATCTCCCTGGTGGTGCGGTTGTGCACATCCTGGGTTTTTGATTGTGGTTTTTCTTTATAAAAAATAAAAATAAAATCAGCAGTTATGTTTTTAACAACCGTCGTATCTCCATCAAGTCGGGGAGATGATCGTTGTCTTGCGTAGTTTGCTGTCAAATGTTAACTTTTACAATTTATCTCGTGAGGCATGCAGGAGCAGTAGGTAGAGGCACAAGTCTCTGACCAAGAGAAGCATGCTTGAAGTGGCTGGTTTAACTCTCGGACACACGGGCGTGGTACATTCATTGGGAGTGGCAATTGTTTTTAGTGATACATTCACTGGGAGGAGCAGTGCTGTGTTTTTTCAGAGGCAGTGTTGTGTGTCCGTGTTGCAGCTGATGCTACGAGATGGACAGAAAGAACGAGAAGCAACGAGAGGCGTGGACATGCAGCTGCAAGAAGCACTCATACAATGAGAGGCGCAACAAGAGGCACAGATACGATGCTACGTGAGGCACGAAGATGAAGCTACGTGATTGCACGGACGTCAATTCGTGTTATGGTGCTATGTGAGGCATGGGCACGAACAAATAGCAGTGCACTCAACTACATGTGCAAAAAGCCAAAGATGTGTTTCTGAGAAGCACCGGCCTCCGTGGTTTTACCGCAAGGTGGGATTCGACATTTATCCAGGGCATTCCGGGTTTTACAAGTGTAGGAAGAATCGTTTTTCACTTATATGTTCTGTGGCAGAGGCACGGCTATTACTTGTGTGACGAAGGAATGTACGTCGAATGTACGTGACGTGAGGATTGACAATAGGCGTCCGTTACTCTTTTTCCGGAATGTTTTTCAATTAACTGCGAGAGGCATGAATGTGCCGACGGAATAGGCACGGTCATGTCTGAAATAGTTGCAAGGTCGTCCCTGAGGTGTCCTATACGCTTTACAGTTACAAGCACGGTCGTCGTTCTTGTCGTGGCACGGAGGTGAATGATGGAGCCTATGCCTCTGCGATAGTCACGTCCCATATTAAGAAGGAAGCAAATCTTCATAGACCCGATACGTCAGAAACTGGCCGTAAGGCACGCTCCTGCCTCTGCGTTTTCGGTGACGTCACGTTTAGTGCCAGCGGGGTGGACGTAATGCTCGGTTTTCTGATGTTTTTGTTGTCAGCAACTTTCTTAACATGTTACACACGACAGAGGTACGGTTTTACCCGACGGACTGGAGGCACGGACGTGATTCTAAGGGAGGTAGGGACGCGAAGGATCGTGATGCAAGCACGTGAAGGTGTGCCTCTGTTTTCAAGAAGCTTTCATTGAGACGTTTTCATTGCGGGGGCCATGGCCTATGAGTTCCATGTGTCTTCGAAGGCATTCGGCCTCATTAACGGACATGAAGCCAATTTACGCACGGTCCCTATAGGAGTGGAGGCACAGAAATGCCTCCGTGGGTGTTTTAAGTAGTTGGTGTTATTGACGGACAACCGTGCCTCTGTAGTGTTCTTCTCTAAGGGTCACGGGCGTAAGCAATGTTATCCAAGGAGAATAAACACCTAGCTACCTCTGTATTCAAAATGTTTTTCTAAAGTGTTCCATACGAACGATTTTTAATATTTGTGTGTGCAATGGTTTGTTAGAACATTGTGCACTGCTTTTAGGAGCATTCTGTAATTGTTGTCCCTGCATTTCGACGCTGCATCCACAAAGGTACTAGTGCATTGCATGCTCGTCATTTTTGTGGATTGCTATGTGTACCTGCTCTGTGCGTTACGCTAGTCGTATAGTATCTGTACTGTGTTTATATTTTTTTAGTTCACACCAATATATTCTAATAATAGAAAACTACAACATTGCACTGGAAATAAACTTGTTCAGAAGATATGTAAACTGGAAGCAAATTACAAGGTTAACTGCGACACAAGCAAATCTAAATTTAGAACAAGCAAACGACAGTCTTGAGAGAAAGCAAATCTAACGAGAAATCTAGAATGGCATGAGCAATCTTCTAGATACTTTTCTTGGTCGGGACCACCTGCTTCAGTAGTCGTAGTCGCCCCAGGACCTTGCGCGCTTCCTGGACTGCTCCTTCTCGAGTTTTGCCCGGCGAAGCCCTTCCTGGATGGTGGTGAGGCGGCTCCATATCTCGTATGCAGCGTAAGCATCTTTTGTCGTGTACTCGATGTGCCTCATGGACAGGGGCATGCGCGCCCAGCGCTGGTGCTCTGCGTTGGTGAGCTTCTTCTTCATGTTGTTGTAGTAGTCGTGGACAAGGATGCCTGAGACATCCCCAAGGGAGTCCAGAGGCTTGGTAGCTGTAGGCACCCTCCATTCCTTCTGGATGTCGACGAAGTGGGCGATCTCCAGTCTGACGCGGCCGAGCATCTCTATGTCGCCGTCGATGGAGAAGCCAGCAAACGTGTATCTGGGGTCGGTGAGGAAGTTGTTGAACCTGGTGCAGTTCTTGTCGGCGGCGCTCAGTTGGAAGAGCAGCACCGGATGATCATTACCGACGGAGAGCTGGACGAGGGCTGGTTTCTGATCTTCGCCAACGTCGTTGGTGTACTCCACATCAACTCCGACGATCTTGTGGCGCTCGAATTTGAGGTGTCGCTCGTACTGCTCGATGGTGGTCGCCGCCTTGTGCAAGTCGTTGGTGTGGATCACGTGCAACTTGGTGTTGCCGTGGGCCTGCACCTCCATGAATTCCCTGGTGAATCCCATGGCCTGGAGCAGTTGGTCCTCCTGCAACCTGGTATTTCGTGGGGAACAATGAGTGGGAGCGCAATGGCGATTTCTGTTGTTTGTGTGTGAGAAGGCCGCGGCAGAAGTCTAAATTTAAGGGCGGGGAAGCGGCAAAGGAGTGCACGATCTCACTGTCGATGCGGTTGTGCACATCGTGGGTTCTGGATCATGGTTTCATCTCCCTGGTGGTGCGGTTGTGCACATCCTGGGTTTTTGATCGTGGTTTTTCTTTATAAAAAATAAAAATAAAAT
The DNA here is from genome assembly GCA_011799875.1 of Thinopyrum elongatum. NCBI lineage: Eukaryota > Viridiplantae > Streptophyta > Magnoliopsida > Poales > Poaceae > Thinopyrum > Thinopyrum elongatum. The sequence continues at coordinate 628,319,336 of CM022298.1, forward strand.
CATCAGTTATGTTTTTAACAACCGTCGTATCTCCAGCAAGTCGGGGAGATGATCGTTGTCTTGTGTAGTTTGCTGTCAAATGTTAACTTTTACAATTTATCTCGTGAGGCATGCAGGGGCAGTATGTAGAGGCACAAGTCTCTGACCAAGAGAAGCATGCTTGAAGTGGCTGGTTTAACTCTCAGACACACGGGCGTGGTACATTCATTGGGAGTGGCAATTGTTTTCAGTGATACATTTGCTGGTAGGAGCAGTGCTGTGTTTTTTCAGAGGCACTGTTGTGTGTCCGTGTTGCAGCTGACGCTACGAGATGGACAGAAAGAACGAGAAGCAACGAGAGGCATGGACATGCAGCTGCAAGAAGCACTTATACAACAAGAGGCGCAACTAGAGGCACAGATACGATCCTACGTTAGGCACGGAAATGAAGTTACGTGATTCACGGACGTCAATTCGTGCTATGGTGCTACGTGAGGCATGGGCATGAACAAATAGCCGTGCACTCAACTACATGCGCAAAAAGCCACATATGTGTTCCTGAGAAGCACCGGTCTCCATGGTTTTGCCGCAAGGTGGGATTCGACATTTATCCAGGGCATTCCGGGTTTTACAAGTGTAGGAATAATCGTTTTACACTTATATGTTCTGTGGCAGAGGCACGGCAATTACTTCTGTGACGAAGGAATGAACGTCGAATGTACGTGACGTGAGGATTGACAATAGGCATCCGTTACTGTTTTTCCGGAATGTTTTTCAATTAACTGTGAGAGGCATGAATGTGATGACGGAACAGGCACGGTCATGTCTGAAATAGTAGCAAGGTGGTCCCTAATGTGTCCTGAATGTATCACCTGTACGCTTCACTGTTACAAGCACAGTCGTTATTCTTGTCGAGGCACGGTCTTGAGAGTCATGAATGTGCCGACGCAACAGGCACGGTCATGTCTGAAATAGTTGCAAGTACGAGATGGGCAGAAACAACGAGAAGAAACGAGGGGCGTGGGCATGCAGCTGCGAAACGCACTTATACAGCGAGTAGCACAGCTAGAGGCACAGGTACGATGCTACGTGAGGCACGGACATGAAGCTATGTGATTGCATGGACGTCAATCCGTGCCCGTGTTCTATCAAATGTTTTAAGTGACAGTTTGTAAAGGCATGGATGTTTAAGGTGACTGAGCCATAGGGGAAGGCGCTAGGTTTTTAGGAGAAGTGATGTGCGGTTGACAGAGGTGTATGCTTGAGCTCATCGCAACAAACTACTTGGCATGACGCTATTCTGTGGAGCACCATAGTGAAAAATATGTATACTACTGACGTGCGGAGCTAGCAACGTCACTAAACTATCCTGAAACATACTTCACCACAGCCATTCATCCTCCATTATTAGTCAGCGAATCCTTTTATTATTATCAGAGATAAATAAACTAACCCACGTAAGTGTTTCACCTTCTTTGACAGGGAATTTTCACCACCGTCCTCTTGGACATAATTATATGCTCAGTTACATACCATGACATAACTAAATAACAAAACTGGTGTGTACAGCCTGTTTAAAAAACAGACATAAATTACTGAACTAGGAAGTATAGCCACCGGCAACGCTCTATCAGGAAAGGTCGTTGATTATCATCCGCAGCAGCTTCATGTTTCCCAATGTTGGCCACCGCTTTTCAATTGTGACAAGGACAATTGAACCAACCCTTAGCTGAGCTTCCCGGGCAAAATCTGAAAAACCAGTCACCTCCATTCTGCCGTCGGTTCGTATGGAGTACGTTGTGCTCATGTCTATTGCATCATACATCTCTGTTAGGCTGATTCCACCGTTTTGAGGTAGCTATCCCAGGTTCATCTTTAGAAGCCTCACAACGGCAGACGGGATTCTCTGCAGATTGTACCGATATTACTAGATAAAATCAATGTACAAGGACATAAAACATCGAAAATAGCAAACAAAACCATGGCAGTGGATCAAAACAAATATTCAATGACTAACCAGACGACCATTTATGACATCGGTGACGTTTAGACGCTGCACAAAGGGTATGGTGGGGAAGTCATCAGACTCAAACACATAGTATATCATCTGTCCAAATTGTCTGTATGAGAGGTTTACGCCTCGACCAAACACTGTTTTCCCAATGTACTCCCTCTCCGAGTCATTTAGAAAATCAAGAGTTGCATGGAAAAAAATAACTCATTTTCAAACAAATTTGTTTAAACAGATGAACTCGGTATTTAAGTTTAAAAGGAATGGTTAAATTCAATGCATGTGATCAAGTTGGGATGATAATCAACAGAATTGCATAAAATGTTTTTAAAATAACTTTGACTGTAAGTATGTCATTCATTTAGTGGACAGGGGTAGGAGCACCAAAGTATGCTGATAAACGTAGTTGATAAAACAGGATGGAAGTTGGTGCACTTACCTAGTGATGGTTTGGGGAGGGGCCTGTGACCTCCTCGAGAATCACTGAGTCTCAGATCTATCTCAATGGACAGACTCCCAGTATCCAGGTTTATGATGATTAGATCTCGATAATGAAGATCGTAGTCACTAATTAACTTTTCCCAGCCAGGTCCATGAATTTTAGACTGGTTAGGTTCATCGGTGATGCAGATCTCATATGACAGATCCTCGTTGGTGATCAGTACTGGATTCCTTTGTTTTCCTTCTTCTTGAAATGCTTCCTCTTTCCACTGATAGATTGAAGAAGTGACTTGCTGCCTGCAATAGCATGGCACATACTGCGCAAGAAAAAAAATCTTACCAGGCATGTATAACCAAGACAAATAGCGCTTATCATATATGTACCAATTGTTTTCAACATGTTGCTATTTGATAAAACAAGGTACATCAAAAATTGAAAACATATCATTAAATGCTTAAATGTAGGCATTCCATTCCAACAATATGGTAGAAACTTTTATTTCCTTCATCAGAAAGATACACTAGTTGGTAGTAACTGATGGGCAGCATGGGGTGGCAAACATTTCTCCTTACCAGGCATGTCTTGAAGCATCGAGGAAGATGCACTGTTATTGCGCTGTGAAGAACGCCTGACTCCAGTCCGGAGCAACCGAAGTTGGTACATATATCACAGCACATGGTTTCCCCTGGAATACGTTGCAAAACAACATTTATATGAAATTCTCAACACAAGGAAAATTTTATTATCTTGAAAAACTATTCGGCTAAACCGGTATTTTTACATAAATAGTCGTTCACAAGCAATTTCCTAAAAAGACATGTGCACAGCTTTTGATTAGAAGGTGAACAGTAGATATGGGGTATGTAATAACAGAGGAAATATGAATTTAATTAAATCAGCATTTTATTTTCCAAAAATGGTTGCTTAATTCATCACAATTCAGTATTGACTATTTTTAGAGCAGTTCACAATCTTGGTTGTCAATGTCAATTAGTGAAAGGATTTCTGCTGCTTGGTTTTAAAAGCAGCTTTAGCAAATGTACATTTCAAGACAAGACAGGCAAAAAGGAGAAACAATAGTCTATCATCAGGCGGCTCAAAGGAGTGTTTGTAACATTAAAATTATATGTAAATTTGTCAGAGCTGCACCCAGCAACAACGTCATCCGCAACCATACGCCACCGTCGTCGACGCCAACCACCGGAACATGTGTGGCTAGGTGGTATTTGAAACGGGTGATCCATCAACGTTAACCTTGCCTCCAGCGTACAGGACCCCAAACGCTATCTTCAAGCACAGACGCCGACTCCTAGTCAACAGCACCCCAAGCGCCGACCTCCAGCACCCTGTGGCCGGTTAAGCAATAGAGCTCAATGTCTGGCCACTCGTTTGGACTTCCGGCCACCGCCGTTGTTTGCAAGACCTAACGGGCTTCAATTTAAACTACCAACCTCCCTCGGCGAAGTTCATCACTCACCTGGGACTTGGACGCCGTAGGTCGCTGCAGCTCGTAGCGTTCTCAAGCACAAACGCCGACTCCCAATCAACCCCACCCCTAAGAGGCATGGGTCGTGTACAGGTTCGGCCTCGTACTGCATTGATTTGGTTTAGATCACAATGAATTTCCAGGCAATTCCTAGCATAACAACGCAGAGGCGTCGCTTTCAAACACGGAGAGGCGAAACCAACAGAGAGGAAAATGGATCATAGCGAAAAATTCACATAGAAATTAAGAGAAAATGGACTAACCCTGGATCTAGAGGGAGAATCGAGAGAGAAGAGACGATGAACTCTACAGTGGGTGAGTGGGAGGGGGCGGTCTGGGTTGGCACAAAACAGAACAGACAGTTATAATACGCGCCTGCTCACTGACATGGGGCTACTGTACAGTGGCAAACACAAGACTATTGGCTTATTAGGAGCATAGAGGCACGCACTGACGGCCCCAACACGCACGGACTTACATGCAAATAAGGCACGACTTTGTTTCTGTTTTCCAAATTTTCTCAGTGAGGCGTTCACTGAGACAGGTTGTGCACGTCCATGACGCACGACCATGCTTCTGTTTTCCGAAGTATTTTTCCCTAGCACGGTCTCTCGGAGGGACAGGGACGTGAAGCCACGGTGCGCATCGTCCTGTAAGGATAAGAATGAGACGCACGGAAAGGCCTCTGTATTCTAAATGTTCTCAGTGACGTGTTCATTGACAGACGCGCGGTCTTTAAGCAGTTGGCGCACGGTTGTACATGCGGACGACGCACAGACGTCTTTTGTGTTCTCCTAGTTGTTTTCGCATGACACGGCCACTCCTAGTTGTGTTCTCCTAGTTGTTTTCACATGACACGGCCACTCCGAGGGACAGGGGAGTGAAGCCATGGTGCGCACGGTTCTGCAAAGAGAAAATGCACTGAAGTGCCTCTGTTTTCATAACATTTTAAGTTGCTTGTTCACTGAGAGAGGCACGGGTGTATGTTTAAATGACGCAAGTCCGTGCTACTATTTTCCGAATTGTTCATTTCTGACATGGTCTCTCGGAGGGACACGGTGTCTGCAATTAAAAGGGGCACGTAGTCTTTCGCTTTGACAAATTCTTCGGATGCATGAGTTTTGTTCAATATGATAATGCGAATGGAAACCTAGCATCTAAAAAGTGATTGGAGGGTCGTTGCTGACCTTAAGTCATTATCACAACATTCCAAATGTTTTCAGTGACGTGTTCACACGGACGTATGATTTTCACAACCTCTTGATGCACGTTCGTTTCCTGTGGGGTGCACGGACGTCCTTAGGAGAGGCGCGGTTGCAGCAGTTGCAGGTTTGCAGTGGACGCACGTTGCTTTTAAAAGACAGAATTTCATGCCAAGCAACTGAGATAAACAAGAGGATACTAGTTTGATTTTTGAGCATCTGTGTGAGCTGATTTCTTTTATCATTGGGTCCAGAAACATATGATCGATATTGAAAATAGAAAGCATGTACATAATTGCTTGACCATGTTTACACAATGCACTCATTCAATATAGCAAGTACATCTCTCCAGACCTGTTTTCAGCATCCACAGTTGAATGGATCTGGCAAATCCAGATATTCAACACCTGTGTTTTTTAAGTCCATGTGCATATGCTCGCAAGTTGTTGTTAATTTAAGCTCTGCACAATTAGAAGCCCTTTTGTCTATCTGGAGTACCTCTTCTTGCCGTTTGTAAAATTCACGAGTGAAATCTCTGCGCAGGCCAAACTTAAGCCTGATGGTCAGTAGCATCCTAGCATTGAGAATAAAGAATGTCACAAATTCAGTGTTTGCATGTGTGACTTCATAGTCTTCCAGCGTTAATGTCATCAAACAAATGTCGTGATTATTGAGAAACACCCGCTGCTTTTGGCGCCATTCATTTGTTATACCTCATTGATCCCATCCTCCCCCCTAAACACACGAGAAGAGCAAACTTAACAGTTAGTGCCAATATATTATGTATATTATGCGTGGGCTTTCAACGTCTGTGAAATCATCACCTCGATAAACAAGTTTTGCAAGCATTGAAAGCATCACAGCAAGTCAACAATCTCATCTAGATTAAAGCATGTCTGTGAGATAAACAAGGTCTTGACGGAATCCAGCACCGCGTGTAGGCTTCTTATGCAGAGACCCTTCATTGAGCACATAACATGATATTATTAGCTCGTGGATGTGAATCTCAAGTGCTTTTGAATAACGCAGGTCAAAGTAACGTGCATAGGCAGTACCTGAATAACTGTAGACCCAATGGCGATATTTGTTTCGTTGGGTAATTCAGAAATTTTTCCCAGTGTGTCCAACACAGGCGCGGACAAAACTGTTATTTGTAGTTGTGCATCTACAGAATCATGTAGCAGTCTCCGGAGGGAAGGGGCATCCTCAATGATCAGTTTTCCTCCGTCGGAATGAATGCCAATGCTTACAAGCGTAGCTAAGTTTATTCGTAGACAGCAGAATTTCTTGTTGCAAACAAGCAGCAGGCACTGCAGGGCAGGGCAACCGTGGTGGATGAACTTCCACAAGAAGACATTCGATATATAAACCTCCACCAGCGAAAGTCTCCTGAGCAGTGGGAGGCAAAGCATTTCTACAAGATTGTCTTCTAGTTTGCACATGGCGAAGGTGATGGTGTGGAGAGACGAGCGAAATCTCGAGATGGATGCCGGTGGCGACGGCATAGAAGAAGGGATTCTGCGTGCTTGCCTGGGCCCTGGGTAGAAGAACTTTGGGAATATATGATAGAACTCTAAAACCTGGAGTTGGTCCAGATTCCGAGACAGGAACAACTCATCGACGCCACAAGGTTCGCACTGGAGGTAGCTTGTCGGGATGCAGAGGCGGCGAATCGGGCCCTCGTGATCGGAGAGGATAGATACAGGAAGACTGAAGCCATCAGCGACAGATTCTCCGCGGCAGTTGCAACTAAGATGTCGGCATTGAGTTCCGACGTATGTTTCCTGGACGATTTGCTTGCCCGGGAGAACGCGGATGATTTGGCAACAGATTTTTCCAGAGATCTGGTAGAACGAGTATCAAGGATCACACGAAAGTCGAGATCGAGTGGTGCGGTGCGCCATATGCGGCGCCACCGAGATGCGAGCACCTGTGTGTGCATGCCTTCCTTTATGGGCAGACGAGAGATGATCTCGCCGAGGATGGCGTCGGGAAGATCGCTGATGCGGTCCGGACCAGACTCAACATGGTTCTCGGATCCAGTGGGCGGGCCACAGCCGCTCCTCTTAACGAGCTTAGAGGGCACGGGTACAGCCAAGAACCTCGTCTTCTTGTTGCTAGAGGCACGCTTCTTCATCTCCATTGCCAAGCTCGTGCCGCCTCCATTGCAGGTCTCTGTGCGGTGGATCTGGGAAAAGGGTTAGGGTTTTACGATCCACAAAGATGACAATATATATACGTACCTAATCTAGAAGATTTCGACAGACGTGGTGGAATAGTCACGGCGTCGACAGACGTGCGTCTTCACGAGGCACAGGTATCAACTGTCCAGATACACAGAAGTTTGGTGGGAGAGGCATGTGTCCGAATACTCAGTTAGAGACGCACGGTTGTGCGGTCTGTAGAGACACGGGGGTGTGGCGCCATGACACGGGGGCAAATGTCATGTGAGGCACGTGCGTGCAGGCGGTGGAGGCATCTAATTGCAATCTGTACAAGCACGGACCTCGTTGAAGCCTCCACAGAGCCAGCTATCAACTCCCTGGATGCACAAAAGTGTGGTGGCAGAGGCATGGCTGCGAACACTCAGTTGAAAAGACATGTTTGTGAAGTCTCTGGATCCACGACAGTGTGTCTCCAGGGGAACGTAAAAGCCACGGCTCGTGGCACGTGAGGCACAAGGGTGCAGGCTCCGGAGGCACCGAAGTCTAGCCTCTTCAGGCACGTACGATTGTCAACCCTTTGAATGCACAAAATTACGGTGGCAGAGGCATGGATCAGAATACTCAGCTATGGAGGCACGGGTGTGTATTCTCTGCAATCACAAGGGTCACGGCAAGTGTCATGTGAGGCACGTGTATTGAAACACCAGAGGCGCGGAAATGAAGCCTCTTAGGCACGCGTGTCAGCCCAATGGATGCACAAAAGTGTGGTGGCAGAGGCATGGGTGAGAATGCTCTACTGGAGAGGCACCGTTGTGAGCTCTCTGGACCCGCGGGCGTCTGGCTCCACGGGCACCTAACAGTCACGGCTTATGTCAGCTATGGAGGCACGTAGATGCACGCGCCGGAGGCACTGTTGGGGAGTCACTACACGCACGGGCGTGGCGTTTCTTCAGGCCTGACTCAGCATAAACCCTCTCTGGGTGCAGAAAAGTGTGCGCAGAAGGTGCCGAAGTAAGGGCTCTACATGCACGTGTACCAACCTTCTTGATACTCAGTTAGAAAAGCACGGTTGTGAAGTTTCTAGACAAAGTCTGACCTTAAGACGAAGAACAGCCGTCATGTCACGAGACACACGGTTTTATTGGCCTACCAATCACGGACTTGCTTCGGTATTGGAAAGGTTCCCACTGACGATTTCATTATCAGTGGGAACATGGTACTATACTAACAAAGAGTCAGTGTCGTGACGGTAAAATACTCAGAATCTTTCCGCTGAAACATTCAATGTGCCTGAAGGCATGGACGTTTGCACAGTTACAACACTTTCGTTTGCACAGTTACAACACTTTCTAATCAAGGATTGTTATGCCAGCTTACAGACGGTACAAAATATTACAAGGGTTGTCTGTTCATGTTCAGACGAAACGCACGTTCAAAAGGGCGCAACAACATGTAACCCTGCAAGCTTGGACAACTTACTCCAGCTCTGTGTTCAGCAGTCACAGCTGAATGGGTCCGTCAAATCCAGGTATTCAACACGCGTGAGTTTTAAATAAAAGAACCGGTGCTTGCACGCTCCTGATAATATAAGGCGAGCACGTTCAGAAGCCTTTTTGTGCCACAGAAGATCCTTTTGATGCTTTTCGTAAAATTCTTCCGTGAAGCCTTGGTGGAAGCGATAGTTAAGCCTCATGGTCTCAAGCTTGCTTGCACTCAGAACAAAGAATCTCACAAATTCAATGTTTACCAAGCAGGGTTCATAGTCATCCAGCGTTACTGTCTTCAAACGAAAGTCATCTCGTTTGACAAACGGTCGGTGCTTACGACGCCATGTATTTGTTTCTCCGCAACAGAGTCCTCCCTAGATGTACATGAAGAATGAAAATACTTAAGCTCTAAAAACAGAGATTCTGTCAAAAGAGCATCCAGTGTAAGGTATTTATTGGATTTTTTGTAGATACGGGTGTATGTAATACTAAAACATGTCTAGCCATGGGTGTATCAATTTACAGACGAATGTAAGACAAGCCTTTTAAGACATACAGTAGAAGTAGTACAGTATGCATGTTATGGGCTTTCGATGTGTGTGAGAATCATCACCTCGATAAACAAGTTCTCAAGGCTTCGAAAGCATTGCATCAGGGAAACGGCCACGTCCACTTCAAAACACATCTTGATGAGCAAAGTCTTGACCGTTTGAAGCACTGTTGACAGGCTGACTGCCGGCAAACCCTGCATGGTGCACGCACAACGATTTTAAAAATTGAACAAAAGGTTCTATTACATGAAATTTGTTTACTCGGACAAGTGCAGCTGAAAACTAGGTACCTGGATAACTGTAGGGTTACGCGTGACCTTGGATTCAGAGAAAAAATCATGGAATTTGCCCACAGTCTCTAGTTTAGGTGCAGACATGACAGTTATCTGCAAGTTGCTGCTGAGAATATCGTTAAGCAACCGCTGAAGTGACGGGGCATCCTCTATAACAAGTTCGCCATGTCCACAGCGAATTCCAATGCTTACAAGGTTACGTGAGTTTATTCTTATGTAACGGCTTTCCATATTCCAAGTAAGCAGTAGGCACCGGAGTGCGGGGCAACTAGAGTGGATGATGCTTTCAAGCGAGATGTCTGATATACCAACGTCCACAAGTGAAAGTCTCTTGAGCAGTGGTAGTTTAAGAGCCTGAACGTAACTGTCTGGTATTTGGCAAAGAGCAAAGGTGGCAGTGTGTAGGGAGGATGCAAACCGAGAGAAGGATGCCGGTGCAAAAGGCGTAGATGATGGGTGTGTGAGTGGTCGTACGACACACTCTCTCACGAAATCTGGGAACATGTAATAGAACTCGAGCACCTGGAGATTGTTCAGTTTGGATGATTTCAACCAGGCGTCGATGGCGGAGGGTCTGGACTGGAGGTAGCACGCCGGTATGCAGAGACGGTGAACTGCGCCCACATGGGCGGAGAGGATGGCTTCCGGAAGGGTCGCATCGTCAGTGCCAGATTTGCGAGGGCACCGAGTTCCGAAGTGCCTTTCGCGGGCGAGCTCCCAGGTAGGAGGCGCCACGGAGATTTTCTCGATATGAACTGTTTCTAGAGGCTTAAAAAGACGAGCGGCAGGGCTCTCACGGCAGTCGGGATTCAGAGGAGCGGTGGGCCATAAAGGACGCCATCGACGAGCGAGGATGCGAGTATGGATGCTATCCCTGATGGGGAGACGAGAGATGATCTCACCTAGGATGACGTCCGGGAGATCGCTGATGCGGTCCGGACGAGTTTTTTTTCCGTGCTCCTCAGATCCGGTGGGCGGACCCTCACCGGTCCCCGCCGGTACCGCCAAACACCCAGAGGAATGCGTCGTCGGTGGCACGAGCCTTGCCCTCTTGGTACTAGAAGCATCGGACTGCATCTAGGACCGACGGGTGCGGTGGATCTGGAAAGACGGTTTGGAGGACGGAGGTGTTGCAAAACACCATTTATCAAAAAAAAGTAGTATTTTTTAAGTGATGTCGTTGCGAGAACAGTGACATCGGACAGTGGCAACAACTCGTACTCCATGCCTCCACTTGATTCACGCAGATGCCTCTCCGAGCAGCATGTCACTACAAACATACTGAACACGGACGCACGATCGCAACTCTTCTTTTTGACATGGGACGCACGACCGCAAGTCTTCTTCCTAATATGGGACCGTGCCTCCGCTTGCTCGACCAACGTGCCTATCTGAGTACAAGACTCAGCTGAAATAATGACAACTGGGAGGCACGACCGTCCCCTCTTATACTATATGACCGTGCCTTCACTAACTTCACGGTTATGCCTCTCTCACTGCACAAAGTCAGCTAAGTTAATCATAGCACAGAGGCATGACCATGAGTCTTCTTAACACAAGACTGAACCTGCACTAGGTTCAAGTGCCTCTCTGAGCAAACATGTCGAACCGAGAGACACACCCACAACAACAACAACGACGACGACAACCACGTTTAGGATCGCATCTGCTTTCAGTACCATAGTCTGAATAAGAATTTGAACTGATAAGTTCTATTAGGTATGTACTATGAGTATTTGAACTGCACTCATAGTTTGAAATAACACATGTACGATACTTAACTTAATACCATAGTAGTTAAAATTTATGTGGTGTAATGCCATCCCTCCATCACCGTACACATATCGCGTCATTCCGTTTTCTTAAAGACCGGTGATCACAAGTGAGAGCGAGTCCTCCCCGCGCATAGTGTGCCACTGGATACTGATGAGTACAACGCAATCAACTGTCAGCCTGGCTGCATCTGCAAAAGCAGAAATCTCGGCGATCGCCATCCTTCCATCTTTGTGTATACAGTAGGTGCCAGGCAAATCAAGGATGCTGAAAATTTGTACAAGCCTGATGCTGCCCTTGAGAGGCAAATATCCAAGCTTCATCCTAAGATCATTGGTAACAATAGCTGGGATTTTCTGTACAATAACAAATTATTCTGGCATTAGATTACGAAGACACACATGTTGACTGTGGTTTAGAGAAAGAAACAATGACGTACCAAACGGTCTGTGTGAACGTTGGTGAAACATAGACGGTGCACAAAGGTAATGGCAGGGATGTGTTTAGCATTTAGGACTAGTTTAATCATGCAAGCCATGTCGATATAGGAAAGTTTTATGCCCCGGGTGTAGACTGTCTCGTCTATGTAGCTCCTTTTCGATAAACTGAGGCCTTCAAGGGCTAAATAAATACAACCATGTATTAGCCACTATGTGTGAAGCAATGAATAGAGCAGTTAAAACTAAAATAAATGAATATTGGCTTTTAAAAGGGAAATTACAGTTTTAAACTACATTGTGAGTACAGAGAAAGATTTAATACATTATATCACAGAGATTAAGCACATAAATATCAACGGCATGCCACAGTAAAATTATAATAGATAGATGTTAAACCAGAACAAATATTGATAAGCGATCAGAACATACCAACAGAAGGTTTGGGAAACGCTTTGTGACCTCCTCGAGATTCACTCAACATCAAGTCAATGGGAAAGAAGAAATCTTCTGCTTGCAAATCCAATTTTATAATATCACCATAAAACAGATCATAGTCACGTATCAACTTTTCCCATCCAGGTCCATGAAACTTAGACGTGTGGTTGCCATCTGTAAACTTAATCTTGTAAGACAATTCCTCAGTAGTGCCGAACACAAGGTCAAAATCTTCGTCTTCAAAACCATCCTCGAAAGCTTCATCTTTCCATAAAGAGATCAAAGAAAGGACCTGGTTCCGGTAGTAGCAAGGGACATACTGCATAAAAGTAAAATTAAGACAAAGGTATATAAATGTTTTACTGATTTTCAGAAAAAAAATGCATGAAAGTGTTTTTTTCCTTGAAATTTCTTGGCTTTCAGGCACGGGCACAGGCACCATCTATGACATTTAATTAAACCTATACAAAACAATGGAACTTCTAATTACATCAAGGCCTATAAAATAAAAACAAGCTTGCGCAGTATAGCTCGCTCCGAAGGAATACGTGTGGTTGCTGACTGCGGAATATAGATAACTGCAACAAATACAGTGACGAAGGTTTTTTACTGGCCACGCGTGATTTGGTAGCAAAACTTACCAGGCATGGCTCATAACAACGAGGCAAAGACACAATCAAGAAAGATTGGGCAACATCAGATTCAACACCGGGACAGTTGAGGTTCCTGCAAACATCACACGCCATCTTTGTCTGCAAGATGTAACAATATATAAGACTCGGGTTCATTAATTATTAAAGAAAAATTTATTTCAACACTCCGCTAATGGTACAAAGAATTAAAGGACTGTAAATCACTGATACACGCTTGTTTCAACGAGTAAGATAGAGCGGAGCGAATGCTGATATGGTGATATCCCTTGATGTTAGTGTCTCTGTAAAAAATGAAAAAACACGCACAGACCTCTTCAAATCTACAAGCTCTTGCAGCGAACTAGCTGGAAAAAAATCTACTGTTGTCCTCCAAGATTATTCCCCTATAGAACCTCTTAAAAGGGGTAAGATATTAACACAAAAACTAAAATTAAAAGGGTAACATACAACAAGAATCCATCTAAAAAAATACAGTGCGCAACGCGTAAGTATTAAGCAGAGGGGAAAAAATTTACTGTATTTCAGAGCAAGTGGGCGAATTGTAGACCATCTATGTGGACTGTAGAGTGAGGAAGACGAAGCAACAAAGATGGAAGGAACCAGAGAAGAAGGGGAGTGGAAGAGCAAGTGACTCGGGAGGGAAGACGCACAAAACGATGTATTTATGGAGTAATTATGGAGAGGGAAGTAATTTTGTGTACTCGCTCGCCAAAGCTGAAACTACTGACAATAGTAAATGGCTCCTTGCCATCCCAGTGCAAAAAAAAGGTGCGGGGGAGGGCGGTGGGGGTTGGTGGGTCTGGCGAGTAGGTGGAGTATTTGGTCGAGCCGGACCATGTCGAAGTCCCTCGCTCTCATTTCCCCTCTCGCTCTCTCACTATATCTCTTCCCCTCTCTCTCTCTCTCCTCTCGAATTCGACGCCTCCTACGGCATCGCATCTGCTCACATCCTCCGGGCCATGTCGACACAAAAGTTCGGACAAGAGGGGAGGAAGGAAGGTTGAACTTCCTTGAGCTGGATTTTGATTTCTATGTAGGTGATTTCCTGCTACATGCGGAGCATTGAACTGGGGTTTGTTTTCCAAACAAAAGATCTGAGCTCTAAACATTCATGTGTCCTTGTAGGAGAACCCTGACACCATCGAAGACCATGATTTCTGTGGCAAAGAGCTCGACCGTCCTCTCTACTGCGTTCTCCACGATACCAAGCCTCTCAGGTGTGTGGCTTTTGAAGGAAGTGACACGGGGAGGAGGTTCTACGGCTGTGCTGTGAAAGTTAGTCACTTTCGAAAATCCAAGCTACTTTCTTGTTGAATCAAACTTTTTGGATATAGGACTTGTAGTCTTCCAAAGAAGACTGATTTCTTCTTGTGTTTTCCGGTTGATTGTAGGAAACATTGTGTAGTCCTTTTACTTTACATAAAAGGGTAAAGGTCACTACTTATTTTACATCATTGAACACAAAAGAAGTAATCTAGACACTCTCATGTTTGTTTACAAATGGGACTTCTGTTTAATAGTCAGTATATTCTTAAAAAAAAACTCTCTGAATAAGTTGACTGCAGAGGTAGCTCCAGATTAATTCAAGCTGGCTTAAAAGAAACTAAGTACAATTATGAAATAACTCCGTGGACAGGGTGGGCGAAGCACCATATTAGTGTTGTGGGTACCTAACCATTGACGTGCCACATTGCACAAACACAGTTCATAGTTAGTTGAATGAGGTTATAAACCAAGTATACGTGAATTTTATTATATTCCAGAGCGTGTGCAGCAGTGTATTAATAGTCTCTGTTTATTTTGTTCCTTTTTGTTCGCAGAGAGGCGTGAACTGTGGAGTCGTCGAATGGGTTGACCGCCCATGGCCTATCATTATGCAGAGGTGCCTACTCAAGCTCTGGGGGATGTTGCATGAGAGCAATGATGATAGGCAAGCAAAGGATGAAGAGATAAGCAGGCTTAAAATGGATATTGAACAAGTGAACCTTAAGCTCGAGAATCTTGTTGCAGCTGTGGAAAGAACTAATGTAACTACCATGAAGATTGATAGGCAGAAGAAGCAGATGGGTATCGTTGATAAAGACGTCAAGCTCATTCAGAGGTCTCTCACAAGTGCCATTCATAATCTTAAGGACGACATGGGTGAGATTAAGCTGGACAGGGATTTTCTGAAGGAGGAGGTGCATAAGCTGAAGGAGAATAGAAAGAAGATGCAAAGCGTCATCTGTGATCTTTTGGGTCAAGGGTTTGCGAACACTGATGACCTCCTGATGATCAAGGCAATCCTCGAAGAATGAACATTAACAGTTGCCTTCTTTTGAAACGTTGCAAGGGATACTCGTCTAGTATAAGTTTATGCTTGCACATGGTTACTTGACTAAAGGCATGGATCTCATTTTTTGCAATCTTTCAGAGGGTGTGTGACGGTCTACGCACATCAAATATTGATCTCCTGAATATTTTTATATTTCATAGAAACGTGCTGCTAGCGAGGCGCATCCGACAATCTTTCGTCTTGGATCGTTCCACGAGACATGGGTTACTATAATCTAGCAAGGCACAGATGTCGCTTTGGCAGGCATGGGGAACCATGCCTCTGGTAACGTGGCACTAACTTGTCAAAGGCACGGTCCTATGTTAGACAGGAGCACCGCACTAGCGCTGACACACATAAAATCTACAATCTACAGAGTCGCGCTTACTCCTGAAGCCGACGCACGCCTGTGCCGACTCGATTGTTTGTACTCAGACATAAACTCGTTCACGGACATGCGTTTACATGAAAGGCACGTACAATCTGAGGTTGCTGGGAGCAAGGTTTGAGATTAAGCAGAGCCACGGCCATGTGCACGTACAGTCTGCCACGAAAGGAGGCAGTGCCGTCTGGTCACTGCAGACGCACTGGTTTACATGCACTAAATGCACGTTCCTTGCAGAACAGGCAAGGCAGTGCCTCTTCTCTTCCAAATGTTTTTGTTCCCTGGTCGACTACCGCACACGAATGTTTTTGTAGCATCACGATAGTGACATAAAACTATCAAATTTTTAGAACAGCGGGTGCATAGCACAAAAGCATTGTTATAACAAGGTTACAAAATGGTGCAAAAGGCGAATGGATTGTTTGGCCTTGTTTAGACATAACACAGTCTCAGATTGGCGCAACAACATCTAATTGTTGTAGCTTGAGGAACTAACTACAACCCTGTGTCCAGCAGGCACAAGTGAACGGATCTGAAAAATCCAGGCATTCAACACGCCTGTGTTTCAGATCCAAGCACAGATGATTGCAGCATGCTGATAACTTGAGATGGGCGCGTTTGGAAACTTTATTCTCCCACGGGAACAACTTTTGTTGATGTTCGTAAAATTCTTGCGTGAAGTCTGAGGGAAAGCGAAACTTAATCCTCATGGTCTCTAGCTCCGTTGCATTCAGAATAAAGAACCTCACAAACTCAGTGTTCTTCCCGCTTTTTTCATAATCTTCCAGCGTTACTGTCTTTAAATGAATGATGTGTTCTTTGAGAAACGCACGGTGCTTGCGACGCCAAATATTTCTTGCACCATCAGGAACGTTTCCTCCCTGAAAACACATAAAGGTTGAAAGATACTCAAGATCTATGGAAGGACAAAATGAACAATAAATTCCATGACCCCCATCCCAATCAGTTCGTCGAACATTTCCCTAGATACGTACGTATGTATGTATAATAGTAATAAAAACATGCCTAGACATAGGGTGTATCCATTGCAAACAAAATGTAAGATAAGCTTTTTGAGATGCAAGGAGTGCTGCACTATGCACGGTATGAGCTTTTCATTGGGCGTGAGAATCATCACCTCAACAAACAAGTTCTCCAGATTTGGAAGGCACTTAAGCAAGTGAACGACCAGGTCCACTTTATAAGTCATGGCCAAAAACAAGGTTTTGACAGATTGCCGCATTGTAGATAGGCTGACCGTCGCCAAACCCTTCACATAACATAGAAAATAAAACATAAAATTATTAGAACAAAAGGTTGGATGACATGAAACTACTTTCTCAAGGAAATGCAGCTGGAATGATTGTGAAATGTCAGTACCATAAGACCTGCGGAGTCAAACGAGATGCTGAATTTGCCCAATGTCTCCAGTTTGGGTGCAGAGACGATGAATACCTCCATGTTATTGCTCTGGAGATCGTGGATCAACCTTTGAAGTGAGGGGGCATCCTCGATGATGAATTTTCCTTTCTCACCACGGATGCCGATGCTTACAAGGTTAGGAGAATTTATTGTGATCCGATGCCTTTCTCTATTGCAAACTAGCAGCAGGCACTCGAGTGCAGGGCAACTAGAGTTGATCATGCTTTGCAACGAGAAGTCTGATATATCAACCTCAACAAGCGAAAGTCTCTTGACTAGTGGTAGTTCAAGTACCTCTACATAATGGTCTGGTATCTGGCAACACGCGAAGCTGACAGTGCGCAGGGAACAGGAAAACCGAAAGACGGACTTCGGTAGTGAGGGCGTAGATGAAGAGCATGTGTGTGATAGTTTGACAGTTTTTTTCACGAATCGTGGAAACAAGTAGTAAAACTCAAGCACCTGGAGATTGTTCAATCTGGGGGACTCAAGCCAGGCGTGGACAGTAGAGGGTCTGCATTGGAGGTAGCACGCCGGTATACAAAGGCCGAGAACTGCACCCACATGGCTGGAGAGGATGGACTCTGGAAGGCACGAACCATCACCAGGAACTGTTTTTCCCTGATGCCAAGTTCCAATGTATCGTATGCGAGCAAGCTCCTCGCTGTAGGCAGAGACCCTACTGATGATCTCGATATGAACTGTTTCTAGGGCGTTAAAAAGACGAGCGACAGGGATCTCACGGCAGTCCATATTCAGAGGAGCGGTCGGCCAAACAGGGCGCCAATGACGTGCGAGCATCCGAGTGCGGATGCCCTCCCTAGTGGAGAGACGGGAGATGACCTCACCGAGGATGGCGTCCGGGAGATCACTGATGTGGTCCGGACTAGACTGCTCTTCCTGATCCTCGGATCCGGTAGGCGCACCCTCGCCGCTTCCAGCCGCTACCGCCAAACCACCAGAGGACGGCGTCGCCGGTGGCGCGAGCTTCGCCCTCTTGGTGCATGGCGCACCGGAGTGGATCTCCATCTCCGTCTCCGTTGCTGGGATCGCGCTGCCTGCGAGCGCCGCTATATGTGGCGTGGATCTGAAAAGACCAAGGAAGAGGGTGTGTCTAGGGTTTCGAGACCCCGTCCTGCTTAAATAGCCGGAGCCTGCCTCGGGCGACGAGCCAGACCGGCGTCGCCGGAGTGGACGCCCGTCAGACCCTTGGGTTTCCGGAGTGGCGCCACGTGGCGTTCACACCCGAATACGAGGAGACACCCGTCGAAACGTAACTGGGGACGGGAGAGAAGGGGAGAAGAGTGGAGGGATCCGTTCAGGATCGACAAGAACAAATGATCGAACTCCTCTCTTTGCATTAGATGAAGTGCTATATATAGCACTGGAACAGGCGTTTTCAGGGGGCACCGGTTCGGGAATTAATCCCTTAATTACCATGTTAATTAATCTTAACAGGATCGAAGGAGCGGTTGGAGAACAAGTATATTATTAATATTGATATTATTTCCACCGCAAAATAATAAATATTGAAATTATTTCTTTCCTGTTTGAGGAAGGAAACGAGGCACAGCCTTTTAGAATAGGGGAGCACTGCCCTGCATGCCATAGAGGCACGTTCGTCGATCGGAGTAGCAAGAGCAGGTTGTACATACACCATGCTTCTCTGCAGTGCAACGTTACTGTCATTAAGTGCTGCAGAGTGACAGCCGACTGTCCGTGTTACAATTGTCTTCGTTGTAAGATTTTAACTCGAATGCACAAGGGCGACTTTCTATGTTTAGTAGCGTCACGGTCCATTATGTTCGTGTTATTATCCAGAGTCACGTTCGTATCTCTTTGCGTTCCAAATGATTCCGTTGACTCTATCACCAGGAGAGGCACGCTATGGCGGCCCAGGCAGGCATGCTTGCGTTTTACGCGGGGTCATGTTCGTGCGTTTATAGCGGAAACCCGCGGCAGCCGCCTCATCCTTGATTCAGTGTTTCGGGTCATAGGCACGGGCATGAAGCGCTCAAAGGCATCGTCGGTGGTATTACATAGAGTCACGCTAGTCTGTGACTCTATCAGACTTAGATGCACGAGCGTTTAGCCCACGGAGATGAACCTTTGTCTTAAGCACAGCCACGGACGTTTACTCTGTGAGGCATGGATTGGCCTATAAGAGAGACGTTGTTTTTAAAAGCTTATTTCCTTGTATTTAAGAGCACGGACGTGCAGTCCATACAGACACGGTTCCGTACATAATTGTGTCACGCTTCTTTCTTGATAAAGGCGTTGACGTTCGTGGCTGTCAGTGTTTCAGTGTCAAGGGTCACAAGCACGGCCATACAGCCCTCAAAGGCATGGCGTGCTATTATATAGAGTCATGCACAGAGGTTTTCTGATTGTATTCCGAATGAGTCGGTGGACTCGGTCAAATGGAGAGGCACGGACGTCAAGCCCACGGAGGCATAGTTTGTTCATGCCCGGAGTCACGTTTGTGCGTTTATTACGGAAACCTAATAGAATCGAGCGACTGTCCTTGTTACAATTGTTTTCGTTGTAAGATTTTAACTCAAATGTACGAAGGCGACTTTATGTGTTTAGTAGCATCACGGTCCTTTACGCATGAAGACGACTTTCTGTGTGTCAGTGTTTCAGGTCACAGGCACGGTTGTCAAGCCCACAAACGCATGACCTGTAATTATCGAGAGTCACCTTCGTGTCTCTTTGTGTTCCAAATGCATCCGTTGACTATATCACCAGGCGAGGCACGGTCAGGATGCCGAGGGAGGCATGCTTGTGTTTTACACGGAGCCACGTTCGTGCATTGATTGCGAAAACCCAATGTTTCGACGGGCGTCTCAGCCTATTCTGGTGTAAACGCCACATGGCACCGCTACAAAAACCCAAGGGTCCGACGGGCATCTCCTCCGGTGACGCCGGTCTGGCTCGTCGCCCGAGGCCAGGCTTCGGCAATTTAAGGCGGACGGACGGAGTCTTGAAACCCTAGCCACACCCTCTTTCTTGGACTGTCCAGATCCAGGCCACATCAGGCGGTGCTCGCAGGCCGCGCGATCCCAGCAATGGAGACGGAGATGGAGGTCCACTCTGGTGCCCCGAGCACCAAGAGGGCGAGGCTCGCGCCACCGGCGATGCCTTCCTCTGGTGGTTTGACGGTAGCGGCTGGAAGCGGCGAGGGTGCGCCTACTGGATCCGAGGATCAAGAAGAGCAGTCTGGTCCGGACCGCATCAGCGACCTCTCGGACGGTGTCCTCGGTGAGATCATCTACCGTCTGTGCACTAAGGAAGGCGTTCGCACTCAAATCCTCGCACGTCGGTGGCGCCCTGTTTGGCGCGCCGCTCCTCTGAATCTCGACTGCCGTGAGATCCCTATCCCACGTCTTTTTAATCCTCTAGATCAAGTATGTTTCGAGTTGGTCACCGCGAACTCCGCCACACCGGAGGAACTCGTCCACGTAACATACACTGGAACTTTTTTTAGATGAGAACATGTCGGTGAAGATAATTTGTATGATGATTCGTACCTTCCAGAGGCCATCCTCTCCGGCCGTCAGAGCGTAGTTCACCGCCTCTGCATTCCGGCGTCCTACCTCCACTGCAGGCACTCCACAGTCGACGCCTGGCTTCGATCCCCAAGACTGAACAATCTCCAGGTGCTCGAGTTTTACTACCTGTTCCCACCATGCTTGATACAACATGCCATAGTGCCATTCTCATGCCCTTCACTCAAGCCATCACCACCAGCATTAAACCCTCAGATTTCCTCCTCTCTCCAAACCATCACCTTTGCTCTTTGCAAGTTACCAGACAATTATGTACGGGCGCTTAAACTACAACTGCTCAGGAGACTCTCGCTAGTAGATGTTGATGTATCAGACGTCTCATTACAAAGCATCATCAACTATACTTCTCCTACACTTGAGTCTCTGCTGCTTGTTTGGACAGTCAGGCACCATTGCATCAGAATAAACTCACCTAACCTTATAAGCATCAGCATTTCTGGTTACTATGGGAAAATTGTTATAGTAGATGCCTCGTCACTTCAACGGTTGCTTTGTGATGGTGCTTGCAAGAAGTTGCAGATAGTTATCACCTCTGCACCTAAACTGCAGGTCATGGGCAAATTATCTGATATTTTTAGTGAATCCAGCAACACAAATGACTGTATAATTATCCAAGTACTGACTTTCAACAATACTTTCACCTCCATTCATTGGTACAAACAAGTTCCATGCAATTCAACCTTTACTCTACTAATATTATGTTTTATTCTACATGAAGTGTTTGCCGACAGTCAGCACATCCATAGCGGTTCATTCTATCAAGACGTTGTCTATCAGCATGGATTATGACCTACACGCAGTATTTTCCTTGGTGGAACACTTCCGAAGCTTGGAGAACTTGTATATCGAGGTGATGCTTCTCACACAAATTGTAAACACATACCATGCATGGTGTAGAACTCCATTCATCAAAAGAAAAATGTCACTTACATTTGTATGTAATGGACAAAGCTGTATATAGTCATGGACCAGTATTAGGACAAAACTAAAAAAAGCTTTTATCACGACAGAGGTTATAGAATTATCCCTTCACTTGCTCTCCCAACAGAATCACTCTTTATGGAGCTTAACCATTTCAAATCTTCATGTTTATTCAGGAAATAGCCTCTAATGAAGAAAGTCTTACGAACGACTGTTCTTGCAAGAACCATCATGACGTTCGTTTGAAGTCACTGACGCTGGAAAGCTATGTTCAATGCGAGAAAAGCATTCGATTTGCGACATTCTTTATTCTCAACGCAGCACAACTGTAGACTATCAGGATCAAGTTTCTTCTTCAGGAAGACTTCATGGAAGAATTCTACAAACAGCAACAAGACGTGCTTCAGTGGGACAAAAAGGCTTCTAAACATGCTTCCCTTAGGTTGTCGCCAAGTTCCAACCACGGGAACTTGGATCTAAGGCACGCAAGCGTTGAGCACCTGGATTTAAAGGATCCATTCACTTGTAAGTGCTGAAAACAGTGCTAGAGTGAGATGTTGCCACCACTTTCCGGTTTGGAATTTACGTAGGTGTGGTGAAACATTGCCCGTACCTTTTTGCTCAATCTGTAACCTTGCCAACAGCAAACGCGGTATTTCGGTCTCTGGCTAAACGGTCTTTTGCTCATGCCATACATTTCATTAGCTAAACGGGCTTGAAGTCTCTGCTGCCACGGCTATGTACGTTTGTGACTTTCTGTGTTTAAGTGATAAGGGTCACAGGCACGGGCGTCAAATCCACAAAGGCATCGTGTGGTATTATATAGTCATGTTCGCTTGTGTCTGTTTTCCGAATGATTCAGTCCACTCGTTCAGACGGAGAGGCAGGAATGAGAAGCCCATGGAGGCATACTTTAGTATTAGGCAGAGTCACGTTCATGCATTTATTGCGCAAGCCGCACATTTCATTAGCTAAACGGAGTCTCTGCAGACACGGCTATGTACGTTTGTGACTTTCTGTGTTTCAGTGATAAGGGTCACAGGCACGGGCGTCAAATCCGCAAACGCATCGTGTGGTATTATATAGAGTCATGTCAGCTTCTGTCTGTTTTCCGAATGATTCTGTCGACTCGTTCAGGCGGAGAGACACGGACGAGAAGCCCATCGAGGCATACTTTAGTATTAGGCAGGGTCACAATCTTGCGTTTATTGTGCATGGTCGATGGTATTACATAGAGTCATGCTCGCCTGTGAGACTCAATCAGACGGAGAGGCACGGAGTCATGCTGAACCTTTGTCTTACGCACAGCCATGGGCGTTTACTCTGTGAGGCACGGAATGGCCTATGTGAGAGACGTTGTTTTTAAAAGTTTATTTCATTGTATTTAAAAGCACGGACGTGAACTCCCTATGGACATGGTTCCGTATTGAGTTGCGTCACGCTTCTTTCTTGATAAAGGCGTCGACGTTGGTGACTATCTGTGTTTCAGTGTCAAGGGTCACAAGCACGAGCATACAGCCCTCAAAGGCATGGCGTGCTATTATATAGAGTCACGCACAAAGGTTTCCTGCTTGTATTCCAAATGAGTCGGTGCACTCGGTCAAAAGGATAGGCACTCACGTCCCTGCCAAGGAGACATGGTTTGTTCTTACCCGGGGTCACGTTTGTGCGTTTATTACGGAAACCTAATAGAATCGGGTGACTGTCCTTGTTACAATTGTTTTCGTTGTAAGATTTTAACTCAAATGCACGAAGGCGTCTTTATATGTTTAGTAGCGTCACGGTCCTTTACGCAAGAAGACGACTTTCTGTGTGTCAGTGTTTCAGGTCACAGGCACGGTTGTCAAGCCCACAAACCCATGACCTGTAATTATCCAGAGTCACCTTCGTTCCTATTTGTGTCACCCGGAGAGGCACAGTCGGGATGCCGAGGGAGGCATGCTTGTGTTTTACGCGGAGTCACGTTCGTGCATTGATTGCGGAAACCCAACGTTTCGACGGGCGTCTCCTCCTATTCGGGTGTGAATGCCACGTGCCGCCGCTCCGGAAACCCAAGGGTCCGACGGGCGTCTCCTCCCGTGACACCGCTCTGGCTCGTCGCCCGAGGCCAGCTCCGGTTATTTAAGCGGACGGAGTCTCGAAACCCTAGCCACACACTCTTCCCCCCTCTGCCCGCCGCCAGGCCATCCATTCCTCTTGCTGCTCTCCATCCTGACCATCTCCGCCATGGCTGCGTAGGAGGAGACTACTGCGGAACCCCGTGTCCAGACACTGGAGGGGATCAAGGCTGGCAAGGGTTCCTCATCTGTAAGTTCACTCTGCTTTCGCTTCATTCGTTTTTTCTTTCCTTCGGCTACTTGATTTAGTTTTGAAACGTTAATAAGCCAAACAGAATCTCGAAACCCTAGCCACATCCCCTTCCTCCTTTTTGTCCGCCTCCAGGCCATCCAGTACTCTTGTTGTTCTCTATCCTTACACTCTCCGCCATGGCTGTGTAGGATGACACTAATCCGGAGCGCCGTGTCCAGACAAAGGACTAGATCTCGGCTGGCGAAGCTTCCTCATCTGTAAGTTCTTTCTGGTTCGGCTTCATCCATTTTTTCTTTCTTTCCGCCACTTGATTTAGTTTTGAAACGTGGATTATTCTGGCGAGCTTCCTACAAAGTTGATGAGGGTGCGTCCTGCCATCAATCTGACACCTTCTCCTTTGTCCAGGAGAAGAACCTGCTCGATACTGTGCAAGCTCACCTCTTGAAGGTTCATTCGTTTTTTCTTTCCGTCGGCTACTTGGTTTAGTTGTGAAACGTGAATAAGCCAGACGGAATCTCGAAACCCTAGCCACATCCCCTTCCTCCTTTTTGTCCGCCTCTAGGCCATCCACTCCTCTTGATGTTCTCTATCCTGACACTCTCCGCCATGGCTGTGCAGGATGACACTACTCCGGAGCGCCATGTCCATCCGAAGGAGGAGATCTCGGCTGGCGAGGCTATGTCATCTGTAAGTTCTCTCTGCTTCGTCTTCATCCATTTTTTCTTTCTTTCCGCTACTTGATTTAGTTGTGATACGTGGATTATTGTGGCGAGCTTCCTCCAAAGTTGATGAGGGTGCGTCCTGCCATCAATCTGACACCTTTTCCTTTGTCCAAGTGAAGATCATGCTCGAGAATCTCCTGGAGACGGCCAACAAGTTGGACGAGGAGAACAAAGCCACCATTGCACATCTTAAGGCTGAGAAAGCGCAGCTCGTCCTTCAGCGCGACAAGCTGAAGCTTGAATCATACGTTATGAAGAAACAGATAAAGGAACTTCGCACCGAGCAACCAAAAAAGAAGTCTCGCCGGACTAAGTAGACAGCAGCGACACTGATCGTCGTATCTGAAGCTATTAAGCAGTGCACTAAAAGTTTCTTATTTTGTCTTGCGTTACCTCGTGTCGTCAGTAACTTTGATAACAAATGTGTTTTGCTTTTCTGGGTCACGTTCATTCCAAGTTTATGGTTACAGATGTGAACATTAACGTCATGGCCCATTCGAGAGACGCTGTTTTTAAAAGCACGGACGAGAAGTCTCTGCAGCCAAGGTTCTTTGTACCAGCTACAGTCATGTCTTGTGCACTCATGAAGGCGTGGACGTTCCTGCCTTTCTTTGTTTCAGTGTTTCGGGTCACAGGCACAGGCATACAACGCTCAAAGGCATGGTCGGTGGCGGTTACTCTGTGAGGCACGGAATGACCTATGTGAGATAGGCTATTTTTAAAAGTTTATTTAATTCGATTTAAAAGCACGGACGTAAACACCCTACGGACAGGGTTCTGTATTGAGCTGCGTCACGCTTCTTTCTTGATGTTACGTATTTTGTTCGATAAAGGCGTGAACATCGTGGCTGTCTGTGTTTCAGTGTTAAGGGTCACAGGCACGGGCATAAAACGCACCAAGGCACGGTCGGTGGTATTACATGGAGTGATGCTCACGGATCGAGAAGGAGCACGGTCGCCGCTTCCTTCCGCTACGATGACAAGCACACCACAAGAAGGCGGCGTCGCCGGTGGCGCCACTCTCGACATCTTGGTACTACAAGCAGCGCATTCCATCTCCACCTCCATTGCTGCGGTGGCGCCGCCTGTGACTAGAGTTCGGTGAGGTGGATCTGGAAGAGGCACGACGTGAAGCCCATGGAGGCATACTTCAGTATTAGGCTGAGTCACGTTCATACGATTATTGCGCAAACCGTACATTTCATTAGCTAAACGGGCTTGAAGTCTCTGCAGCCACGGTTACGTGCATTTGTGACTTTCTGTATTTCAGTGAAAAGGGTCGTAGACATGGACGTCAAATCCACAAAGGCATCATGTGGTATTATATAGAGTCATGTTCGCTTGTGTGTGTGTTTCGAATGATTCAGTCGACTCGTTCAGACGGAGAGGCACGGACGAGAAGCCCATGGAGGCATACTTTAGTATTAGGCAGGATCACAATCATGCGTTTATTGCGCACGGTCGATGGTATTACATAGAGTCATGCTCGCCTGTGAGACTCGATCAGACGGAGATGCACGGGCGTCTAGCCCACGGAACTGAACCTTTGTCTTACGCACAGCCACGGGCGTTTACTCTGGGAGGCATGGAATTGCCTATATGAGAACCGTGTCCGTATCGAGACATAATTGCAGATGTCACCGCTGAGGCGCGTTTTTTAAAAGCACAGGCTTGAAGTCACTGCAGACACGGTTACGTACGTTCATGACTTGTGCCGTGTAGGCACGGACGAGAATCATGATCAGGGTCACAAGCACGGGCGTCAAATCCACAAAGGCATCGTGTGGTATTATATAGAGTCATGATCGCTTGTGTTTGTGTTCCGAATGATTCCATGGAGGCACGGACGAGAATCCCATGGAGGCATACTTTAGTATTACACAGGGTCACATTCATGCGTTTATTGCGCAAACCCAACAGAATTGGGTTCCGATATGAACACTCACTGTTTACTTTGTGAGGCAATGAGTGGCAGATTCAGGAAACGCTGTTTTTAAAAGCACAAGCGTGAAGTTTCTATAGTCACCGTTCTATACCAAGTTGCGACATGTCTTGCGTACTCAAGAAGGCATGGTCGTGGCTTTCCGTGTTACAGTGTTTGTCACGCAAAAGATAGTCAAGGAGGAGAAGCACTACTCTACCTCCAACGCAGGCACGGTTATACATGCATTGTATGCATGATAGATGCATACGAGAGGCATGGCCGTAGATGCAACACACGCACGGTTACACATACATCATGCTTCCCTCTATTCCAAAAAACAATCTACTTTGTGTCTTTTTATCATGATGCCACACAGAATTTTTTAGTTCCCGCGACTGTACAAAGGCATAGAACTTCACACTTTATAGATCAGAATAACAATAACCATGCCTTTGTTCTAAAAAATGGAGAGGCCACTCACTCACTATGGCATGTTGCAGCATCAACACAAGAAGAGATAAAACTAGATTAAGTTTAGCGCTCGGCAGCTCCTTCATGGCTGCACACAGCACAAAAACAAACAAGCCTATGCACGGTCCAAACAGTACAACGGTTGTTTGATAATGTTTACACGGAACCAGAGCTTAAAAGATCGCAACAACAAATAACTCCACAATCTTAAACAACTAACACCACACCTGATATCAGCATCCACACCTGAATGGATCCGTCAAATCCAGATAGTCAACAATCCTCTCTTTTAAATTCGGACCAACACCGCTGCAACTTGATGATAATTTAAGACAAGCGCTCTTAGAAGCCTTTCTGTGCCACTTCAGAACCCTTTGTTGCTCTCGGTAAAATACTCCCGTGAACTCTGTCGGAGGAGAGATAAACTTAATGCTGATGCTCTCCAGCTCTTTCGCACTCAGAACAAGGAACGTCGCAAATTCAATGTAACTCTGGGAGGAAACATAATCTTCAAGCGTTACTCTCTTCAGACAAATGTCGTGATGTTTGAGAAATTGCCGATGCTTAGGACGGCATTTATTTTTTTCACCATGAAGAATCAACCGTCCCTAAGAATATACATGAAAGGATGAAAATACTTAGCGTCTATAAAAAAGAGCCTTAAAAAAACCAAATGAAACAATTAATTCTACCACCTCCATAACAAGAAGTTTGACATAGACTTGTCTAGATATGGAT
Organism: Thinopyrum elongatum; assembly: GCA_011799875.1. Classification (NCBI taxonomy): domain Eukaryota; kingdom Viridiplantae; phylum Streptophyta; class Magnoliopsida; order Poales; family Poaceae; genus Thinopyrum; species Thinopyrum elongatum. The sequence continues at coordinate 628,347,029 of CM022298.1, forward strand.
GTATCCAACAATAAATCATGTGTAAATACGAGTGCATCCATTCCAGTCAAATTTGAAACAAGCATTTTGGAATGGAAGGAGTACTACAGTATGCATATTTCTGAAGATCATCACCTCGACAAACAAGTTTTCGAGTTTTGGAAAAACTTGCAACAAGCGAACGACGAGATCCACTTTATATTCCATGTAGATAAGCAAGGTCTTGACAGATTGCCGCACTGTTGTAAAACTAACGGCCTCCAAACGCTTCACAAAAATTAACAAAAGATGAATCACAAAATTAATAGAATACAGGTTGGATGACATTAAATTTGTTTCCTGTCGAACAAAATAGAATATAGCTGGGAGGATTGTGAAAACTCAGTACCGCAAGACACGTGAGACTAGGCGGATCTGTTATCTCCAAGTAGTCCTCACCCTGCATGAAGCAAAGAACATAGATCATCAAATTAATAGAACAAACATTGGAACAAGTGCAGCTCCATTACAGTGTCATGGAAAGTCAGTACCTCAAGACGTGTGAAGGCAGACAAGAACAGGAATTCACCCAGCGTCTCCAGATTAGGTGCGGAGACAACGATTATCACCGAGTCGTCGACCTGAATATCGTGGATCAACCGTCGAAGCGAAGGGGCATCCTCAATAATGAGTTCTCCGTGTGGACCACAAATGCCAATGCTTACAAGGTTAGACGAGTTTATTATGACGCGACGACCTCCTCTATTGCAAACAAGCAGGAGAGACTCAAGTGCAGGGCAACTAGAGTGGATTATGCTTTGCAGCGAGGCGTCTGATATATCAACCTCCACAAGCGAGAGTCTTTTCACTAGTGGTAGCTTAAGCGTCCCTATGTAATTGTCTGGTATTTGGCAAAGAGCAAAGCCGAGGGTGTGGAGAGAGGAGGAAAACCGAAACACGGACTCCGGTGCCGAGGGCGTAGTTGAAGTGCATAGATCCAATAGAGTTACCTCCTGCATCAGAAATTCTGGGAAGAGGTAGTAGAACTCAAGAACCTGGATATTGTCCAGCTTCCAGGATCGGAGCCAGGCATCAACGATGGAGGGTCTGCACTGCAGGTAGCACGCCGGAATAGAGAGGCGGCTAACCGAGCCAGTATGGCCGGACAAAATGGATTTCGGAAGACTGACAACATTACCGACAGGATTTCGACAGAGCCATGTTCCGGAATAGCATTTGCGGACGCGCTCCTCCGTGAAGGTGGACATCTTAGATATGGTCTCGATCTGAACTGTTTCAAAATCATTAAAAAGACGAGCGACAGAGATCTCACGGCAGTCCAGATTCAGAGGAGCGGCGCGCCAAACAGGGCGCCACCGACGTGCGAGGATTTGAGTGCGAACGCCTTCCTTTGTGGAGAGACGAGAGATGATCTCACCTAGGACGGCATCGCCGAGATCGCTGATGCGGTCCGCACGACATTCCTGTTCTTCCTCCTCGGATCGAGAGGGAGCACGGTCGCCGCTTCCATCCCCTCCGACGACCAGCGCACCACCAGAAGGCGGCGTCGCCGGAGGCGCCACTCTCGACCTCTTGATGCTACGAGCAGCGCTTTCCATCTCCACCTCCGTTGCTGGGGTGGCGCCGCCCACAACCAGTGCTCACTGAGGTGGATCTGGAGAAATGGATTACATCCTGTCGACACACGAAATGACTAAAATACCCACGACGGGGAGCGGAGGGGTCCACATTAATTACCTCTTTTTTTGGAGCGAGTGCCCGGGTTAATTACTACTCGTAACAAGTATAAATGGTAGGTGGCTGCTTGAAACAATAAATGGAGCCACGGATTTCAAGGTACGAGATGCACGGTTGAACACGCAGACCAGGGACGGGCGTGCCCCTCCGTGATTTAGTTATTTACCGCACACATTACTTTGAAGAACCTGTTCGACGTCATCTTGCCTCTGCGAGCGGCAAAATTTTCCACGGGCACGTTGACAATTAAGTCACTAGAATATTCAAGGCCGTGGCTTTGCTTTGCAGATGATTCTGCTGAAACGCTCATGAACAAAACCAAGGAAGCGAAGTGATGATAGAGGCACGGCTTGTCACGTACCTGACACACGGTCCTGCCTTCGGAATTGTAACGCACTGTTCTACATGCAACACAGGCACGGCCGTGATTCCACGTGTTTCAGTAGCATGTAAAGACATGATTCTCTCACAGGAAATGCCATGAACCTACTGCCAGGCACTATATCCATTTGTGAAACAGAAACGCAAACACAACCGTGACCCGTTGTGTTTGAAATCTTTGCATCACAGAAGCACGACGTGAAGGCACATGAGGTACCGTTGGACATGCATCGCAAGCACGGTTATGCACATGAGGTACGGTTAGGCACAGTGCAGGGACATAATTGCAGATATCACCGTTGTTGTGCGTTTTTTAAAAGGACAGGCTTGCACTCTCTGTGTTTCAGTGTTTCAGTCATTAGGGTCACAGGCACGGGCGTCAAATCCACAAAGGCATCGTGTGGTATTATATAGAGTCATGTTCGCTTGTGTTTGTGTTCCGAATGATTCAGTCGACTCATTCAGACGTAGAGGCACGAACGAGAAGCCCATGGAGGCATACTTTAGTATTAGGCAGGGTCACATTCATGCGTTTATTGCGCATGGTCCATGGTATTACATAGAGTCATGCTCGCCTGTGAGACTCGATTAGACGGAGATGCACGGGCGTCTAGCCCACGGAACTCAACCTTTGTTTTACGCACAGCCACAGGCGTTTACTCTGTAAGAGACACTATTTTTAAAAGCTTATTTCCTTGTATTTAAAAGGCATGGCGTGTATTATATAGAGTCACGCACAAAGGTTTTCTGATTGTATTCCGAATGAGTCGATGGACTCGGTCAAAAGGAGAGGCACGGACGTCTAGCCCATGGAGGCATAGTTTGTTCTTACCCGGGGTCACGTTTGTGCGTTTATTACAGAAACCTAATAGAATCAGGCGACTGTCCTTGTTACAATTGTTTTCGTTGTAAGATTTTAATTCAAATGCACGAAGGCGACTTTATATGTTTAGTAGCGTCACGGTCCTATACGCATCTAGACGACTTTCTGTGTGTCAGTGTTTCAGTGTTTCAGGTCACAGGCACGGTTGTCAAACCCACAAACGCATGACCTAAAATTATCCAGAGTCACCTTCGTGTCTGTTTGTGTCACCAGGAGAGGAACCGTCGGGATGTCGAGGGAGGCATGCTTGTGTTTTACACGGAGCCACGTTCATGCATTGATTGCGGCGAATGAGCTGAAGAACATGCTCGAGCATGTTCTCAAAAATTGAATATTCATAGTATACATGTCAGTTCTTCTCCTTTGTCCAGGTGAAGAACATGCTCGAGAATCTCGTGGAGATAACCACGAAGTTGGACGAGGAGAACAAAGCCACCATTGCACATCTTATGGATGAGAAAGCGCAGCTCGTCCTTCAATGCGACAAGCTGAAGCTGGAATCATACGTTATGAAAAAACAGATAGAGGAACTTCGCACCGAGCAACCAAAAAAGAAGTCTCGCCGGACTAAGTAGACAGCAGTGACCCTGATCGTCGTATCTGAAGCTATTAAGAAGTGCACTAAAAGTTTCTTTTTTTGTCTTGCGTTACCTCGTGTCGTCAGTAAATTTGATAACAAATGTGTTTTGCTTTCCTGGGTCATGTTCATTCCAAGTTTATGGGTACAGATGTGAACATTAATGTAATGGCCCATTCGAGAGACGCTGTTTTTAAAAGCACAGCCAAGGTTCTTTGTACCAGCTAGAGTCATGTCTTGGGCACTCATGAAGGCGTGGACATTCCTGCCTTTCTTTGTTTGGGTGTTTTGGGTCACAGGCACGGGCATAAAACGCTCAAAGGCATGGTCGGTGGCGGTTACTCTGTGAGGCACGGAATGGCCTATGTGAGATAGGCTGTTTTTAAAAGTTTATTTCCTTGTATTTAAAAGCACGGACGTAAACTCACTACGGACACGGTTCCGTATTGAGCTGCGTCACGCTTCTTTCTTGATGTTACGTATATTGTTCGATAAAGGCGTGGACATCATGGCGAGCATAAAACGCTCAAAGGCACGGTTATGTGCGTTTGTGACTTTTTGTATTTCAGTGATAAGGGTTGTAGGCACGAGCGTCAAATCCACAAAGGCATCGTGTGGTACTATATAGAGTCATGCTCGCTTGTGTCTGTTTTCCGAAAGATTCCGTTGACTCATTTAGATGGAGAGGCACAGATGAGAAGCCCATGGAGGCATACTTTAGTATTAGGCAGAGTCACGTTCATGCGTTTATTGCACAAACCAAACACGAGATAGACAGTTAGGTTCTTCACTGCGCACATACAAAAAACACAAGAGCTTAACAGAGGAGGAGGAGAAGATCTCAGAAAAAAAAACGAGGATGAGGCACAGTGCAGGGACATAGTTGCAGATGTCACCGCTGGCGCGCATTTTTTAAAAGCACGGGCTTCAAGTCACTGCAGCCACGGTTATGTACATTTGTGACTCTCTGTGTTTCAGTCATTAGGGTCACAGGCACGCGTGTCAAATCCACAAAGGCATCGTGTGGTATTATATAGAGTCATGTTCGCTTGTGTTTGTGTTCCGAATGATTCAGCTGACTCATTCAGACGGAGAGGCACGGACGAGAATCCCATGGAGGCATACTTTAGTATTACGCAGGGTCACATTCATGCGTTTACTGCGCAAACCCAACAGAATTGGCATGGCCGTGGCTGCCTGTGCCCTTCAGTTATTTCTACGAGCACCGCATTCCATCTCCACCTCCATTGCTCGGGTGGCACCGCTCACGACCAGTGCTCGGTGAGGTGGATCTGGAAAAATGGATTACAGCCTGTCGACCCGCGAAAGGACTTAAACACCGACGACGGGGAGCAGAAGGGTCCACATTAGTTATCTTTTTTTTACAGGAGGCTCTGGGTTAATTACTACTCGTAACAAGTAAATGGTAGATGGCTGCTTGAAGCATTAAATAGAACCACAGCTTTCATCGCAGGAGATGCACTATTGTACATTCGGGAGGCAAGGTCCTTTCTGTGTTTACTAGCATCACGGTCCTTTACGCATGAAGGCGACTTTTCTGTGTGTCAATGTTCCAGAGTCACGTTCCTGTCTCCCAGAGAGGCACGGACGGGAGGCCCAGGGAGGCATGCTTGAGGTTTACACAGAGTCACATTCGGGAGGCCCAGAGTTACACGCTCTCATGCTTGGGCGTTCCTGGATGTCTGTGTTTCAATGTTAAGGGTAATAGGCATGGTGCCGTATAATATAGAGTCACGCTCCGCTACGTTTGTGTCCCGAATGATTCTGTCTACTCGATCAAATGGAGACGCACGGGCGTTAAGCCCACAAAGGCACCGTTAGGTCTTACGCACAGTCACGTCCGTTTCTTTAATTGCGGAAACCCAGCGGAATGGGTTCAAATGCGAACACTCACTGTTTACTCTTTGAGGCACGGAATGGGCAGTTCGAGAGACACTGCTGTTGTATATTCTTCGCACGGTCATGGGTCCCAGGAAGTCACGTCGTGATATTGTGAAGAGTCACGTTGAACCGTTCACAAGGACAGCCACAGCCGTGAAGCCTGGAGAGGCATGGTTATGCCTTACCAGAGTCACATTCATGCGTTTATTGCTGAAACCCAACGGTTCGATGGGTGCCTCCTCGTATTCGGTTCTGAACGCCACGTGGAGCCACTCCGGAAACCCAATGGTCCGACGGGCATCTCCTCCGGTGACGCCGCTCTGGCTCGTCGCCCAAGGCCAGGCTCCGGCTATTTAAGGCGGACGGACGGAGTCTCGAAACCCTAGCCACATCCTACTCCTCCCTTTGTCCGCCGCCAGGCCATCCATTCATCTTGCTCATCTCTATTCACTGACCATACAGCGTGCATTTCTCCACTGAAAAATTAAATCTACTTTATATATTTTAACCTGGGTGCCACAGCATTTTATAGTCCTTCGGCCCGTACAAAGCCGCAAAACCACACACCTCCTTCATGGCTGCACGCAACACAAAAACAGACAAGCCTACACACGGTGCAAAGACTACAACGGTTGTCTGATAAAGTTTACATAAAACCCAAGCTCAAGAGAACGCAACAACAAATTACTCCATACACCTGGACAACTAACACAAGGCCTGATTTCAGCATCCACACGAGAACGGAACCGTCAAATCCAGGTATTCAACACTCCTCTTTCTTAAATCCGGACGCGCGTGGCTGCAACTTGATGATAATCTAAGACGTGCATGTTTAGAAGCCCTTCTATGCCACTCCAGAACCCTTTCTTGCTTTTCGTAAAATACTCCCGTGAACTCTGCGGGAGGGGAGGTAAACTTAATGGTGATGGTCTCCAGATCCTTTGCAGTAAGAACAAAGAACTTCGCAAATTCAGAGTAACTCCCGGAGCGAACATAATCTTCCAGCGATACTGTCTTCAGACAAACATCGAGATCTTTGAGGAACTGCCGGTGCTTACGACGCCATTTGTTTTTTTCACCATGACAAATCATCGATCCCTAAAATATAAATGATGGGTTGAAAATACTTAGCGTCTATAAAAAGAGATACAGACCATCAAAAAACCAAATGAAACAATTAGTTCTACCACCTCCGTAACAAGAAGTTAGACATAGAGTTGTCTATATATGGATGTATCCAACAATAAATCATGTGTAGATACGGGTGCATCGATTCCAGTCAAAATTAAGACAAGCATTTTGAAAAGGAACGAGTACTACAGTATGCACATTTCTGAAGATCATCACCTCGACAAACAAGTTCTCCAGTTTTGGAAAGCATTGCAGCAATTCAAGGACGATGTCCACTTTATAATACATGTAGATAAGCAAGGTCTTGACTGACTGACGCATTGTTGTTAGACTGAGTGCCTCCAAACCCTTCATGAAAATTAACAGAAGATGGATCACAAAACTAATAGAATAAATGTTGGATGAAATAAAACTTGTTTCCTCACAAACAAAGTGAAGCTGGAAGTATCGTGAAAACTCAATACCTCAAGACACGTGAGACGACATGGGTACGGTTCAGACGCAGAGACACCGGTTACCTCCAAGTCCTGACACTGCATGAAGAATAGAACATAGACCATCAAATTAATAGAAAAAACATCGGAACAAGTGCAGCTCTGTTCCAGTATGAAAGAAAGTCAGTACCTCGAGAAACTTCGAGGGAGACACGAACACGAATTCACCCAACGTCTCCAGTTTAGGTGCAGAGACAACGGTTATCGAACAGTGGTCGACCAGACAATCAACAATCAACCGTCGAAGCGAAGGGGCATCCTCAATAATGAGTTCTCCATGTGGACAACAAATGCCAATGCTTACAAGGTTAGACGAGTTTATTGTGACGCGACGACCTCCTCTATTGCAAACAAGCAGGAGAGACTCAAGTGCAGGGCAACTAGAGTGGATTCTGCTTTGCAGCGAGGCGTCTGATATATCAACTTCCACAAGCGAGAGTCTTTTCACAAGCGGTAGCTTAAGCGTCCCTATGTAATTGTCTGGTATTTGGCAAAGAGCAAAGGCGAGGGTGTGGAGAGAGGAGGAAAACCGAAACACGGACTCCGGTGCCGAGGGCGCAGATGAAGTGCATAGATCCAGTAGTGTTACCTCTTGCGTTAGAAATCTTGGGAAGAGGTAGTAGAACTCAAGAACCTGGATATTGTCCAGCTTCCAGGATCGGAGCCAGGCATCAACGGTGGAGGGTCTGCACTGTAGGTAGCACGCCGGGATAGAGAAGTGGCTAACAGAGCCAGCATGGCCGGACAGAATGGATTCCGGAAGACTGACCACATTACCGACAGGATTTTGACAGAGCCACGTTCCGGAATAGCATTTGCGAACGCGCTCCTTGGTGAAGGCGGACAGATGCAATATGGTCTCGATATGAACTGTTTCTCCATCGTTAAAAAGACGAGAGACAGAGTTCTCACGGCAGTCGAGATTCAGAGGAGCGTTGGGCCACAAAGGACGCCAGCGACGTGCGAGGATTCGAGTACGGATGCCATCCTTGATGGAAAGACGAGAGATGATCTCACCTAGGACGCCATCGGCGAGATCGCTGATGCGGTCCGCACGACATCCCTCTTCTTCCTCCTCGGATCAAGAGGGAGCACGGTCGCTGCTTCCATCCCCTCCGACGACCAGCGCACCAGCAGAAGGCGGCGTCGCCGGTGGCGCCACTCTCGACCTCTTGATGCTACGAGCAGCGCTTTCCATCTCCACCTTCGTTGCTGGGATGGCGCCGCCCATGACCAGTGCTCACTGAGGTAGATCTGGAGAAATGGATTACATCCTGTCGACCCACGAAACGACTTAAATACTCACGACGGGGAGCGGAGGGGTCCACATTAATTACCTCTTTTTTTTTGGAGCGAGTGCCCGGGTTAATTACTACTCGTAATAGGTATAAAAGGTAGGTGGCTGCTTGAAACATTAAATGGAGCCACGGCTTTCAAGCCACGAGATGCACGGTTGAACACGCAGACCAGGCACGGGCGTGCCCCTCCGTGATTTAATTATTTAGCGCACACATTACTTTGAAGAATCTGTTCGACGCCGGAAAGACGATTCTACAGCCATCTTGCCTTTGTAAGCGCCAAAATTTTCCACGGGCACGTTTGACAATTCAGTAACCATAAAGACCGTTTCAAAGATAAGTAGATTCAAGGCCGTGCCTCTGCCTTGCAAATGATTCTGCCGAAAAGCTCATAGACAAAAGCAAGCAAGTGAAGCGATGGCAGAGCCACGGTTTGTCAGCAACCACACACACGATCATGCCTTCATAGGAAAGTGATACGAGACGCACTGTTCTACCTGTCACACAGGCACGACCATCGCAAACGCACGGTTTGCCACGTACCACACAACGGTCGTGAAGTGATACGACACGCACTGTTCTACATGCCACACAGGCACACCCGCTATTCCACGTGCTTCAGTAGCACGTAAAGACGTGATTCTTTCACAGGAAACACCGTGAACCTACTGCCAGGCACTATATCCATTCGTGAAACAGAAAAACAAACACAACCGTGATCCGTTGTGTTTGGAGTCTTTGCATCACAGAAACACGACGTGAAGGCACACGAGGCACGGTTGGACACGCATCGTAAGCACGGTTATGTGCTCTATATTTCAATCACTTACAGACATGCATTCATAACAGAAGAATAGGCGTGAGAACAGGCGAGGCACCGTTACCATGAAAGCCACGGTTATGCGGCCCAAGAAGCACGACCCAGATTCTGTGCTTAAAAATGTTTTCGTTCCATGTCGGCGGGCGTGACCATGCAACCGTCAGAGTCACGGTTGAACACTCACCAGTGGCATGGCCATGGCTGCCTGTGCCCTTCAGTTATTTCTATCTCTCTGTCACGCAGCAGAGAAGCATGCTTGTATGCTTACAACATCCACGTTCAGAAACCGACGCGGCTGCACAAAACAACAAGAAAACCTGTGCCTCTGATATTCTTCTCCGCCGAATAAAAATACATAAAGAAGCAAAAGGCGTTCTTATTTAAATTTGTTTTGTTTCTATAGCTGCAGCAAATTAACTTACAAGCCGTTCTTATAACCACAACATGAAAAAATAAACAATCGACACCCGCCCGCCCTCCTCACCGATCGCTTGCTATTTCATCGCTCCACGTGCGGCCTTGTTTTTGAATGTTCAGCGATCCTTCTCCATGCATTTGCCCGTCTCCACCCTTGTGCGTAGCTATTCAAACTATTTACCTGAAAAAATAATACACACACATAAAAACCAAAAAACAAAGAGAAAGATTGCGGTCATAACTGTTTTTTGCTTACGTCCTGTTTAAGCTGCATTATTACCTTTTAATTTTTCTATTCGTACTGTTCTCCGGTACCAAAAAGTCTCCACTCAGACCTTTCCTTTCTAAAAATGGACTGCGCAGATTCCATGCCTTGTCCCGGGCTTCCCTGCACGCATTCTGTGTGCCTGGCTTGTGTGATGTTCGATTCTGGCATAGATGCAAGACTTTGGTAAATGCTCCCTGTTGTCAGTGGGGTCGTTGGAGTTGCTGGCGTCTGACGTCTTCCTCCTGGGCTTGGATTGCATTGTCCTGAGCCGTTTGATGTCCTCGATGGTGTTGTCGGTGTTGTCGGCCATTTCATTGACCTTGCCCTCTTCTCCTGCTGCGATTTCCTCTTCTGCTCTTCAATCCTCATCCTCTCCTGGACTTCTGGGTTATCCGGGCAGTTTGTTTTCCTGTGACCCTTTACTCCACAACGGCCGCACTTGGATGCGGCTTTGTTGCCTTTTCCTTTCTTCTTAGAGCCAGCTTTGATTCGATCTCCTTTTTTCGTGCCCTTTGAGCCACTCATGGGAGGGTTCTTGAGAGTTTCGGCAAGAATGGCTGTGTCTGGTTCCTCAGCAAGTGCCGCCATGACTTTTATTTTCATATCTACCTTACACTCACGCAGCACACGGTATGCCTTGTCTTTTCTGCAAGCATTTGAACAGATATCCGACAACTCAGCGTAAGCGAGGCCGAATCTCATAGTTTCATCGTCTTGTGCGGTCATGCTATCACCTTGACATGTAGACAGAACTTTTAGACTCTCTGATAGATTCCTGGTCCATCTGGGGATGATGAAGGATTTTCGAAGTTGATCGATCATGCCTATTTGATCCATCACCTTAAGCACATGGCAGCACTGAATGCCATCCCTACTCATTTTCTTGCAGCTGCAACTGTATATTTCTTTTTGCTCATCCACATCTACCCTGAACTCAGACCTATCAAATTCCTCGCCCGGATATGGTTTCCACACTTTTTCTCCAGGCTCAGTAATCTTTTTTTTTAAATACTGCCTCCCCTTTGCCAGGTCAGAGCACTTGAAGTAAGTCCGGTTCCGTAGCTCCAGCTGGAATTTCCTGAAAATTTCATTCGTGTATACTTGACTTGCTTGTCTTTCAATCAGAAAACCCATCTCTAGTGATGGCGCCTTCTCTTCTGTTCGGTGTCTTTTCTTGTCAAGCGTGGCGAGGCAATTTTGCTGAATCATGTGATACGCATGAACAAACCTTTTTATAGCGTCCTTGTGGTCGACGTAATTCTTCCACATCAAATTCGTGCTCTCACTGCGAGTGGTTGTTGATGAGAAAGGATAGAAGTAGTCTTTGAAGTAGGCCGGCACCCAAAAATTCCGGAGTTCCCATAGCGTGTTCAGGTGTTTGTTGCCTTCCGCCTTGTGCACAGAAATTACTGCTTTCCAGGCACGCTCAAACTCGTCTTGATCTAGTGAGTTTTTGACGATTTGAAATATATCATCAGACATCCCTGGGTGCTGCGCAAACACTGCTGCGTTATTTTCCTTCAGGTTCTTCCTAATATGCCACCAGCAGAACCTGTGCCTCGTTCTCGGAAGAGCTTCCTTTATTGCAGTCTTCATCGCCTGGTCCTGGTCTGTTATTATGTATTTCAGCTCTTTACCTCCCATTGCCTCGACAAACGTGCTTAGGAGCCACTTGAATGACCCTATTTTCTCATCCTTTAAAAGGCCTACTCCAAACAAGACGGTCGACCCGTGGTTGTCGACACCTATAATTGGTGCAAATGGCAAGCCATATATATTCGTAGAGAATGTCGTGTCAAAAGACACGAAATCTCCATATAGATCATAATTCATCTTACACAAGGAGTCTCTCCAGAACAGGCTGCGCACTACATTGTTCTCTGTCTCTTCCACATGGTGGAATCCCGGCCTCCGCCTCTGCATACCAGCAAACAGTTTCATGGTGTCTGCGATATCAGTGCCGCGCTCTCCAGCCCTGTCCCGGCATGCAATGTTGCTTATGTCAATCATGTCGAACATAATTTCTCGCCTCGGTTTCCCCATGGCAGTAAAAATCTGCATAACCTTCCTTGGTTCTAACCTCGCCTTCTGTAGCACTTGTATAAAGAATTTCTCCTGAGGTGTCATCTTCTTATAGCATCTCATGAACTTCAGCATCCAATCAGATGGGTGAAGCTGGTGGTTGTGCTCTAGACGCACATTCTTCAGATACCATTTCCTCCTATCTGTATCCCTCTTGGCTGTTATTTGGACTGGGCAGCTTGTCCGGATCAAGCAGTTGCTCCTTCTCTCCTTAACATGTCTCTCAGTTGTTTTATTCTGCCCTTCCTTGGTGCACTGAAACACCTGCTTGTCAAGCTGCTGATCATATGTCGATCTTCTGCTCGTTGATCGCTTGGCAGCAAAGCCAACCTTTCTAGCATATCTGTAGAAAAAGAAAAAGCACTCATCCAATGATCTGAATACCATACCACCCTCTGGTTCGAGCGCTTCGGTGACCTCCTGAATCGTTGGGTATATGCCTTCTTTAAACATGTCGTCCATTTCTTTCTCTACAATGGTCGGCGGCGCCGTGATGATTCTGTCTACCATGTCTTCGTTCATCTGATCGCATTCACTTCTGACGACATCAGTCTCATCGCCAGCCATAGGTCCACTTACAGCGGAGCTGCTGCTGCTCTGTTGTTTGTCACACGCAGCAGCGTCGTTTCTGCATGGCACGGTCAAATCCATAAATGAGTCTGCCTCTCCACTGTTGCATTGTGCAATGCTGCTCCCTGTTTCTCCGGCACTCGTGCAACCAAGGGACTGTGCTGCTTCTACCATGCAATCCATGCTGGCGATGTACGCTACTTGCTGCTGTGAACGTTGCGTTCCCTTCGAAATGGATGGAGAACTATGATATTTCTTTGCCTCATCTGTTATCCCCTCCGCCAAATCCTGAACACATGGCAAGAAACAGAATTAGATGTCCAGAGCAGCATATGCATTTTTTTTAATTTCTAAACAAAAGATTTATATGACTCATCAGGGCTCATCTGGTATACCAAAACCAGACCCGTGCCTCTTCATCGAGTATAAGCGGTACACCAGAGGCACTGTTCACATTACACCCAGCAGCACGAATGTGACCATGCTACACACACATCTGCACAAAGAGGCACAGATGTGCTTCTGTTTACACCATACAACCGGAGAGGCACAACAACATCCTATATAAAAGAACAACTGCACATACAGGCATACCAGACGGACAGCCGTCCTCCTATTTTGCACTTTACCCTGTTCTTCCATAAAACTGTTTGTGTGTTGAATTGAAAAAGCATAGTTCCGACGTCACCTTTGTTTTCCCATGCCTCTCTTGTCTAGCAAATCTTGGCGACAACCTCCGTGCATTGGTGATTTCGCTGACGATTCTGAATGCCATCGGAGATCCTTTGGAAGGACCCCTCATGTTGAACGCCACAGGTGATCCTTTCAAAGGACCTTGCCTTATGTTTTCATTGATCCGTGGACTACCGCGAAACTTGCTTCCTTGCTCGTACACCTGCGTGTGGAAGATACTACAACTTAAATATACCAGACGAAAACAAAGAAAAAATTGCTCACAAAAAAATATACATTTGCTTTAAATGTTGTTGCACGTTCGTATTTGCTGTCACCTGTATTGCTTTCTGGTGCTGCTGTATGGTAGAGTTTATTGCTCCTATGTTTGATTTTGTCGTTGGGCTCTTCTTGCTTGTGCAAACCGTACCGAATCCTTGAACACCAATGCTTTTGTTGCCAATGATCCTTCTGCTTGCATCAAAGGAAATTATGTTACCCTGTACCTCTTCATTATGACCGCCTACAAACGCTGGGCCATCACAACGCCCACTCTACGCCTTTGTGGGCATCTGTGTCTTCAAACCAAAAAATAATTAGAGGCACGTGCAAGTAAAACTTCCACGTACGTTCAAAACCAGCGTTTGAAGTTTTCATTGTTACCTGCACAATCTGCTTAGTGGAGTCTCTGCTGCTTAGAATGCTCCTCCTCGCAGGTGTCTGTTGCACACCATGCTCCTGGTTGGGATGTTTGCCAAGAACTTGTATCTCACTCTTGACTCCAATTATTCCAGCCCGCATGGCATGTGCGTGTTTGACAGCATCTGCATCCTTGATCTCCTTCTTGTTTTGTAGTAAAAAAAAATTCTTCCACCTCTCGATACTCAACTGCAGAGTAGATGCATAGGATAAACAGATATTACAGCATTCATCCAGGATATATAAATCATTTTTGTTGTTGTTAATGATCTACTATTTGGTGTTCTTAGTGGTGGCACCTTGACAGCAAACGTCCCAGAAATAAAAGACCAAACACTAATGTTCAACTGCCTTACTATTACCTGCCTCCCATAATCCTTGCCGATGTCGTTCAAAGACCGACCGTCCCTGTTGTCCTGACCAGATGACGCACTCCTGAACATCTGCCCAAAAAAGAGACGTAATAAATATAAAGGTTATAAACCTGCAGTATCAGTGTTGAAACTTTTCGAAGTCGATCTCAATCTTCCTTACTAAACTTTTACACTTACAACGCAACAGAGATATATTTTTAGTTGTATATAATTGACATATATAAATATATACATAAATTAATTTTTAATTAAACTACAACCTCAACCAAAGTGAGATCCTCTGATGCTAATTTGCTTGTGCAACACTTAACACAAAGATAACCATGAAACCTAACAAAAGTAACAAGCTCGTATTACAAGGACGAGAGTACACAAAACAAAAAACAAACTCAAATCAGAGCTACAGTGTAAAACTAAACAGTTTTATTCTATGAATCCCGACCACAACAAATTCATCAACAACTTGAATCTCGTGTATCAGGAATCGCCACGCAAAAGGTGCGTTGATAAATTTTTTACTAACCTTTGATTGCCGAATCTTATGCGCTGATTGTTCGGAACTCACACCTTTCTAAATTGTGGGGGGATCTGCTTCCCTGCAGTTTGTCAGCGATCTCCTTCAATGATTTTGAATCTGGGAGAGAGAGAAAAGAGAAAGAGAGAGGGAGAGAGAGAGAGAAAGAAAGAGAGAGGCTACTTTGATTTTTTGCGTGCAGGAGAAGAATAACCTGATAGGTGGGGTGAGTTTTGCGACGCATGAGAGATGGGCATGTTTCTTGGGCGTGACAAGATGTGGTAGGTCGACTTCACTTGACCGTCGACGAGACTGACAAGTGGGCTCTCAGTTACTAATTCCTCTAAGTCTCTCACTAACTTGTGGGGTCGGCCTTATATGAGTCCTACGAGGAGTACCTCCATCTGAGGTGAGAAAATGTGGTAGGTGGACTTCAAAGTCATACTGACATGTGGGCTCTCAAATAGTTCCTCCAAGTATTTGACTAACTTGTGGGGTCGTCCGCAGATGAGTTCCAGATCTCTCTCCATCTAGCATCGGTGGCGACAGGCGAGGCATATTCTGGCTCTCCAAAGGAAGGCCAATCCTAATCCCTCCGCGGAGTTCGCTCGTCACAGAAAAATTATCGGTCTCCTTCATCTCACTCGCCGTGGATCTCCTGTTCAGGTAATCCATTGCATCCTCACCATGATTATGCCACCGATTCAACGTTTGAACAAAAAAATTACCGGTGATATAGCAATTCCGCGGGCTGCGTACACACCGCATGTGCGCAACATAGCACGTGGGGCGCGATTTGAATATCGGTTCCGGATCCAATTATCTTCAGCTGGTCCATGCTCAAACTGTTGCGCCGTCTTAGCAGCAGAAGGGTTCTGGATTTAAAATTAGGACTCAGCTGACCTCACTTTAATCATGCCAACTGCATGCTTGCGCCCTGGTTTTGCTAAGTTGAGTTATATCTCCAGCCATGCAAAACTTAAACACTCTCGTGACCACAGATTATATTAGTTGCAGAGCTCAATGAAACTGCAGTCAAAATTCACTATCCTGATCCCTAACATGAGGACACAGGTCAAATGATTGTATAGATCCGCAATCTATAGCAAAGATCCAAAGGACTTACGTCCGTTTTTGCAAAGCAGTTAGTAACTCAGAGTTAGAATCCATCTTAGCTAACCAACCTGTTGATGATGGTCTCACATGGACTGCTAACAACTGTCTTACATAGCTGACCTGGTAACGATGACGTCTCATGACCTCTTATGTAGAGTTCGATGAGATGGACTCCACCCCACAGCTGTCGGAGACTCAATCTCAGTCTGTCGATGGCACGGAGATTGTCACCCAAGATTTCATGGTTCATGACCAACTAGAGGCAGAGAGACTAAGGATCGAGTTAAAACGTGCAGCACACAAAAAGCTTGTTGAGGAGTACAGGAGAAAGAAGCAGCTTGCTGCCTCGAAGTAGGTGTTTTTTTTCATGCATCTCGCGTGTGTCATTGAAATTTCTTTGGCAATCAATGCCTCTCATTCTAGCTGCATTTTTAATCACGGCTTAAATATTTGTGTCTGTTTTGCTAACTCGGTGTTTATATATAAGCTTCTCCCAGAGAAGCATGTGGTTCAACAATACATTTGTTAAAGGTCATTTCTTATCTTTGTCCACAGAGCCGTTACAATGGGTGAATATGAAGAAGAGTTCAGCACAAAGCTAAGCTTGCAGAAATTCATTGCTGTCTGTGAAAAGCTAACAGAACCACAAAAGCAGCTTCTTAGAGATATTGGTTTTGGATACATTCTCGGTCTGTGCTGTCGCGAGCTTCCAAGGTGTTTCGTTCGCTGGCTTGTCCGCTATTTTGATTGCCCTTCCAGGTGTTTCATACTGCCTAGTGGATACAGATTCCTTATCAACTCGTACACAGTGCACCGGATCTTAGGAATTCCACTGGGCGGGCAGATTATCCCTAGAAAAAGCTCAGAAGCTTTCAGATGTCAGGTTAAGTCTGAAACTCGGTGTGCTGGGCACGCTCCAAACATCAGAGAGTTAACAGATCTCATAACCCCAGAGCTAACAGGAGAAGTGTTTCAACGGGTTTTTGTGATGTTTGCAACAGCGGTATTTCTATGCCCAACGACATATGATTGCGTTAGCCCCGACTACTTAGCCGCTCTAGAAGGACCAGCAAGTAACATATCATCATATGATTGGTCCAATGCTATCACAGAGAAACTGGTGGCATCACTCCAGACCTTCAGGGACAAAGGATTCGCAGGCGCCCTGTGTGGCTGCCTCCTGATTCCAGTGGTTCGTTCACTAACTTGTACATTTCTTTATACCCACAAGCAGCTACAAGAACATGATTAATTTTTACCTCTTCCCCACTTGCAGATAACGTATTTTGAGTACCTGGATACGAAGATGATGGACCTGGAACCTGACACTCCTGCAAGACTTGTCATGTGGGACACAGAGGCCATTAAGAATTATGCTAACATAGACAGCCTGTCAACAGAGGACGGAATTTTTGGGAAACACACGGTGAGTCAACTTTTCATCATTTTCCTTTGGCGAAGTTTTTGACTCAGCAGAATGACTTAGCTGCCATGTATTAATTTGACTTGACTGTAATTGTTTCCTTCCACATGGCAGCTAAAAGACATTAGGCGCACGCCTTTCCAACCACCGCCTGGCTTTCAGGCGCCATTTTTCCAAATGAGTCCCAGACTAGAAGCCTACATAGAAGAATTTGTGCCTCAAGAAAAACTTTGTTCCGTAAGTGATTTCCAGCTTCTGCACCTGATTTTATGTTTGAAATGATGTTCCCTAAGTTTTTACGAAACAGATACATGTCCTATTGTGTTCATCCAGACAGTTTCCTATAGTACGTTAGCTGTGCTTTTGTGTTAAAACTAGAAGTGCTTCATATAGGCCGTTAGCTGTCCTTTCGTGGTCATCCAGACAGTTTCCTATAGTACGTTAGATGTGCTTTTGTGTTAAAACTAGAAGTGCTTCCTATAGGAGGTTAGCTGTGCTTTTGTGTTAAAACCAGAAGTGCTTCCTACAGGACGTTAGCCGTGCTTTTGTGTTAAATATAGAAGTCCTTCCTATAGTACGTTAGCTGTGCTTTTGTGTTAAATATAAAAGTGCTTCCTATAGTACCTTAGCTGTGCCTTTGTGTTAAATATAGAAGTTCTTCGAATAGTACGTTAGCTGTGCTTTTGTGTTAAACATAGAAGTGCTTCCTATAGTACATTAGCTGTGCTTTTGTGTTAAATATAAAAGTGCTTCCTATAGTACGTTAACTGTGCCTTTGTGTTAAATATACAAGTGCCTCCTATAGTATGTTAGCTGTGCTTTTGTGTTAAAACTAGAAGTGCTTCCTATAATACGTTAGCTGCGCCTTTGCGTTAAAACTAGCAGTGCTTCCTATAGTACGTTAGCTGTGCCTTTGTGATAAATATAGAAGTGCTTCCTATAGTACGTTAGCTGTGCCTTTGTGTTAAATATAGAAGTGCTCCCTATAGTACGTTAGATGTCCTTTTGTGTTAAAACTAGCAGTGCTTCCTATAGTACGTTACCTGTGCCTTTTTGTTAAAACTACAAGTGCTTCCTATAGTACGTTAGCTGTGCCTTTGTGTTAAATATAGAAGTGCTCCCTATAGTACGTTACCTGTGCTTTTGTGTTAAAACTACAAGTACTTCCTATAGTACGTTAACTGTGCGATTGGGTTAAATATAGAAGTGCTTCCTATAGTACGTCATTTGTGTTTTTTGTGTTAAAACTACAAGTGCTTCCTATAGTACGTTAACTGTGCCTTTGTGTTAAATATAGAAGTGCTTCCTATAGTACGTTAGCTGTGCTTTTGTGTTAAATATAGCACTGCTTCCCTGCGGCGGTAGATCAACCATGCTTCGTAAGGTACGTCGGGTGTGCTCTTTCAAGGAATGTGTTCACCATGATTCATGGACTTTGTTAGCCGCGCTTCCCACAGCACATCATGTGTCCTTCTGCGCACATTATTCCATGCCCTTTCTGCAATTATTGACAGAACGTACAGTAGTTCACAAGATATTTTTCATTTTCGGTATTAATAACTTCTTTTCATTCTCGGTATTAATAATTTCTGATGGTTTTTGTTTCAATTCCAGGCCAAGGTGAAAATTGCCAAAGTTATCAATGAAATGTACACAGAACTTTTCTCGCGGTTTCAACCAGTTCTCGAGCAGAAATTGGAGAAGCTCCTTTCACTTGGTAGGGATCTTAGTGCAAAAGAAACCAAGACCAGACACCGGGGCGTTTATTGTAACTTGCAACAGGACAACTCAAATGAAAAAGAAACTTTTTCATCACTCCCTTCAACATATTCTACGCTTCCAAGTTCTAGCACGACAAGCAGTCAAAGTTCTTCCAGCAGTGGCTCAACCAGTGTCCTTCACGCCACATCATACTCCTTGGAAAATTTAAAGGGTTGCTGCGATACCCCTGACCCAGAATCCCAAAATCCGTACGACAAAGAGCAGTCCCAAATTCATCTATCTTCATGCCTAAAATCATCAACCCAGATTAAGTTGCTACTGGAGGTGAACAGGATCGACCACAACAAAGAGGACATTGATGAACAAGCCAAGATTCATCTGGACAAAGTGCATAACCATCTGCACAACTGCCTTGATGGCTTGCCGGTTCATGAGCCCTTCGTGTCAACATCTGAGATGCTGGAGAGCGGGCAATTATAATGACAGGTGAAAATTCGTCTGAGTGTTCTGTACCGATTGAAACCCAAAATTCTGCTAGAGGATCTGCAGACCACAACTCTCTGACAAGCCCACTGGAAAAACTCTTGGAGGAAACAGCAAAACCTACTGCAACAGAAACATCAGCCTCGCACTCTGCGGTTGACAAACAATTACTGACTGATCCAATCTCAACAGATACACTTGGAGCACCTGTTTATCACATTGGGAAAACGTCACCAACTACTGCACGGTCCAGCGGTTCTGACAGCGCTCACAACAACTCTTCAACCAACACAAAGAGCCTCACTGTATCCCAACCTGCACAAAAATCAAACAATGTCACTGGACAACGTTCTTCTTCGCTGCCGGAAGATAAGGTCCATCTTGTTTCAACTTTGAGTGACGAGAAGAACATTGCTGAAACAGAACGCACAAGAGCTACTTCCTCCCTTGCTCCTACAGTAGAAGTCCCCAGTGATTCTGCCAGCGGTTCTGGCTCAGTACTGGACACAGGAAAAGCAATTCCATCCACTAGTGATGCTCCACTGGTTGCTGCAGCATCTGTCGATGCAGAAGACAATAACATTGCAGAAGAACATGAACAATGTATGAAGCAACCACCTATTGATCCCACAGATAGTGTCCCTATTACCACAAGCGCACATCTGCCAGAACCGGAACAACAAATGGCAGCTCACAAGAGGTCCTTACAGCAGTCAGAAGATTCAGGTAACAAGAGTACAGCGCCTCCTAAGAAAAGAGTTAGAATACTGGAGCCTCCACATAATTCAACAGAAACTGCAAACAACCAGTCTATACATGCTGACAACCGCAGAGGCCTCCTTGATTGTGGATTCATTGATGATGATCAAATATGGTCTGACCCATCTATCTATGAACAACTTGACAGATTCATTGAACAAAAAAAGAAACAACCCTTTCATAACCAAGTAGCATCACAACAATGCCAACCTAATACTGTCTCACACTTGGCCAAGAATTCAGGCTCGTCAGCAAGATCTTCCCTTTCTAACTATCCAGAGCCACCTATACCCAGTAGATCAGGATCAATGTCATGCGGTAGCCACCTCACACAGGCCTTTGATACGTCATACTCCATAGGGTTAACTCAAACTGTCTTGTCCCAAAGTTTACCAGCAACTCCCTTGTCCCAACACTACAACCAACCAGCTCCTAGTATCAAAAACCACTTCTACCGACATCCTGGTGCTCAGAATAACGGCGGTTCAAACAGCAGCCAGCGCTCACCTTATGCAATGAACAACCAAAGTCACAAGCAGTACCAGCAACAAACCCCTGTCGGTAATGCCCACTACCCCCAGCACAATGATGCTTAGAATAACAGCACTACACAGTGCCAACAACACTAACCTCAAGAGCAGAACAGTCAGCAACCACGCAGAGGAGAGTCTAATGGACAAAGTTACACTGCCTTGCAACAATAGTTCAGCAGCATGAGGTATTCCGGCCATCCTCTGCAGCATTTTCAAATAGATATTCCTTCAAGCTCAACCGGCGATCCAACTGTCACACCATTAGAACTGCGCATGCAGCACCAACCACAAGGCCT
Source organism: Thinopyrum elongatum (assembly GCA_011799875.1). Taxonomy (NCBI): domain Eukaryota; kingdom Viridiplantae; phylum Streptophyta; class Magnoliopsida; order Poales; family Poaceae; genus Thinopyrum; species Thinopyrum elongatum. Next base: position 628,368,159 of record CM022298.1, read on the forward strand.
AATGGTCCAAAGAAACAACAATTATAATGAGGGTCATCTACAACTTAGTAATGGTCAATTGAACTCCGGTCGTCATGTCTTCCAGCCTCATCAACATCATTCTCAGCTAGAACAGACTCGATTCACTGACCAAGGGAATGACCATCAAGATCACTGCCAACTTTTGGAAATAAGAGATTCCACAAACGAGGAGAAAGAAGTGTATGAAACAATCGTCGACAATACGCCAAGTGTCAGGCAAAATGATAGGTAATGAATTCGTTGTTCCTGTTACAGTAAAGTTTTGGTCCCTTCATTTACTACTGCGTATTCTGCCTGAAGCTATCATATTCAAGTGTTTCGGCTCGATTCTTCTACTATTGTAATTGAATACTAATCATTTCCTCTTATGTTAAATAAGAAAATCATACGATTTAAAATTCATTTTTGTTTTGGCAGCAAGAGGATATTCTTTGTCGATCGACGTTGGGCCGATCATCGAACTTTAGGTTTGTCAATGAAAGTATACGGATATATCAACTCATTCGTGGTCGACGCTTACTCAACGTTGCAGATGAAAGAACAATTCTACGGACAGCCAACACCTGTGCACAAGCATATAATGTACATGGACGCCTCTGTAAGTTCTTGCTTCTCATAAATAATAATAACAAACCACATTTACTACTACTACCGCACTGAGTGACACAGCTTCAATTTTCTGCAGGATAAATTTCAAGTTCTAGGAGCAAGCATTGAACTACTCAAGGAACATATTGTGGAAAAAACTATTGGGTACAGGCTGCCCAACAAATGTAACATCGTGAGTTCACCCTACTCACTCTATCTGCCTAGTGTTCGTCTTCGATTCTACCAGTTTTTCTCGTTACAATGATATTATTCCCTGTTAATTGTTTTAGGTCTTAATACCTGTGAGAAAGGAACCACATTTTATCTACCTCATCATCGTGAATCTTGCAATGCGTCGCTTTGAAATTTTGTGTCCTTATATCAATTGCGATGGTATAAAGGAACACTCGGACATTGTCATCGAAAACTTCAAGAGAGCTTACCATTCTGCTTACAACAACCATCCTCACACCATTGCCTCCTTTCATGTCAAACCTGTGCAGAGTGTATGTAACTCAAACAGAGAGTGAGTTTCTTTTAACTGTAGCTCTACCTCATTTAAACCATGCATTTTTTTGTTCCACTACACATCCCATATCTACTGTTCACCTTCTAATCACAGACATTAATGCTCTCAATTTTCAGGGATGACAGTGCTATTTACACCATGCATTTGATGCCGCTCATTAATTTGAATAATAATTCATTTTTTATCAATAATGTAAGTTCACTCTCATTGACAACACATCAACATACGTTCATCCAAGCTAGCTGAACATTATGTTTTACAATAAATTTTATTAGTTTGCACGTTTATGTGTTTGCGGATCCATGTGAAACTGATGAGAGAACAACTAACTTTCAAAATGATAACATCCAACTACAACACAGGCCATGTATTTGAGGCACTGAGCATCGTCCTCGACAAGCACAATATCCGGCGCAAAAGAAGAAGAGTTGGAAAAAGATGACTACTGCTTAACTGTGCCTTAATTTAGCTGGAGCCATCCGATCATTCTTTCAGCCATATCGACTCATGTAATCACAACAGTGTTTCAGCTATTTTTGTGTCGGTACAAGATATCTGCTATGGATCCCATTAAACACAGTTGTGCGTTCAAATGGTCAAATCTTAAATTCCTGAACAGCAAACATTATAAATAAGAATCGTATTTTTTCCAAAAGTTGTAAACATCATATTCAAGACATCACTCACTTCCTTGCACTAGAACACCACTCACTTCGAGTAGACATAATAAATGAAACAATTGGAACACAGAGGAAAAACACTATCGATTCGTAAGCATCTGACGAAGGAGCTAAATGACTCACCTCCAGTAATGCAGGTCACGGAGGCACTGTCGTGCCTCTTATCCACAAAGAACGTGCCTCTCTTACCACGGACAACTAAGCTGACACACACAAGTGCACCACCAGTTAACACAGGACCGTCCCCTCGATAGCTTAACACCGGTCCCTCTCCAAGCCAACGAGTCATGGAAGCACGACCGTGACTCAAGTTAACGAAAGAAGATCCATCCTCTGGGATAGACGAATAAACTAAAAAAATACCAAAACAGAAGAACGACTGTGGCTTCAACTGTAAAAGGTCCGTGACCTCACAAGTTTCACCAACGAGTCTCTCTCAGCAAATAAGGGAAAGCAAACATTCTGAAAGAAAGGCACGACCTTGCCTTTGAATAACATCGTAGACGTGCCTCTCTGAGCAAACGTGTCAGAGGAAGCACTTGCGAACGACAGACAGAACTCTGACTCAACATAACATAGGACATGCCTCCACTAACTAGACAAACATGACTTCACTAGCAGACTACCTAGAAATATTACAGAACATACAACCATGACAGTGACTCATACTAACATAACGCAGTGCCTCTCCGAATTTAGTACCCAAAGAAAGGATAACGCCTCTGCCAAACATACGACAATGCATCAAATGCCTTCACGGCCATGCCTTTCAAAATCAAGGTACCACCACAATAATTGAAACACAGAAACGCAACCGTCGCTAACACAATACTCCCACAGCAAGTATCACACTGGATTACCGTCCCTAAAACAGACAACAAATATTGAAACAGACAACATATATTGAAACAGACAGAACAGTGAGAAAATCTGAAGAATCTTAAAAACACTCAAGCTCTGCATAAAAACATTTCAAACACACAACCACAACCGTATATTCAATATAAAAACAATCGTGCCAAACACAGTACGAACACAAAGTGAAAGTAACGCCCCTACCTGTCAGTGTGACGATATTGAGAGAAGAACTGAAGCAGCTAGCAAACTAATAACACCAGAGTGTGCCTTGCCTAAAACAAAAACAATGCCTCCCTGAATAGACGACTGTGCGCTGCCTAGAATCATGAAAGTGCACATCTGAGTGCTCCCCTTAATACATCTCATCTTATACCAACTCGTAGCAAAAAATCATTAGAGGAAAATATTCTTGAAGGCACCCAATCAAGAAAAACTTAGATGATCACGAAAATAAACTTAAATTTCCAAACTAGTCAACTCCATCCGGTTCAAAATAAAACCACCACAATTACAAATTCATCAGTCTATGTAATATTACCCCATACAATAACTATCAAATAACCAATTCATCACACAATCCATCTTGCCAGCACTTCCACCTAGACTACTCCTCAGAAACGTCCTCGCCATCTGAGATCAGGAAGACGGCGACGATGCAGGATGTCCCTCATCGACAGAAACCGGCGGTATAGCTCATAGCTCACATACCCTTCCTAAAGGAAAAGCAAATGAAAACATGAATATACAAAAAAAACAAGTACTGTTCTAGCAACAAAGGCAGAAACTAACGAAAATGAAATCTTCACTTACAGTAGCTCCATATTTCAGGTGATCAAAAGTAAGTGGCTTCCAATCCCAGTAGTGACGAAGAAGTTCTGGAAAAGATGAGTCCAGCTTCGAATAAGATTCGTCAATGATGGCTCCTGCTAAGTCCTCCATGGAGTCCCTTTCTTCGCCGCCTTTGATCATAAACTTCTCTTGGATGTCGATGTGGTACCCTTCTAGAATTCTGATGAAATCTTGAAAAAGAGCATCTCTAATATTCCTGACGCCCACACTAGAGAAAGTTATACCTCTATTCTCAAGGAAATCCTTCAGGGCAGGGCACTCCATCCTGGCCCTGCAGAAGTGATAGACCAAAACATGATTCCGCATAGCCAGTTGCATGACGGTGACTTTTCTACGCCCGTAACAATCCTTTCGCGTGAACTCCATGCCGAGACCAACAAACTGGTGCTTCTCCTCACGCAACCAGTCCTCGTACAAGGCAATGATCTCCTCCACCTTGCCAGGCTCGTTGGTGTACCACACGTCGAGCTTCGTGTTACCATCGGCAACTATAGGATGGTACTCGGTGGTGTTCAAAAAGTCGTCCATGGCAGCGAGCAGCAAGGTGCCAATGGAGATTCCTGAGACCCTGCGACAAGGTTGGGGAGTGGTGAGGAGGGTGGGAACTGCCTGATGTTCTGTGGCTACAATACGACGTGGAGACCTCGCAAACATGGCCAGTATTTAACCTTGGCGAGGGACGTTTGAGTTACAATGCGCATTAATGTGTGAACTAGGAACAGCGAATAGACAGTTGTGCTTCCGAAGCTCATGAAACCATGCACTTCGTAAAGTCACGGCTGTGCACAAATATTTGATGCCGTGGAGAAATCGAGGAGCCTCTAACTTTATTTTACGGTAACTGACACACTGAATAGTCACATCGAACAGCCGGCACATCGGTCATCAATTCCTCCTTTGAACAAAGACCACCGACAGAAGAATCCAATGAAGCAAACGAACAGCCAGCCGTACACCTTAGATCCGAAGGCCAAAACTCATACGTGCCTCATCTAGCTAGATTCACAACATCTGTCCCTCGATAGTCAAGGCTGGTTTCACGTGAGGCCCGGGTATGCAGGCACAAGACGCACATACGTGTCTATCCCACAGGCACGGGTATGCAGGCACACGACGCACATACGTGTCTATTCCATAGGCACGGGTATCACCACAGGCATGTAGAGATATAGGAAGCAACTCGCCGGAAACACGTGAATGCAGGCAACGAAGGCATGGAAACTTAGCCTCTACAAGCACGTGCTTCGGCTTGGCAAGGCACGAATACGGCCTTGCAATTGACGTTCTCGAGCCACGGCTACACACCCTCTGCGTACAGACATGGAATTGCAGCTTCTCCGACGCACAAGCACGGTTTTCGAATTGGCATTCTCGAGGCACAGGTACAAATCCTCTGGATACAAATCCTCTGGATGCAAAAAAGAGAGGTGGCAGAGGCAACGGTAAGAACACTCTGTTCGAGAGGCACGGTTGCAAACTCTCAAGAGGGACAGCCATGTGACACCGCAGACACATAGAGTCGTGACGTGTATCACATGAGATACATCAAATACAAGCAGCGAATCAATGGGAGAAGTGAAAGAGCCACAGTTTTACAGTGTCCAGAGGCACGGGCGTGTAGAAGCACAGGCACGACGAGTCACAGCCACCGCATCCGCTCACGGACGGGCGTCTGGCACCACAGGCACGTAGAGTCACAGCCAGCGTGTCTCCTGAGACAAGCGAATGCAGGTACAGGAGGCACAGAACTGAAGCGTATACAGGAATGGAATTGCGGCTTTTGACGCACAGGTACGGCTTTGGAATTGGTGTTCTCGAGGCACGGGTACAAACCACCTGGATGCACAAAAGAGTGGTGGCAGAGGCACGGTTGTGTAGTCTGAAGAGAAACTGTCGTGTGACACCACCACATAGAGACATCGCGTGTGTCACGTGAGGTACATGAATAGCAAAAAAGAAGCCACGGAAGTGAAGCCTCCACAGACACGGATGCCGGGCTTCTAGAGGCACGGTCCCGAAGAACACAAAGACAGGAAACTGAAAATGTTGCCTCGTACGTTACCAGACGTGCCTCTCTTGTGCGAATGTGTAAAACTCAACAATACAAACACAAACAAACGGCGGTGAATATAAGCCAAACAAAAAACACGCTTCTCCCAAACAATACATATGCGTCCCCTCACGGACGGGCGTCTGGCACCAGAGGCACGTAGAGTCACAGCCAGCATGACGCCTGAGACACGCAAATGCACGTACAGGAGACACGGAATTAAAGCGTATACAGGCACGGAATTGCGGCTTCTTGTAGTTCTCGAGGCACAGGTACAAACCACCTGGATACACAAAAGAGTGGTGGCAAAGGCACGGTTGTGTAGTGTCAAGAGGAACTGCCGTGTGAAACCAGCACGTACAAACATGGCGTGTGTCACGTGAGGTACATGCATAGACGGAAAGAAGCCACGGAAGTGAAGCCTGAACAGACACGGATGTCCGGATTCTCGAGGCACGGTCCTAAAGCACACAAAGACAGGAAACTAAAATGTTGCCTCATACGTTAGCAGACGTGCCTCTCTTGTGCGAACGTGTAAAAGACAACAATACAAACACAAACAAACGGCACTGAATATAAGCTAAACACAAAGCACGCTTCTCCCAACCAATACATATGCGCCACTTCAACAGGTTCTCTAAATGTACATGAACTCGCGCAAACGTCAACAATGAACTTGTAACATGAAAAAACATAAGAAACTATATTCACATAACATGAGACGGTACTCCATAGGTTTGAACTAAAAGTACTCATTAATTATACAAAAAAAGAAATGAAAGTCTTCCAGGAGTCCATTCTGCTCAGACCACTGGGACCATTCTACTCAGTTGGAGTTCTGCTCAGAAGCATCAACGGCGTCTGGGGTCGGGAAGACAACGAGGATGCATCATGTCCTTCATAGACAGAACTCGGCGGTAGAGCTCGTAGCTGACATATCCATCCTAAAACAAAAAGCGGATGAGAATGAAGATATACGTAAAGGGGAAAAAGTACTATTATTGCAATAAAACAAAAATATAAAGACAGGAAATCATAAAAAATGAATTTTTCACTTACAATTGCCGCATATTTCAGGTGTTCAAGGGAAAGCGGCTTCCATTCCCAGTAGTCATGCAGACCTTGTGGAAAAGACGACTTCATACTCAAGTAAGATTTGTTTATGATGGCTCCTGCCAAATCTGCCATGGAATCCCTTAGATTGCCTCCTTTGATCATGAGCTCCTCTTGAAGGTCGATGTGACACTCTCTTGGGATTTTGAGGTAACTGTTTGCCAGAACATCCCTATCGTTCCTGACGTCGACACTAGCGAAAATTATACCTTTGTTCCGAAGGAAATCCTTCAGAGCAGCGCACTCCGTCCTGGCCTTGCACAAGTGATAGACAAGAACATGCTTGCGCATCGCCAGTTGCATAACGGCGACTTTTCTACTACGATCAAAATAATCCTCTCGTGTGTACTCCAGATCAAGACCAAAAAACTTGTACCTGTCCTCACGCAGCCATTCCTCATAGAGAGTAAGAACCTCCTCCACCTTGTAGGGCTCGTTGGTGTACAACACCTCGAGCTTGGTATTACCATCGGCATCTATAAAGAGACGCTCAGTAGTGTTCCTGAAGTCGTCCATGGAAGCGAGGGTGAGACGACAATGGAGTTTGACTGTGCTTCTCGTACGAGGCGAGGATGACGGGAGCTACCTGCACTTCTCTGGAGAGAATAAGACGCGATAACCTCCAGGAATAGACCACTACTTAACCTTGGGGAGAGACGACTCAGTTACCGTGCGCCCATTTAATTGCACCGGGAACGGTGAATGGACGATTGTGCTTCTGCAGCCCGTGAAACCATGCACTTCAAAAGTCACGACTGCCACGCTGTAATCGAGGTGCTTCTAGATTAACTCTAGCACGGTATCTGGCACAATAAATACTAACAATAAATAGCCATCCCATCGGTCACCAGCACATCTTTTGACCGAGAGAACAATGCGAAGAGGCAAACGAGATGACCCTGTCGTACAAATACTACACTGGGAGTGAAAAAAAATAGAAGCACGGTTCGGCCAGAACAAAAGCCACATGCGTGCCTCCAATTTGGTTAAAGACAAACCTCAGTGACATCAACGGACCATGTCTGCGTACCACCAGAAACATTGCCAAAACAAAAGCACGTCCATGCTTCTGACATAAATATAACCGTGGGCTATCATACATATTCCCGCCTGAAGCCAGCGTACATAAAAACAGTGGCTCCCCTGGGTCAACGACTGCCTGAAAAAAAATTGCAATACCAGAGTCACGAACCGTGGCTCGATTTCAGATGCAAACGTGCCTCTCATTAGCAACCATCATGCCTCCCGTCAACTTGCATCCCCCGACATATCGACCATGCCTCTCCTGTTACAACGACCGTGCATCTAATAACATCATCACCGATCCTCTCCTAAAGACACACCCAACCATATCTGATTAAACATGTGATTAAAAAAAATAAAACACAGAAGCACGAGTATGCTTTTCAGCATGTATAACCGTGCCTCACAAAAAGTATGTGAGGCAGGATAGGCACGTAGAAGACTCCGCTGGGAAGCAGCACAGCTGTACAACTACAGTGAGAGGCAGCTGGACGAGTCAAACGTCTCGCGTCCCCATAACACCTCAGAATGCACGCACACCATCCACAAACCAGCATTCATTCCATTTCGCAGGATAAAAAATAAAACAAGAAGCACTCATTACTACTCTTGCTCTCTCAAGAATGCTTTATATTTAAATAAGCTCCGACTCCCTCAGCCACATCACAACTCACTTGCCTTCTCCGTCCCCTGCTTCTAGCCTAGGGTTCGTGCTTCTTCCCCGCACACAATCTGATTTCAAACAAGTTATTGTAGAGTTTTTATTGGGTCTCTCGATTAATTTCTAAGCCGTGCTTCTCTAGTAGATTGCTGGCCGTGGGTGCTTGCCCTAAGCTTCCCATCCCAACCCATCTGGCTTATCCGTCCGCCTACTTCTAGGGTTCGTGCTTCTTCCTCCAACACAGTCTCATTTCAAACAAGTTATTGTAGAGTTTTTATTGGGTCTCTCGATTAACTTCTAAGCCGTGCTTCTCTCGTAGATTTGCTGGCCGTGGGTACTTGCCCTAAGCTTCCCATACCCCAATCTCCATTCGTCGACGCCCGTTCTTCTTCTCTCCCAGGTAAAAAGCATATGCGTAAGCAGCATGCTCCGATCCGTATCTACGTTTTGAAAAAGATATTTAAATTATTACTATTTTATGTTTAGGTTTTTCATTTGATAGTTATTGAAGCATCAGATCCGGTACAACGACTTCATTCTCTAAAGCAATAAAAAAACCATTTGAAAATCTAAACAAGTGATCTAAACTCTGTCATACTGCTTTTCTGGAAGGACTAGATGAGAAGATTTCTGGTAAATTTGTAGTTGTTGTCTGCCTTCGTACGGATATTTTTAATACGGCTAACATAGCTGAAGCTAGTCGTTGTCTACCTTCAACGTTGAAGCTTGTTTTAAATTGTTATGATATTCTTGTTTTCTTAACATAGTTGTTCTGAATTATTTAGGTATGATTTGCCCTACCTGCCGCCAACCAGGCGGCCCTTGCGAACCACACCCTCAAGTTCTCCAGCACTTTGAGGTTATTCTTGATGAAAATTGCTGGAGCCGCATGGTTAGTAAGCATTACTAACGTATTAGTTGCTTACAACACAGTAGAAATCGTCGTTGTTACTCATACCCCCTTGCACCTACACTAGGTTCCCCTGCTGTCACTTCTTCGCACATGTCTTGTGTTTTCATTTTCCATTAGTTTGCCTGCCCATACCTTGATTACTATAGTGCATCTTTAGTTCTAATTAAAATTAGTCAAGATATGCCAAAAATCTGTAATTCTTATCAAAAATTCATATCCAATTTAAGAAAACTTTTAACATTAATAATACGCGAGTTCAAATTTATACTTACAGGTTGTTATTTGTACTATTTTTTCCAGTATGTACCTTGTAATGTCAGAGCTTTTCTCGCTGAATACATTGACGAGAGGAAGAAAGAAGCAAGAAAATTGCGTAAAGAGCAGGTAGAGCCAGCCCTTCTTACACATGAAGGAAGGTCTTACATTGCTTTGTTTAAGCATAGGGCGAACTACACAAAGTTCTGCGGTGGTGAGTGGAACACCTTTGCGGATGATTATGAACTTCGTGCTGGAGACCGCATAGAATTTGAACTACCAGACAAGGGTCTCAATCTCAAAATACAAACATATCGGGATGACAAAAGGCTGCTTCCATTACCCCACGTTGGTAGGTATTTAATATTACAAACTTATCTTCTTTCGCTATATTTTTATATTACAAACTTATCTTCTTTCGCTGTAATTTTATATGCATGAATCGAACTGAATAATATTAACCCCGTGTTGGATATAACTTTATCTAACTTTAAAATCTTTTTCTTTTTCTAGCTCTCGACGATCTTTCTTCTGACGATTTCGACCATGTTCACTGCTGTGTCTAATCTAAGGATATTGAGCTTACCTACGACCAGACACAATTCTTTCTACAACGCCTTTTCGGAGATACTTTCATCCGTTGCCGTCCATTTGTCCATGTCTTGACTCCCACTAACACCAAAGACTACGTCATGGTTGGTTACAACTGTCCTTGTTAAAATACCAAACGTATTTTGCTCATATGTAATATAAACAATACTGACGTAATATTGCTTATATGTAAAATTATAAAGAACCTATTTATTCAAACCTAAAACAACAAAACTTCTGTTGTTCTCTTAATATGTTGTTTTATCTGTTTACACACAAACCTGAACATGCCAGGAATTATATTACTTTCAATATGGAATTTCTTAATGTTTGCGCACTCACCGTATTCAGCCATTCTTTTATTTATTGTCCAAGTGACAAATCAATGGTTTAAATTTCTATTTAATTTCGATTTCTTCTAGAAAACTCCGAGGAGCGTTGTCTCAACACTGAAGAGATGGGTGGACATGCCAACCAATGGCAGGGTAACCCTTGAAGCTCCTGATGAACCTACACATGTCATCACTCCTTCGTCGTACTACATCTCCAAAAACGACGGCAGGATGGTAATAGAAAAGTCTTCTTTCAGAGACTTCATATCAGCTGCATCCTTTGTTGAAAAGAACGTTGTTCTAATCACTTTCAAAGAGCGCCATGACCGTTCTGTGTCCATCATCATTCAGCGCATTATGTAGATTCCGTCGGAACCAGCACCTAAAATGGAAGCAAACAGTGTATCTCCTAGAATGTTCAACGCTCGTTTCATGATGATGCCTCCAGGAGCAAAACACTGATTACTATAAGTTTGCTAGTTAGGATGGTAGAGTAATGTAACTATTATGGACCATGTGCTTGCTTGAACGATCGGAACGATCTTTTGCAACTTATGTAGCTCTTACGGACCCTCAACTTGCTGTTTCAACCATCGGTATGATCCTTTGCAACAAATGCTGTTTGAACTATCGGAATGATTCATTCAAAAAAAATGTAGTTCTTATCCTTTGAAAAGTTCACAATTCAAAAAACCAAAAAACAAAAAGATTCATTTTCAAAAATCAAACGAAACAAGAATCAGTTTTTGATTCAAAACCTCTAGCAATGCCATGTTATCAAACTTATTCAAACCATCTAGTGAAACATATCTCAATTAAAAACCAAACAGGACTCCGTTTTCAAGTCCAAACTATATTTACTTCAACTTTTCCTAAACACACACTTGTGCACCGAATAACATAACAACAGTGCCTCCCTAACCAAGGAAGATTATTAATTGAAAAAAACATTTTCACAACAAAGGCACGACCATGCATCTGCTGAGTGTTCTACCGTTTACACGACTACTTTCACAGCCAAAGATGGAATACGCACATATGGATCACGCATGCAGCACGCAACGAATAAAAAAAATTCAATGAACAAGAGAAGTGAAAATCTTAAAAAAAACTGATAAAACAAACCCCTGTTTCCGAAAATCTACGCCTGGAACCGCCGCGTGACTAGCAACTACTCTTTGGCGGTTTCCTTTTTTGCACGACAAAAGAACCCTTTCACTTTTCCGACTCCATTTGCATCCTCTTCCTCGAAAGTTTCTCGCCGGCCGCAGTTCACCACCGCACACCTCCAGCCATGGACGACGGGAAACTAACAACACTCACCGAACACATCACTACCCACGGTACAACCGTGCTGGAGGTGGTGTACACCAACGACCCAAGGACCGTGGAGCAGATCATCAAAAAGTACGAGGAATGGCTAAAGGAGGAGAAGAACAAGTTCGTCGGCCTCGACCTCGAGTACACACGTAAGAGCAGTTACATACGACAAGGGATCGCCGTCGTCCAACTTGCCATGCGCGAGCATGTCCTTGTATACCACTACTGCAGATCCGAGCGCTCCCAGGCGTTAGTTGACTTCCTGCAACGGAAAGCGGTAACTTTCACTAGCGTCGACACCAGGAACGACAAGACCATGCTTGCCCGTGCATGGATCAAAATTCCAGACGAGCACCACGTCGACATCCAGAGGCTATTCTGCATCAAGGGCGGTGGAGAAAGGGACTCCATGGGTGACCTTGCAGCGGCCATCATCGACCCCTCATACAAGAACATGAAGAAATCATTCCCAAAGGAGAAGCACCAGTTCTGGGAGTGGAAGCCACTTTCCCCGATACACCTTGAGTACGCGGCAAAGGACGGGTATGTTAGCTACGAGTTGTACCGTAGAATCCTAATCATCAAGAACGGGCTACGTCACCTCCACCAACAACCAATGAAAGAAAGAATCCGCCCACGTAAGAACAAAGACGAGGGATCTTCCAGCGGCTGGAAGCGCCGGAAGGGAAACAGTGGTTGGTAAATTGCGAGAAAATGGATGTCTACATTAAACTAGTAGGAACTACTATTATCATAATTTAGATTGTATGAACCTATGTTGTAAATATGTTTGTTGTTGCTCAAAGATGCTGTGTGTATTGTATTACTATTTTACGTTTGAACTTTGAACACAGTGGTGTGCTCATGTACAAATGCATACTACGTTTTGCATGTCTAAATGCAATTAGTAAGTTATGTCCCAGTACTGAGCAAGCATATATTGTATCCATGATTATAGAACGAGAGATATGTCGCACGATATTGTATTATAATTTTCATACTCAACCTTTACAAGATGCATCGTGCATTTACAAGAATATGTGATGATATCGTTGTAAACTTTCAGTACAATGCTTATTAAACATTGGCGTGAACAATTCATAAATATTGCAGAAGAACATTCGGTACACAGACACAAGCGACAAGAACTTTGTTACTTTAACCACATTGAAAAAAAATCCTTGCCTCCATTTCACATCAAACACCGCTCCGTCCATTCAGAACATCCTTGCTATTGCACACAGGTTCCTCTCCGTACACCAGTTCTGCACGATGCCACAAAACTACACTACCGTGTGCAACTGACCTATGGACAAGTGTGGCTCTCTAAGTGTCTACTCAATCCATGCCTGTGGTGCCACGCACCCGTGACCCTAGAGACTTCACACCTGTGCATCCACAACCGAGTCCCTCTAACCAAATATTCGGACCAATGCCTCTACTGCCGTACATCCGTGCCTCTAGAAACTTGACAGCAGCAAGAGGGTTCAAAACCGTGCCTCCACACAACCGTGCTTGTACTGACTTCACTTCCGTGCCTCTGTTTGCTTGATCAACGTGCCTCACATGAAACCCACAGTAACTCTACGTGCTCCGCACGCGTGATCGCCAGTGCAACTTTGGTGCTGCACAGACGCGTCTCTCAGTATACCCGTGCCTCCACACAGCCGTGCCTGTACTGACTATAATTCCATGCCTCCGTTTTGCTCAATCCACGTGCCTCACATAAAACCAACAGTAACTCTACGTGCTACACACACACACGTGCCTCTCACATGAAACCCATAGTATCTCGCCCGTACAACTTTGGCGCTGCACACACGTACCTCTCAGTATACCCGTGCCTCCTCACAACCGTGCCTGCACTGACTTCAATTCCGTGCCTTCATTTGCTTAATCCACGTGCCTCACATAAAAGAGATGCACAGCCGTGCCTCAGAGTAAACAACACACGTGCCTCTACTGTATTGATAACTATGACCCCAATTAAATAACATCCGTCCAAAAAAACATCTTCAAAAGAGATGCACAGCCATACCTCTTCTACAAACATACAACAGCAATGAACACTTAGGTTCATATCGTTTCATATATCTAGATAACATTAAACCGTAGCATAGATTTTTAAACAAAATCCATTTATGTTTAAAGGCTATAACTAACATCACTGCGGCAGAAGAGTGAAGATAACAACGAGCCTCCCATCACGCTCTTTGAAAGTTATCAGCACCAAGCTGTTTACTTCAATAGACGATGCCTGGAGAAAATCACTGAAACCTTCCTGTTTGAACACCATTCTACTACCCAAGCCAATGAAGTAGGAGCAAGGAGTGCTCACATATATATCATCATCACCAGATTCCAAAGTAACTTCAAGGGTTAAAAAGCCAGTCCTAGGAAAAGTCACAAACTCCTTCAAACTCCTCACAACAATACCAGGAATAACCTGACAAAAAACATCAAGCTATCAGAAATAGAACAAAAATTCAAAACTATAAATAGAAGAGATAATAAAAATAAATAAATAAACAGAAACAAAGAAAAAACAATGGAAAAAAATCTGACCATATGATGACCATTAACATTCATGGAATCAATCCTGTGAACAAAAGGACAACAGGGTATGTAGTCATCATCAAAGAGTTGACACCTCATGAAATACATCTGCTGATAATTAAGAAAAATACCACAGGTGTAATAACAACTCCCAACAAGTTCCATCTCGGAGTCGCTCAAACCATCAAGAGCTACAAAATATAATTACACAGGCTCAAGGGAACAGAAAAATCATCATGTGCAATAAAACAAGCTAAAAACTTCCTTAAAAATAAACCTTACCAACAGACGGTAAAGGAGACAACGCATCTCCACGACCAACACGATAAAAATCAATATCAATCCACGTTCCATAATGTTCAAGCCTAATGGTCATTATATCACGAGGACGAACACCATAATCACTGACCAATCGTTCCCAGGAAGGACCATGGAATTTGCTCCTCACCCGACCATGACTAAACAGAACACCATACAAATAACCATCATTGCACTGAAGAGCAAGATCAGTATCTTCATCACCCCTCCTTATGGCTAAAGCCCTACACTCCTCGATGTAACGAGCAAGATGAGCTCTAACACTGCACGGAACATACTGCACAACAAATCAAAACCTAAACAGCATGAGCAGCACCAAAAGAAATAAGCGTGTGTGCCAAAAATTGAACAATTATAAAATGATATTCTTACAACACGCCTCCAACAACGTCGATCCAGGACCACACTGAACCCATCTACAGAAGAATCAACAGAAGAACACGGGCCACCAGGCATACGGCAAAAAGGACAAGCCATAACTGCAAGGAACACAATGATTATCAAGAACTAATCCCACAAAACCCAGTTGAAACTTGACATCTGATAGTGTTGGTAGTCCCCACCCGTAACTACCCCATAAATCTCCATATCCCGGAAATATAATGGGAACAAAAAGAGAAACGAGAAAGGGAAACAGGGAACCCACGAAGGCAACCGGTAAGGAACGACGATATCGCGAACGGGGAAGCGCGGTCGACGCTAAAGAAGGACCGCCGTAAGAGCAGGCAACAAGCGCGGCGGCCGGGACAGGGGCCGCCGTAACCACGCGACAAGAGCGGCGGCCGCGACGGGCGGAGACGACGGCAAAGAAAGAACAGTGCGCCACGACGGTTCGCCCACACCAGAGAGAAACAGATCTCAAAACAGATCAAAAGGTATTACAAAACATTAAAAGTATAAGGACTAAAGTGAAAAAAGGAAAAACCACAAAGGGAAACCGGAAACCGGAAATCACGGGAGACGCCGTGCGCGCGACAAGTGTCGCGCGCGGAGCACCTCGGAAAAGTCTCACGACCGCTCCACGCGTGACACTTGGCGCGCGGGGAGCGCTCCCCGATTAATCGTTGCGGGGAGCGCTCCTCAATTAGTGATTTCGGGCAGGTAGTGATCGATTTTTTCTGTGGTAATCGTAAGTAGATGGGCCGGCCCAGCTGAAGTGCACGTGGTCGAGCATGCGCTGCTACTCGCTCCCGCGATACATATCAGTGCCTTTCTCTCCCTATAAGTTGATCATATCTTTGTCTCAAAAAAAAAAAGTTGATCATATCTATCTTCTTTAGTTGGTAAGCGAGCGTCAGTGCTGGTGTTTCTTTTTTGTTCAGTGGTCGTTCCTATTTCTACTATTAAAGGGGGTCTGCGGTAGTTTGTTTCATTACTCCGTACCCATCCATGATTTCATTTTTTATGTCAAGCCACCCTCCCATCGATTTTTCACGATCTCCAACGTTTTTTGCTTCAGTTAGGCCAGACACCTCTTTCTCACCTTTCCCCCACACGAGCGAGTGAACCATCCCACATGCCGTAAACCTAGATGGCCGCCGCCATCGGCAACGCCTCCTTCTCACCTCCGCCTTGACCCTCTCCGCCTCGCCTCCACCTTCCACGTTGTTTTTTCCTTCGATTTGCTTCCCACCCCCACCCCTATCCCCAAGCATGAGTTGCTCCACTCCCCCATTGCCCAAACAAACTTTTACTTAACCCAATTTTCTCTGCTAGAGCTTCATGGACTTGCACCATGGGAGCCCGGGCAACTGCCCCAGCTCGCCGGGTGTAGTCTCCGCCACTGCGAGGGTTGGTGGCGTCGAGATGGACTCGTACGGTGAGGGTGAGGGGGGCGGAGACACTGGTGGAGCGGGAGGCCTTGTTGAGGAGGACTCGGTCGTGTTTCGGTTGGCCAGCCAACGGCCGGTGACGTGGGCCTACTTCGCCAGGATACTCTTCGTCGTGCTCTACGGCTCAACGTGCTCTGGGTCGTGTTTCCTGCATGTTGTTTTCTCCAGATCACCAAAGAACATGGGGTAGCTCAATCGACGGTCGCGGTGTGGCTAGGAAGAAAAATAACAATGAACTGCTCAACAGAATGGCAAGTGAAATGAAGAGCAAAGAACAGAGTAGTATCCAAAATGGGTAGTATTACAAAACCAACCACCCTGGACTGTTCCTGTTTTATTCATATGTACCTGGTGCTGTTGCTACTCATTTTGCTACTCTTGCAGCTTGTCGATGGCCTGGAGCAAGAAGGGCCGGAAGTGGAAGCCGCCGAGAGTTCTCGGAGCGAAAGCGATTCGACCCATGAAGTGGGCTCTCCCCCAGAGATAGCACAAAGGTGGTGGTCTGACTGTCTAAGCCAATCCGCGAAATCACCCACAGGCAGCAGAGAGGGAAGGCGAATTCCAGGTTTAGTAAACAAAAATAGAATCATTCTTGTGCGCTTTGAAATGATTTTCCTCTCGGTGGATGACTAGATAGATGATGGTGCTAAATTGGCCTTTTAACAGCCTAAACGCGTGTTCATTAACAAACAAATACACGGATTTCAGTCGCGACAGCTTGCCTCCCTGCTTTCATTAGTAAAGTGGCCTTTTAATAACAGCCTAAACGCGTGTTCCACAGAGGACAGAGCATAGATGATTTCCCGCGCTTTAGAGCATTACAGCAGCGTTCCCGGTTTCGGAGTCATCGGAAGAAAAAGCGAGGGGCGCGATTCAGGATTCAAGCTGGAGTTGAGATGCAGCATATTTGCCAAAAAAGACAACTTTGTTTTTCCTCAAAATCAATCCACTCCAGCTAGCTGGGTTGGGTGTTCATTTTTTAAAAACGACTAAACTAAGGTTCATACCGAAATCACAGCGAGCTGGAGTGGCCTATTTTGAATATTATTATTTTTTTGCGAGAATGACTATTTTGAATATGACAACATTCGACAGAACTGCAAGTGAAGTGAAGAACAATAATGAGCATTCCTCTTGCGTGCAACTGCACTATCCAACCAAAATGAGTAAATACAAAACCAACCAACAAACCAATCTGAAGCCTCCTCTGTTCATCATCAGACAATGACCCTTTCCGGCACTAATATTACAACGTTCCGCATTTCTTC
The DNA here is from genome assembly GCA_011799875.1 of Thinopyrum elongatum. Lineage (NCBI taxonomy): Eukaryota > Viridiplantae > Streptophyta > Magnoliopsida > Poales > Poaceae > Thinopyrum > Thinopyrum elongatum. The sequence continues at coordinate 628,385,916 of CM022298.1, forward strand.
TTGTCTTGTTGCCTGTGTATGTGTATGTGATTGTGACGTGAGTGGTATAGGTTTCAAACCGCTTTCACCGTTGGATTCCTCGCGTCGAGATCTTCAAAACTAGATCCCATGTTGATAGGTTTTGACGAACTTTTTTTTTCACGAAAAAAATCGGCCGAAAAAAACCGAACAAAAAAACCGAACCAAAAGCATGGGTTTTTTTCCTTTCCGAAAGAGGCACGGCCGTGACTCTCGCGGAAGCAAAACCGTGACTCTCGCGAAATGAAAAAAATAAACAGAAAACACGTTTTTTTTTCTGTTTTCGAGAGGCACGGCCGTGACTCTCGCGAAAGCACAACCGTGCCTCTCGCGAATGCAAAACCGTGACTCTCATGAAAGAAAAAAAAATAAAAAATGCGTTTTTTTTTTCATTTCCGAGAGGCACGGTCGTGACTCTCGCGAAAGCACAACCGTGCCTCTCGCGGAAGCAAAACCGTGACTCTCGCGAAAGAAAAAAAAACAGAAAACGTGTTTTTTCGTGGAATCGAAAAGCTAAGAAAGACCGGTGAAAAACCAAAACGTCGAAAAAACCCGGAAAAAACCGTTTAAATAGCCGAAAACGCGTGCGGAAAAATTAAAAAAAAAATCCGGAGGGAACGCCCAGAGTGCGACGCGTGGCGAATGGCTGAGAGCGCGCCAAGTGACGCTGGTCGTTGCGAGGCTCCCGAAGGAGCGCTCGTTAACTAGTGACTCCCTGATATGTATCGCTCTTGCGAGCGTTAAGAGAGATCACATACAGCGCACGCATGGGCCTATCCATTAGCGATAATTCACATGTAAGCGTTTAGCAGTTACCCTTAAAAAAATTAGCAGTTTTCTCATATGTTTACAGAACATTCCGTCTGGGGGCTTTCTTTCTTTATCCCTTTCCTCTTTCTACCCAGGTTTTTCTGGTTTTCTTTCGGTTTTTAGTTAGTTCTTTCCTATTGGTTTTCTTTTTTCATCCAGTTTTTATTTTTATTTTTCCTTCTCCCTTCCTTACCTTTTTTTATTTTTTACTTTGTTAATTCGTGAACTTTTTATAAAATTTTATGAATATTTTTTAATCCGTGCACATTTTTCAAATTCATGAAAGTTTTTAAAATTCCTGACATTTTATGAATTCGTGTCATTTTTCGAATTTGCACACATTTTACAAAGTCTCAAACAATTTTGGAAATCCATAAAAAAAGTTCATAAACATTTTCTTAATTCGTGAACATTTTTCCAAATTCATGAAATCTTTAAATTTGCCAACATTTTTAAAATTCGTGAACCTTTTTAAAATTCATCAAAAAAATTTCAAAATTGTGAACATTGTTTGAGTCAACAAACTTTTTGAGTTTATGATTTTTTTTCCAAATTCATAAAAAATATTAGAAGTAAACTGGCTGAAATAAAATAAGAAGGGAAAAAAGTTCTAAAACTCGCTCGCCGCTGGGAGGCTGGCGGGTAGCAATCAATTTTTTTCTGTGGTTATCGTAAGTAGATGGGCCGGCCAAACTGAAGTGCACGTGGTCGAGCATGCACTGCTACTCGCGCACGCGATACATAGCAGTGCCTCTCTAGTATTAAAAAAAAGCAGTGCCTCTCTCTCTCTCTCTCTCTCTCTCTCTCTCTCTCTCTCTCTCTCTCTCTCTCTCTTTGTGTGTGTAAGTTGATCATATCTATCTTCTTTAGTTGGTAAGCGAGCGGCAGTGGGTGTGTTTCTTTTTTGGTTCGGCGGTGGTTCCTATCTCTACTATTAAAGTGGGGTATGTAGTTGTTTGTTTCATTCCTCCACACCCATTCATTGTTTTTTTTCATGTCAAGCCTAACTCCCATTAATTTTTCTCTCCTCCCAAGTTTTCTTCTGTTAGTCGGGCGCCTCTTTCTCACATTTCCCCTACACAAGCGAGCGAACCCTCCCACCATGGTGTAAATATAGATGGTTGTCGCCGCCCACGACGCCTCCTTCTCACCTCCGCCTCAACCCTCTTCGCCTCGCCTCCACTTCCCACGTTGTGTTTCCCTTCGATTCACTTCCCACCCCCACCCCTATCCCCAAGGATGAGTTACTCCACTCCCCCATTGCCCCGCCGACCATGGAGCCCCACGTCTGCATGCACCTCGTACGTCACCACCCCTTCCACCATCAGCAGCATCTCCACCGCCCCCCCCCCCCCCCCCCCCCCCCCCCCCCCCCCCCCCGCGCCCGCCCTACCCAAACTACCCATCCTCAATGTCCCGTAGTCTCGTCCTTGACGACTTATCTACGTCCCCGCATACTCTCCTCCGCCCCTGCCAGGGCGAGGGTTGGTGGTGCTGAGGCGGACTCGGACGACGAGGGTGAGGGGGGCGGAGATGCTGGTAGAGCGGGAGGCCTCGTCGGGAGGACTTAGTCGTGTTCCTGTTGGCCAACCAGCGACCGGTGACGTGGGCCTACTTCGCCAGGATACCCCCCGTCGTGTGCTACGGGCTCAACGTGCTCTGGCTCGATCCGGCCACCAGATTTGGGAACAAGATCCTCGACGTCGACGCCTTCGTCTCTGATAGACCCGAGGTGCGTCTTCACTAACGACCTCTGCCAGCCTATACTTACGGAGCAATTTATTCATTCACTCCACTCTGGTGCCTGTTGCTAAGAAAAACAACTTTCCTACATGTTGTTTTCTCCAGATCACCAAAGAACATGGCGTAGCTCAATGACTCAATCGATGGACGTGGTGTGACTATGAAGAAAATAACAATGAACGGCTCAACGGAATGGCAAGTGAAATGAAGAACAAAGAACATGTAGGTGCACTACCCAAAATGATTATTACAAGAGTAAAAATGCATCATAAGTCCTAAAACTATTAGAGGTGTGTCAGTTTAGTCCTATAAATTCGAAACTGCAGTTTTTGGTCCTAAAACTATTGGAGGCGTGTTAGTTTAGTCCTATAACTTTGAAACTGCAATTTTGGGTTGCAAAACTATGTAAGTTTGTTCATCTCAGGCCCTAAGCTTGCATGGCCAGCATCTATGGTGCATTTTTTCAAATGAGCCCTTTATAGGTGCTTACTTCCCCAAAAATTATCCATACACTTCCACGTCGCAGTGTGTGTTGCAACCTGCACGCCCTCCACATGCGTGGCCATGAGCTACAGTGCAGCCTCGCTAAGAGGTTTGGCGCGGCCACCGGGGAGACCCCAAGCCATTCGGCATGGAGGACGCCCTCCACATGCGTGGCCATGAGCTACAGTGCAGCCTCGCTAAGAGGTTTGGCGCGGCCACCGGGGAGACCCCAAGCCATTCGGCATGGAGGACGGCATCCCGGCTTCGACCTGAATCGGCGGTGGTTCGCACGACCTGAATCGGTGACATGGTAACCAATCACTTTCCTGCATGTTGTCCTCTCCAGATCACGAAAGAAGATGCATTTGGCTAGGAAGGAAAACACAACGAACTGCTCAACAGAAAGAACGGCAAAGTGGACTGAAGAACAACAATAAACATTCCTCTTGCGTGCAAGCGCACTATCCAACCAAAATGAGTAATACAAAACCAACCAACAAACCAATCTGATCATGACCCTTTCCAGCACTAGAATTACAATGTTCCGCGTTTCTTCTTGTCGTCGTGTTCGCTTGTGTAGTATGTGTATGTGATTGTGACGTGAGTGGTATACCTACCATCACCAACCTTGGCCGGGGATGACAACGGAGACGACGGCGCCGCCGCCGCCGCTACTCCTGCAGCTTGTCGATGGCCTGGAGCAGGAAGGGCCGGAACCTGGTGAGGTTCACCCTCACGTCCTGCTTCATGATGGTCTCGGCCAGCGCCTGCCACCCCTGCTTGTGCAGCGCCTTGGGGTCGCTGAACACGACGTGCTCCCTCGGATACTTGTCCTTGAGGCTCGTCTCCTCCTCGTCCACGTAGTACTCCACGTACCGGAGCTGCATGTCCCGCGCCGGCTGCCCGTAGAAGTTGGTCGCCATCCAGTCCATGTTCCCCCACGGCACGATCTGCAGCACCACCGCCTGCGTCGGCAGGAAGATCTGGTTCGTCAGCCCGGCCCCGTGCACCGCCAGCAGCACGTCCGCGCTGTTCACCAGCGCCGCGAACGCCGGCACGTCCGCCCCCGCCTCCGCCACCGTCACGTTGAACCCGAGCTCCGTGGCGGCGGCCGCCACCTCCTCCAGGTTCAGCAGCTTCCGCGTGCCGCCGCGGGAGATGATCAGCATCTGCGGCCGCATCCCGGGGACCTCCCCGAGCGCCGACGGCCGGTCGCGGCGGAGCGCGTAGGCGGAGCGGATGAAGCGGTTGTAGTCCACCATGGTGTAGTTGCGCGGGTTGCGGGTCGGGTGCGGCGAGATGATGAGGTCCCGGTCGCGGTACAGGCCGAGGAACCCCTCAGCGAAGCAGTGCACGCCGGCGTCGGCGTCGAAGTTGATGGGGTCGTAGTTGGAGAGCTTGCGCAGCACCGGCGTGTACTTCTGCACCCACCACGGCTTGTAGTTGGTGATGAGCAGCTGCACCTCGCCCTTGAGGTGCGACGCCGTCAGGAACAGCGGGATCAGCGCGTCCGTGTTGTCGTGGAAGAAGTTGTCCGTGTACCCGGCGACGGAGAACACCACCGCCGGCACGCGGTGCCGCTTCGTGCACTGCGGCGCGGCCGCCGGGGACGGGACGGACTTCACGGTCACCTCCACCACGGCGGGCAGGAGGAAGTCGTCCTTCCGGGCGTACGGCCGGAGCCGCTTCTCGCCGTTCTCGTCGAAGCCGCCGGCGCCGGACGGGTTCACCAGGTACATGGTCTTCTGCTTGGGGCTGATCCGGATGTCGCCGGACAGCTCGCACACCGACGGACGCGCGTAGGGGAACCCCTCGTCCACCCCGTTCTCGTCGCAGCTCATCTTCGCCGCCCCCTCCCCGCCGGCGCCGCCCTCCTCAGCTGAATCCATTCATTCACCAAGAAACAAAGTCGCATTAGAATTGAATTTAGAGCGCGGGCAGATCTCGGACATTTCCAACTAATCTGAAGCAAATTAACTGCGTCGACATGAGGTGGGCGACAGTGCGCAACAAATGTTTGCCCAGATTGCAGAGTACAGAGCATTAAGGTGCCTGCTGACCTAGGAGTGAAGCCAGTTTTGCTCTGCTTTCCAGTTAAGGTGCGAGGAGAAAGGAGCTGAGGAAAGGGCGAGATTCCTTACATGGCTTTGGCACGGAGGTCGCCGCCGCCGCCGCCTTCTCGGCTTCGTCCTCCTTTCTCGAGAGCACCTCCGGCACGCCGGGCTCTTGAGAGCCGGCCGCCGCCGGCCCCTCCTCTGGGAAATCGACGGGATCCATGGCGTTGCCGTTCTCGCGGCCGACGAATGTAGTGTCCTCGGCCGGGATGGCATCCGTCGTCTCCGGGACGGACGACGACGACGCCGCCGGCGGGGTGTTCTGGAGCAGGCCGGACGTGTTGGCCGTGCTAGCTGAGGCGGATTCAATCAACAGCAGCAATTGTTAGATCAAGGAGAAAGCCAAGCCTGGGGACCAATGGAATGACAGAGTGAGTAGTGAGTGGAGCACGCACCGAAGACGGGGGAGTAGATGGCGAAGAGCTTGGCGAGGGAGACGTAGGTGAGGAGCGCGAGGCAGCAGCCGGCGAGGAGGCCGGCGCCGAGCTTCTTGGGCTCGATCTTGGAGGCGAGGCCCCGGAGGCGCGTGGGCGGCCTCCTGTCGCCGGCGCCGCCCGGCAGCTTGGACGGCCGCGAGTACGCCGTCGAGTTCATCTCGGCCTAGCTCCTCCTCCGCGCGTCGCGTCGGGGATCTATCGGCGCATAAACAGCGGGGCACACGCGCGCGTGCAGAGAGAGAGAGAGAGAGAGAGAGAGAGAGAGAGAGAGAGAGAGAGGGGCTGGACTGGCTCCGTGAGAGGGAAGATGAGGAGGGGTCAGTGGAGGAAAAGGAGGAAGCTTGGTGGCGCGGTCGTTGGTGGCGTCGGATTTGAGCTGGGTGGGGTGGGTGTGGCTGAGTTGGGTGCGAGAAAGACTGAAAGAGAAAGGGATCTGCTCGGGGCGTTGCGAGAGAGGCACGCTTGCGGCAGGAGAACGTCGGACTTGTTGGGGATGAAGACTAGAGAGAGACGTGCGCACGCGTGCGCGCTACTCAAGAGTGACCGTGTGTTTTTTTAGGCCAAACAGTGAGTGCATGCGCTCCTCAGTCGTAGTACTCTCATACTCATCACTCATCAGCTTAGAAAAGGCTGAGGGCTGCGCTTAGCGCAGTGGTGTGAGCTGCGGGTGGGCACTTCATCTGCCCAGGTTCGATCCCCTCTAAGGATGACGAATTTCTGGTGCGGCCTCACCGTGGGGTTTTTACCCCCACAGTTTTTTCAAATCCCCTTGTTCTCTATGTATTTGACAAATCGTTTGAGTTATTTTGCGTCTTTTGTAGGCAATACAATGTATTTGGAGGGTTCGTCGGATGGGGAGTATGGAAACAAGGATCTTGATGGATTCATTCAGAAGGAGTTATTTGATTCATTGAATACAGACGAAGATGTCAAGGTGATGATGATGATCATGAGCATCCAGGAGGGAATGGACAGGTAGGTGGAGCACATTCTGAGCTTCAAGGGTTCGATCAAAGGAGGAAGGGTTTTTAACCGGGATAGGGTCGTTAGAGGACGACTGCTCTACACAAACTACTTTAAGCCCAAACCAATATTCCCTGGTACAATTTGTCGTTGACGCTTTCGTATGCGCACCATTTTTTTTCTTGCGCGTGGTGGAGGGTGTGAAGGCACATGATCTCTATTTCAGGCTCAGCAAGGATTGTTGCAGACAACTCTCGTTCTCTCCTAAACAGAAATGCATGACTGCTCGGAGGATGCTTGCATTAGGTACCACCGTCGATGCCGTTGGTGAGATGGTACGGATGGGGAAGAGCAAATGCATATAGACCACTGTCAGATTTGCCCACGCCATGGTGCAGGTGTTTGGTGCAAAGTATCTGAAAGAACCAAATGTGCAATATACCGAAAGGTTGATGGATATTGAAGCGCAAAAGATTTCCCAGGTATGCTCAGTTTAGCTGATTGCATGCACTGGCAATAAAAGAACGGCCCCAAAGGTTTGCACGGGATGTACCAAGGTGTAACGCCCAACATGTGATCCTAGTCTCAACAAAGACTTTACAATCCTCACTAGGCTAGAAGTGCATATTGATCGCCCCAGAACATGACTTCATAACATACATGCACTGTCCTATGCGGGTGAACAAAGATGGAACAATCACAACAAGTACAGTTAAACAAGGTAGAAGTGTTTAATACAAGTGAACAACACGGCAAACATATGACAAATATGATAACATAGTGGTACACCAATCAGAGATCACATGACCCAGTATTACAACATGCATGGGAAGAATAAGAACACCGGTCCGGGTACGGAGAAGAACAAATGTTACCTAAAGAGGCTACAATATAAGCAAAACGTCCCATAACCGAGGAGTTTAATGTTTGAATTATGCACTTGAAATCAATTTTATGTTTCAACTATTTATTTTTGCTTCGAACAAATGTTATTTACATGTGATATTTATGTGTATGGTCGATGTGCATGAATTTGCACGGAATTGAGAGTTTTGCTTTGAGGAGCGTGGCTGTCCAGAAGGACATTTGAGGGGCCGTCCTGCATTATCCCGAGTCGTGCACGGACGCGTCCGCGGACGTTTATGCCACTAGATTTGCCTGATTGTGGATGCTCCTAGTTTCCTCGCTTGTATTATTTTTGGTTATTTGGATAGCTTACCAGGTTTGCCGATTTGTTATTATATATGTATATTATTCATGATTTTTTGTATTGTATATATGTATATCCATATAAGGTGGAATATTGCTCAACATTGCAGTTAATTTCCTCATTTAATTTTTACATATCACCAGAAATTATATGTATCCTGTCTTTATTCTACTATTATCGTGTTAGTTTTCAAATTATGGAGTTTCCATGCAAACCAAAAAATTTCTGGAGTATCCATAACATGTCGACAACAGTGTGAATGTGTGATAGTGTGCGGGAACAAAATAAAAATTATGTCATGTGTTCACATGTGTACGACTTCTCAGTGGTCAATGAGCCCTAGAATCTCTTACTCCATGGGCTATGCATCTTTTTGCAAAAGACGCATCCGGATCTCTTATAAAAGTTCATCAGAAGTACAAAATATCTCTAACATAATATCGAGATACTGAGACCACCAAACGATCAACATTGTCGTCAAAACGAGCCGCCGACATGCTGTTGTCGCATCCACTATCAATGTCGGTGTGACACCCTGGTTTTCGCTCCCTTTTTTTTTCCTTTGCGGGATTTGACTCCCGTCTTTTTTCTCGATGTTATCGGATTTTCCCTAGCTCTTGGGTATATGAAGATGGTCATCTAGCCTTGCCTTCCCTATCCAACCAGAGATTCTCTCCAGTCCAACCTTGCCACCCGAGATCTATTCTCCAGACTTTGCCATCGGAACCCTACCTTCCGAGTTATCGGAAGGGAAACCCTAATCCTTGTAGTTACAAAGGAATCCCAATTTCTTTTGATCTACTGACTCCCAAACTTCTCCCAGTGACCATCCTATATCTATAAACCCTGGATATGCAAAAATATTGCCAAGGCATTTGCAATATTTTTCATTTATAATTAATTCATTTTTCTGCCAGTTAAAGGAATTAAATCCAGGAAAATATCTACCCATCTCCAAAGTTCATGAAAACTTGTGGAGATATTCTTTGTGATCATATTGGGCTCCCATAAAAATATTGGCCATAATTAAATAGGGGAAATTGCATTTTTCCTATTTAATGTCAATATTGCATTTTGGGCCCTTTCTAAAGGAACTGCCATTTTGGTAGCCAGGAAAAATCCCAAATAAATTGTGGAGCTTCTCATATCCATATATTCATCATTTCCATCAGAACCCAAGTTCTAAAGTTCAAAGTTTGAGCACAGCATTCATTTGCAAATTCTGTCCAGATTTCCAGTTTGCAAAGGAAGTGCTTTATTCCTTTATCCATTTGATCTGAAATTTTTCATGGCGGTTAACATTGATAAATAACTCATGGACACCAAAAACCAGCTCAATTCATCCATCCATTCTTCCCCATCAATTTTCTTAATTTTCTGTCCATCTAAAAGCTCTTTGAAGGAAGTACCATTTTGGCATTTCCAAATGAGCTGAAATTTTCCCAGTATCTCCATACTTTCAAATCATCACTCTCCACAAAAATTCAGATCATTTCACAGAACCATTTGAGCACTGCTTCAAAATCCATTTTCTGGACCAAAAGTTGCATTACAAAGGAGGTGCATGCAAAAAAGGTCCAAATAACTCCAAATTTTGCCAGAACCTAGTACTTCCTACCATATTTCATTTTGACAATGACCCAGTTCATCTCCTTCATCCATTTCTCCAGAAAAGTCCACCCAAGTTTGCTGCTAGAATCATCTTTTGCAAGTTCCTCCCACCTCACAGCCACCTAGCTGGTTCTAGCCACCTCTATAATCTATTTGAGCAACGAGGAGAGTGTTGGACAAGGTCCTAGAGCCATCTGGTGCCCTGGACACGCGGTGCCCCTGGTGACCATGCAGGAGAGCATGCCAAAACGGCGCTCTGCGCTTGGCCTGCTCCGTGCGGTCACTTCCGGCCGGCCGTGGCTTATCCCGGCGTGTCTAGCGGCTCCCCAGCATCCACGTATCCGCTCTAGACCCTTCTCCCCCTCCTATCTCCTTCTCCTCGCGCCACGCCGACCGCCGCCGCAGCCATTGTCACACCCGTGACTCGCTGGCGTCGTCTTCCTCGCTGTCCTCTTCTCCATTGAGCTCTCTCGAGCGCTCCCGAGACCCCTCCACCCCTCCGCGAAGCCTCTCGACCCCGATACCATCCAGCCACGTCCATCCCGAGTGCCAGGACGGCGATAAGGTCACCACGGCGACCGAGCCCATCTGCTCGCCGTCGGGCACCTATAAATAGGCCGCCCCGGAGCCCTTTGAGCTCACCACCAGCCTTCCCGCACTCCCCTACCCCACCCTAGCTACCTGCCCGAGCCCCGGAGCTCTCCCTCGCAGCCCTCTGCCACCATGGACGCCGCCACCCCCTTGCTCGAATTCGAGCACCCCGGTCCCTCCTTCTCTGCCTGGACCTCACCAGAGGATCCCCGTACTCCGGCGAGCCTCTCCATCTCCTCGCTTCGTCCCCGGCGCAACCGTGGCATCGCCCCCAATTCCGGCCGATGGCCATTTCCGTGGGAGCCAGCGCCGCCATCACTCCGGCCCTCCTCGACGCCCGAGCCTGGCCTGGATGGGCACGGTACCTCCTTCCGAGGCCAACGATGGCCACACCTTGGCCGGTGGCGCCGGAACCATCATCGGCCGCACCCTGCCTCACCACCTCTGGTGCCCGTCGAGAGGAGGGCGACGACCCTGCCCGCGGGCCCGGCCTGGCAGTGGCTCGGCCCCCTCCCTGTGTTTTTTTAAAAGTGGTGGGGCAAGTGGGCTCGGCCCAGGGCGACAGTAGCAGCGGCAGTTGAGCTGCGGCCTAGGGCATGGGCCGGATTCCTCACTGTGCAGCCTAGAGGGCACAATGTCCCTCCTCTTTTTCTCAGAAAAAAACTGCTGAGGACCCGAATGTAATGTTTTATTTACAGCAAGGTCCTTGGCAGTCAAACCCTCACAACTTCTCGCTCGCAACTCCGATTCAGGTGAATCCAACGCCCACGTCTTCGTCTCGTCGAGCCCGTTCCGATGAGGTCACTTTCGTAATGTTTTCCCATTGTAAAAATGACCATTTTACCCTTGCCCTTCTAACAGCCCCTCCGAGAGGGAATCCTTTCCGGCGATCCTTTCCGCGGACTCTCTGCACTTCTTCTCGGAGCATTCTTCGACCCCCAGGCAAGCCAACCATCTGATATATGCCCTAAAGCATTGCTCTATGTTATTCTTGCATGTTTAATTAATGATTATGTCTGTGATAGAAATAATTAAACTTCTGTTAGACTGCACTTACTGTTTACATTACTTGCATTAGTTTGCTATGTGATAATTGAAAGTAATTTACTTAAATGCCTAGTTGCTATCATCTCAAGTTATTGTGGTAGACAACTATGCTTGCTAAATGATGGATAAAACTAAACCTAGTCAGTTGATCCAGAGTCACCTGTCCGGACTTATCCGTGCAACCACATTTGCTGGTATGGGACGGCCTTGACTTTGTCTGATCGCTTGCTCTTTTATCGGTACCACCAACTAGGGAAGGTTATGCGTGCGTGCCACCCTGGACCGGTGGGCGACGATAATCTTGTGAGCCCAGTTGAGTTATTTGCCGGCGTCCCCGTTTGGGACAGTTTAGTTGGCCACGACAGTGGCAGGTGTCACGAGGTGACACAGGGGCCACCGAGGACATGACCCTGGGAGGGTATGATTGTCGGTGGTACGATAGAGGAGTCACGGGTTAGGCTGGTTTCGTTGGAGCAACCCTGGTCCACCCAAATGGGATCACGAGGTCAGGTGCTCCATGGTCTGGGTAAAGTGCGCAACCTCTGCAGAGTGAAAAATCTATTCGAATAGCCGCGTCCATGGTATTGGACAGTCCGTACAGACCTCACTAGGTGGTCAACCGTAACAATAATAATAATGATAGAAGAACTCGTCTTATGATCGAAAGTACTTAGTGGATCGTGAATATTCTGAGGGTTGTAAGGCAACCTGGAAGAGTAAGTTTGTCAGACTTACAGTGGAGATGCATAGCCATCGAATGATGTCAGGGATATGATATGTTAGCCATGGGATGGCTATGAAAGAGATGGTTGGATGACCGAAAGCTTGGATTGGATTTGGTTCAGCGTCGGATTGGATCATGAGAATGTTCGGAGTATGGATTATTTACTTGATATGCTTTACTTTACTTGAATAGTTATCTTGCTAGATAAACCTATTATGTCATGATAATTAATATTGCTAGGTAGCTATGCTATGCCATGATAATTAATGATGCTCTAATAACAAATGCATGCTTGAATGTCATGGATTGCTTTGCTTGGTGTATATGTTGGTTTGGTTTGCTTGCGAGTACATTCAAAAGTACTCAGTGGTCTTCAATGTGGCCAGGTTCACATAAGGATCCGTCGTCCGTCGACGAGGAGCCGGAGCGTTCGCGGGCTAGGAGAGTAACTGTGACGCCCCAAGACCGACGCTCCAGAAGTCTTCCAGCTATTTTGTTGTCGCCGTGTGTTTTATTTTTGTTTGTTGCATTCATCATGTCATCATGAGCATTGCATCGCATGTTTTCTAAAAACTTGCACCCGTTGATAGTTGCCGCTTCTTCCTCGTCTCTGTTGACCTTTTTCAAGACCGACCATTCTTTTGTTGCCCGACCGTTTGACCCTCTCTACACAATACTCAAACCCCTCGCGTGCGTGTCCGAAACTTACCCGGACTCGAACCGCACGGTCATCACCGTTGGGTCCGGATCATCCCCAAACATCTCTGTTTTCTTAATTGGGCCCCTAACCTTTTTATCCGAGACTGTCCGATTAAAAATCGGAGGGACCAAATACCCCTTCCAAAAATCCACTTGCTATATATAAGACCACCACCTACCAACTGCCTAACCCTAAAATTTAGGAGCCTTGTCCCATCCTCCCAGCCACCGCCGCCAGTCCTCTTCCACCTCGGGATCCCTCCCAATCCACCTCCACCCAACCAGATCGCTGCAGCCATCCACCTGCCCAAATCCCCTCTCAGCCAGCCTCCTTCACTCGATCCACCCATCCGGCCGCGTCTCCGTCCTCACGCTCCTGGTCGTGGCCGCCACCGCTCAGACGCTCGGAGCAGCCCCCGTTGCCGTTCGCTAGTACCGCACCAACCGTCTTCGCCTATGACCATAGGAGCTTCCCGCGCCATGGCTGCAACCCGAGTCCTCCTGCCTCGCTCGATCTGGACCAAGAGGGTCCCGAGCATCTCCACCGTCGCCGTCTCAGTTGAGCGCCGCCCTGGTTCCCTTTCTCTCCTTCCTCCGGTCCCCTCATCTCATCTCTCTCTCTTTTGTGTTGCGACGCCGCCGTTTCTGCAGAGCCACTGCCGCCATGGAGCTCCAACTCCGGCCACCTCGTCTCCGTGGTGATCTGACGCCTCGGGTTCCGTCCGACCGCCGGCGTCCCATCCTCGCCTCTGTTTCGAACACACGCGCGCGCCTGCCTCCCTCGTCTCGCAAGCCTCGTCGCGGGTCAACCGCGTCCTCCGCCATGGGCTTCCTCATGGAGCACCACCACCGCATCTCCTCAGATCCGTCGGGTCCCGACCATCCCCGTCGTTGCTAGACTTCTCAGCTCGTCGGAGCCCCAAGACCCTGCGCCAAGTCCCTCTGCTGCTCCCCTGCTTCGCGCCTGCTGCCTCCTGCATCGGGCGAGGGGACGAACTCCTCCTCGGCCAGCCGCATCGTCCGCCTGCGTTGACCGCGTCTGTGCCACGTCAGCCTGTGGGCCCCACCTTCCTGCCGCGTCCGCAGCCTGCCTCCTCTCCAGCGTCGCGCCCAAGTCCCACGTCGCCGGCAGCCGTTCCTGCCGTCCGTCGCCCTGAACCTGCTGCTGCTGTCTCTGTTCTTCAGTAACGAGAAGGAGCAGCTCGCTCGCCTCGCTCGCGTTGACCAACCCTGCCTTGCTGACCCGCTCGCTCGCCAGCCGCAGCAACCGCGTCCTGGGCCTCAAGCCAGGAGCAGCCCAGGGACCGGCCTCCTCCAGCCCTTTGCATCGAACGGGCTTTGGCCCATGGTGAGAACCCCAGCCCAGCACCCAGCAGTTTCAGCCTAGTGTTGTTTTTTTCCCGTCTGCGAATTTGTCTAATTTTCCAGAGATGACAGATTTGCAGAAAAACCCTCATGTTCATGCATTTAATATCTCACAAACCATGCATCGGATTAAAACAACTTATATATGCAAAATGCTTAGTTTTCATCTAGTTTCATAATCTGCTACTTTCATCTATGTTAAAATGTTTAAATTGTTGTTTGTTTAAATTTGCATAAATGCCATGTTAAAATGATTTATTTCATAACTAAATAACCGTAACTCCAAATTTAATAAACTTTGTATGTAAATGGGGTAGAAAAATGCATAGTTTAACATGGTGCCATTACTTTGCATGTTTAACAACTCTAAAATATGGTTTAGGGCAGAACAGTACCAAATTCATAATATGGACATGAGGATTTTCCGGAATTGTTGTTTGTTGTTCCGGCCTCATTTAAACTTGCCTAGGTAGGTAGTTTTCTTATGCTTCACCTCTTGCCATGTTAATCAACATTTAATATTGTTGAGTACATAAACGAGAGAGAACTAAATAAATGAATGTGGTGTTTTCTTCAATATGCAACTCCGTTGCATATTGAGCTCCACTTAATTTGTAGTATTGTTTGTTGCACTTTGCCATGCCATGACTCATTAAATCGGACATGCATCATACTTGATTGTGCATCATGCCATGTTTAGTTGATGGTTGTTTACTATGTTGTTTGCTTCTTTCCGGTTTGCTTCTCTCGTTAGCTTTGGTTTCGTTCCGGAGTTGTGAGGATTCGTTCGACTATGTCCGTTTGTCTTCTTCATGGACTCGTTCTTCTTCCAGGCGGGATTTCAGGCAAGATGACCATTACCCTTGATATCACTTCTATCTTTGCTGCTAGTTGTTCGCTCTATCGCTATGTCGCGTTACCTACCACTTGTCATATCATGCCTCCCATATTGCCATGTCAAGCCTCTAACCCACCTTCCTAGCAAACCGTTGTTTGGCTATGTTACCGCTTTTGCTCAGCCCCTCTTATAGCGTTGTTAGTTGCAGGTGAAGTTGAAGATTGCTCCATGTTGGAACATGATTATGTTGGGATATCACAATATCTCTTATTTTAATTAATGCACCTATACATTTGGTAAAGGGTGGAAGGCTCGGCCTTATGCCTGGTGTTTTGTTCCACTCTTGCCGCCCGAGTTTCCGTCATACCAGTGTTATGTTCCTTGATTTTGCGTTCCTTACGCGGTTGGGGATTTATGGGACCCCCTTGACAGTTCGCTTTGAATAAAACTCCTCCAGCAAGGCCCAACATTGGTTTTCCATTTGCCTAACAACCTATAACTTTCCCTTGGGGTCTGCAGCCTCGAGGGTCATCTTTATTTTAACCCCCCCGGGCCAGTGCTCCTCCGAGTGTTGGTCCGAACCGAGTAGACTGCGGGGCCACCTTGGGGCAACTCGAGGTCTGGTTTTACTCGTAGGATGTCTCATCCGGTGTGCCCTGAGAACGAGATATGTGCAGCTTCTATCGGGATTTGTCGGCACAGTCGGGTGGTCTTGCTGGTCTTGTTTTACCATTGTCAAAATGTCTTGTAACCGGGATTCCGAGATTGATCGGGTCTTCCCGGGAGAAGGAATATCCTTCGTTGACCGTGCGAGCTTGTGATGGGCTAAGTTGGGACACCCCTGCAGGGTATAAACTTTCGAGAGCCGTGCCCGTGGTTATGTGGCAGATGGGAATTTGTTAATGTCCGGTTGTAGAGAACTTGACACTTGACTTAATTAAAATGCATCAACCGCGTGTGTAGCCGTGATGGTCTCTTTTCGGCAGAGTCCGGGAAGTGAACACGGTTCTTGTGTTATGATTGTGCGTAAGTAGTTTCAGGATCACTTCTTGATCACTTCTAGCTTCACGACCGTTGCGTTGCTTCTCTTCCCGCTCTTATTTGCGTATGTTAGCCACCATATACGCTTAGTGCTTGCTGCAGCTCCACCTCACTACCTCCTCCTACCCATAAGCTTAAATAGTCTTGATCTCGCGGGTGTGAGATTGCTGAGTCCTTGTGACTCACAGTTACTTCCAAACAGTTGCAGGTGCCGATGATACCAGTGCAGGTGATGCTACCGAACTCAAGTGGGAGTGCGATGAGGACCTTGTTCGTTTCGGTGTTTCGTTTCCTGACGATCAGTAGTGGAGCCCAGTTGGGATGATCGGGGATCTAGCAGTTGGGTCTATCTTCTTTTCTTTTGGTTTGTCCGTAGTTGGACTATGTGTGTACTATGAATGATGTATGATTTATTTATGTATTGTGTGAAGTGGCAATTGTAAGCCAACTCTTTATCCCATTCTTGTTCATTACATGGGATTGTGTGAAGATGACCCTTCTTGCGACAAAACCACCATGCGGTTATGCCTCTAAGTCGTGCCTCGACACGTGGGAGATATAGCCGCATCGTGGGCGTTACAAGTTGGTAATCAGATCCATCCCCTACTTAGGAGCCCCCTGCTTGATCGAATCGCTGGCGTTGTTGAGTCTAGAACAAAAATGTTTTGAGTCTTAGGATTATATATATCGGAGAGTAGGATTCTTTTTACTCCTCAGTCCCTTCATCGCTCTGGTGAGGTCTCCTGACGTAGATGTTTTGACTTTCCTCTCCTTAAATTTCACTAAAAAAAAATTTAGGATCACGCGGGTATCTTGGGATCGTTCCGATATTCTTGTGATGAGAACATTGTTCTTGGTGCCTCCTGACATTTAGGGGTTGTGGCAGTGTCCCGGGGAGTTGAGCTCCGAGGTGTTGTCGTCACAATTTTATCGTTGCAGTTCTGGAATACCTGAGTTTCGCCGACATAAAAAATCTCTTTTATGCAGTTGTTGGTGAGATAACCTCGACGCCACCCAGTACTGGGGCGGGAGTTCGGGAGTATTGCCATAGCTCGTATAACGGATGCTTTTCGAAGGTTGAGGTACATGATTTCCAGAGTTTTCTTAGTTAGGTGTTGACGGATGGATACAGCTGGATGTAGGGATTGTTAGTTTGGGTGAGATATTATGCTTCCCCTGTATCCCCAACACCAGATTGCATAACCAGAAAGTTTCGGGAGTTTATAGGTGGGAATTCAAGTAGCTCCTAGTATATCTTTTCGACGGATGTATGATTTGAGATTGGGGTCCAACGTCTAGTGGTTCGCTTTTCACGGTCGATTTACAGTGGTCGCGAGGCGTCTTAAAGAATCCTTGGCTATGCCGATTCGGGGACGTCTTGTTTGTCATTCGTGATGTCCACTGTACGTCGTGCCCGTGGGGCCTCATCACGAACACTTTGGGCGAAATCTCTATCATATGTTTGTTTCCGGCTTATTCTGCGAGCCAAATCCTTTGTTTTGTTTTGAGTTGTGGTATTCGAGTTGCTTCGAAGTCAAATGTGGATTCCATACCTTTTCTAAATGGTGTTCTCATATTTCTATGGGAGTGCTAATCCTTCTTGATCACTGAGGTTGTCATGTCAACTCTTTTCCAACCGGCGTGCTTCTCTTCAAGTGGATCCGATCATTTCAACATTCGCAAGATCACCTCTCAGTTTTCTCAACGGTATCCATTCCATCTGCCCAAGTTGCCTTTGTTTTTCCCACCCTCCCACCCTTTTCTTCAAGGACCCAGATTTCTTAATCAAGTATCCTTTTTATTGATGGGAAGTCTCTCCATTCTTTTCCGTCAATGTTCTTATCCGGTGATTTCCCATGAAGATGCTCAACAGTTTCAAGTTCATCATCCTTCGTTGTTGTTTCTTCTCCGGTGGATCCAATTCAAGCCTTCAGTGTTGATCACATTCTTTTCCTCGTTTCAAATGCTTTCTTATGTCGGTGCACCTCTTAATCATTCACCTCTCGTTTTCCATTTGTCCCGGAGTGCTGAAGATGTCTCAGGAGATTTGTGTTTTCATTCCTAATCCGTTCAAGATATCTCGAGGTTATTATCTCTTTTGAGCCATTTAATTCAACCGGTGCAATATCTTTCAAGCAATCGTTCAACGGTGTATCTTTTGAGTGGGCCCTAACCCACAGGTCTTTTCCCAGGATCTTACATGACTCTTCTAATTTTCCCGGAGCTATTCCCAAATTCATTTCAAAGTTTGACGTAAGAATGAGTTATCATCAGTCAAATGTCCTTCTCCAAGATCTTTCAAATTCTTTTCATCGTTGGTTCAACTTTTCTAATTTTCATTACGGAGTGCCTCAACAATTCATGGTGGTGTTTCTCGTCGTCATTCTTGGATTTTGAAGACCGAAGAAGAGTTTCTCTCAAATCTTATCCGTTCTCTCAGAGATGCGTAGTTCAAGCTGGATGCCGTCCTCTCATAATTGTTTCGATCGTGAGAAATTCTTTTCACTCATCCGGAGCAATTCAAGAGTCTTTTCAGATTGATTCTCTGTAGCCCATCATCTCAGAATTATTCATTCTCAGCTTTCAGCTCTCGTTCTCGAATTCTTTCGGTGCATCGTTCAAGTATCCTCTAGTCAGCTCGTGATCTATTCGTTCTCATGTATCTAAATTCTCTCAAGTATCTTCGTTCTTTTTCTAATTCTTCCCAGTGTTTCGTTCTCTTTTCTTTGTTTATTTTAATCCTACCGGTGGTTTGTTGAAGACCTTCCCAAGTTCGCGCTATATCTCTCCTTAATCCTTTTCAAGAAGAATAAGTAGCATGCCTACATGTTGCTTGTCATCAATTTAAGTGGATGAAGGGTATGCATGACATAATTCTTATTTGTGTTTTCCTCGAGGTGATTTAATCCCTTCCTTCGGAGTTTGTGCATGATGAGGAAATTATCAGTTCTAAGTTGCTCACCTTTCTTTTCCGGAGTTCCAAGTTTTCTTGGATGTCTCGTCACGAAGCTCCATCTAAATCATTGCAAGGATTCACCTTGTGTTCTCAACTTCTCTTTCTTTTATCATCCTTTTATTACCGGAGTTCTTCATGGAGGCTCTACATGGTGGTTCGTCAAGGATTCCTTTCATTCTTCAATTGTTCTTCAAGATTTCTCTCGGAGTTAAGATCCGCCAAGCTATACTCAAAATTTAACATGGTGCTCAACACATGTTTTGTTTTGAGGAGTTCAAGTATTCTTCATCGTGCATTCCAAAGTGCAATTCTTTCTACCTTATCTTTTGAGGCGGTGTTATGCCATTCTTGACAATTTCCCTTTGTGTTTCAAGGTTCACAAGTTGTTAAGAATGAGATATTTAAATCCATCATTTTATCTTCGTTCGGAAGAACCTTTGCAATCCTTTAATCTTTTCGTTGGAGTTATCTTGTTTCATATTTCATCTAAAGCCTTCCCTAAGGAATGTTGCTATTGTGGTGCTTATCTATGATCCAAGTTTTCTCCTTAATTATCACTTCGGTGGAAGGAGCTTTCTATCTTTTCTGGCTCTCAATCAAATCATTTGTTTCCGTTAGTGGCCGGTTGTCACCTCATAATTTTGAGATGTTTTCCATAAGCCCACAACAAGCTTGATCTTTTCGTTGTTGGTTTTCCAACAACTCCGTTCTAACCTTCTTGGAAGGCTGCTTTCCAAGATCATTTGTGGCAGAAGTTGGCATTTTCTTCTCCATTCCTTTATTCCAATGATCTATCTTCTATTCTTTCTTCCGGAGGCATTGTGATGTTGCTCTCTTCACTCATCATCTCGAATTGTGAGGATCATGTTATTTTTCCTTGCTTATCCATTTAACCAAGTGTTGTATCATCTCTTCAAGTTCTTTTCATCTTATCAAGTCTTGCATCTATTTTCAACCGGAGTGCTGTTTGAATTTGTTCTTCCTTGTCCCTTGTTTATCTCGTTTCAACCAAAGTGGCTTCAATTCCTTCTTGTCCATTGTGCTCGTCATTCATAGCTTTGCAACCTCCAAGGTTCACATGGTGTTCCTTGTTTCTATTTTCTACCGGAGTGCTCTCAATTTCGTTCAACTCTGTTGTGTTCTTTCTTTCAAGTTGTCAACCTCTCAAGGTTCATTGGTTTCACTCATTTGCCTAAGAAGCAACTTTAATTTACATATTCCTCTTCCATTTCTCCCCGGTGCCATCCCTAGATCTCGGGGCGAGATCTCTTGTAAGTGGAGGAGAGTTGTGACGCCCCAAGACCAACGCTCCAGAAGTCTTCCAGCTATTTTGTTGTCGCCGTGTGTTTTATTTTTGTTTGTTGCATTCATCATGTCATCATGAGCATTGCATCGCATGTTTTCTAAAAACTTGCACCCGTTGATAGTTGCCGCTTCTTCCTCGTCTCTGTTGACCTTTTTCAAGACCGACCATTCTTTTGTTGCCCGACCGTTTGACCCTCTCTACACAATACTCAAACCCCTCGCGTGCGTGTCCGAAACTTACCCGGACTCGAACCGCACGGTCATCACCGTTGGGTCCGGATCATCCCCAAACATCTATAAAACATCTCCGTTTTCTTAATTGGGCCCCTAACCTTTTTATCCGAGACTGTCCGATTAAAAATCGGAGGGACCAAATACCCCTTCCAAAAATCCACTTATATAAGACCACCACCTACCAACTGCCTAACCCTAAAATTTAGGAGCCTTGTCCCATCCTCCCAGCCGCCGCCGCCAGTCCTCTTCCACCTCGGGATCCCTCCCGATCCACCTCCACCCAACCAGATCGCTGCAGCCATCCATCTGCCCAAATCCCCTCGCAGCCAGCCTCCTCCACTCGATCCACCCATCCGGGCGCGTCTCCGTCCTCACGCTCCTGGCCGTGGCCGCCACCGCTCAGACGCCCGGAGCATCCCCCATTGCCGTTCGCCAGTACCGCACCAACCGTCTTCGCCTATGACCACAGGAGCTTCCCGCGCCATGGCTACAGCCCGAGTCCTCCTGCCTCGCTCGATCTGGACCAGGAGGGTCCCGAGCATCTCCACCGTCGCCGTCTCAGTTGAGCGCCGCCCTGGTTCCCTTTCTCTCCTTCCTCCGGTCCCCTCATCTCATCTCTCTCTCTTTTGTGTTGCGACGCTGCCGTTTTTGCAGAGCCACTGCCGCCATGGAGCTCCAACTCCGGCCACCTCGTCTCCGTGGTGATCTGACGCCTCGGGTTCCGTCCGACCGCCGGCGTCCCATCCTCGCCTCTGCTTCGAACACACGCGCACGCCTGCCTCCCTCATCTCGCAAGCCTCGTCGCGGGTCAACCGCGTCCTCCGCCATGGGCTTCCTCATGGAGCACCACCACCGCATCTCCTCGGATCCGTCGGGTCCCGACCATCCCCGTCGTTGCTAGACTTCTCAGCTCGCCGGAGCCCCAAGACCCTGCGCCAAGTCCCTCTGCTGCTCCCCTGCTTCGCGCCTGCTGCCTCCTGCATCGGGCGAGGGGACGAACTCCTCCTCGGCCAGCCGCATCGTCCGCCTGCGTTGACCGCGTCTGTGCCATGTGAGCCTGTGGGCCCCACCTTCCTGCCGCATCCGCAGCCTGCCTCCTCTCCAGCGTCGCGCCCAAGTCCCACGTCGCCGGCAGCCGTTCCCGCCATCCGTCGCCCTAAACCTGCTGCTGCTGTCTCTGTTCTTCAGTAACGAGAAGGAGCAGCTCGCTCGCCTCGCTCGCGTTGACCAACCCTGCCTCGCTGACCCGCTCGCTCGCCAGCCGCAGCAACCGCGTCCTGGGCCTCAAGCCAGGAGCAGCCCAGGGACCGGCCTCCTCCAGCCCTTTGCATCGAACGGGCTTTGGCCCATGGTGAGAACCCCAGCCCAGCACCCAGCAGTTTCAGCCTAGTGTTGTTTTTTTCCCGTCTGCGAATTTGTCTAATTTTCCAGAGATGACAGATTTGCAGAAAAACCCTCATGTTCATGCATTTAATATCTCACAAACCATGCATCGGATTAAAACAACTTATATATGCAAAATGCTTAGTTTTCATCTAGTTTCATAATCTGCTACTTTCATCTATGTTAAAATGTTTAAATTGTTGTTTGTTTAAATTTGCATAAATGCCATGTTAAAATGATTTATTTCATAACTAAATAACCGTAACTCCAAATTTAATAAACTTTGTATGTAAATGGGGTAGAAAAATGCATAGTTTAACATGGTGCCATTACTTTGCATGTTTAACAACTCTAAAATATGGTTTAGGGCAGAACAGTACCAAATTCATAATATGGACATGAGGATTTTCCGGAATTGTTGTTTGTTGTTCCGGCCTCATTTAAACTTGCCTAGATAGGTAGTTTTCTTATGCTTCACCTCTTGCCATGTTAATCAACATTTAATATTGTTGAGTACATAAACGGGAGAGAACTAAATAGATGAATGTGGTGTTTTCTTCAATATGCAACTCCGTTGCATATTGAGCTCCACTTAATTTGTAGTATTGTTTGTTGCACTTTGCCATGCCATGACTCATTAAATCGGACATGCATCATACTTGATTGTGCATCATGCCATGTTTAGTTGATGGTTGTTTACTATGTTGTTTGCTTCTTTCCGGTTTGCTTCTTTCGTTAGCTTTGGTTTCGTTCCGGAGTTGTGAGGATTCGTTCGACTACGTCCGTTTGTCTTCTTCATGGACTCGTTCTTCTTTCAAGCGGGATTTCAGGCAAGATGACCATTACCCTCGATATCACTTCTATCTTTGCTGCTAGTTGTTCGCTCTATCGCTATGTCGCGTTACCTACCACTTGTCATATCATGCCTCCCATATTGCCATGTCAAGCCTCTAACCCACCTTCCTAGCAAACCGTTGTTTGGTTATGTTACCGCTTTTGCTCAGCCCCTCTTATAGCGTTGTTAGTTGCAGGTGAAGTTGAAGATTGCTCCATGTTGGAACATGATTATGTTGGGATATCACAATATCTCTTATTTTAATTAATGCACCTATACATTTGGTAAAGGGTGGAAGGCTCGGCCTTATGCCTGGTGTTTTGTTCCACTCTTGCCGCCCGAGTTTCCGTCATACCAGTGTTATGTTCCTTGATTTTGCGTTCCTTACGTGGTTGGGGATTTATGGGACCCCCTTGACAGTTCGCTTTGAATAAAACTCCTCCAGCAAGGCCCAACATTGGTTTTCCATTTGCCTAACAACCTATAACTTTCCCTTGGGGTCTGCAGCCTCGAGGGTCATCTTTATTTTAACCCCCCCCCCCCCGGGCCAGTGCTCCTCCGAGTGTTGGTCCGAACCGAGTAGACTACGGGGCCACCTTGGGGCAACTCGAGGTCTGGTTTTACTCGTAGGATGTCTCATTCGGTGTGCCCTGAGAACGAGATATGTGCAGCTCCTATCAGGATTTGTCGGCACAGTCGGGTGGTCTTGCTGGTCTTGTTTTACCATTGTCGAAATGTCTTGTAACCGGGATTCCGAGACTGATCGGGTCTTCCCGGGAGAAGGAATATCCTTCGTTGACCGTGAGAGCTTGTGATGGGCTAAGTTGGGACACCCCTGCAGGGTATAAACTTTCGAGAGCCATGCCCGCGGTTATGTGGCAGATGGGAATTTGTTAATGTCCGGTTGTAGAGAACTTGACACTTGACTTAATTAAAATGCATCAACCGCGTGTGTAGCCATGATGGTCTCTTTTCGGCGGAGTCCGGGAAGTGAACACGGTTCTTGTGTTATGGTTGTGCGTAAGTAGTTTCAGGATCACTTCTTGATCACTTCTAGCTTCACGACCGTTGCCTTGCTTCTCTTCCCGCTCGTATTTGCGTATGTTAGCCACCATATACGCTTAGTGCTTGCTGCAGCTCCACCTCACTACCTCCTCCTACCCATAAGCTTAAATAGTCTTGATCTCGCGGGTGTGAGATTGCTGAGTCCTCGTGACTCACAGTTACTTCCAAATAGTTGCAGGTGCCGATGATACCAGTGCAGGTGATGCTACCGAACTCAAGTGGGAGTGCGATGAGGACCTTGTTCGTTTCGGTGTTTTGTTTCCTGACGATCAGTAGTGGAGCCCAGTTGGGACGATCGGGGATCTAGCAGTTGGGTCTATCTTCTTTTCTTTTGGTTTGTCCATAGTTGGACTATGTGTGTACTATGAATGATGTATGATTTATTTATGTATTGTGTGAAGTGGCGATTGTAAGCCAACTCTTTATCCCATTCTTGTTCATTACATGGGATTGTGTGAAGATGACCCTTCTTGCGACAAAACCACCATGCGGTTATGCCTCTAAGTCATGCCTCGACACGTGGGAGATATAGCCGCATCGTGGGCGTTACAGTAACCCAGTCAGATCCCTGTGGATTGGAGCCGCACCAAGACCATGCTACCTTAGATAGAGCTTTTCCGCTGCCATCACTCTTGTAAAATATCATGTAAGACTTATATACCCATTAATAGAAATGCATGTGTTCATGATACTTGTTGTAAGCGCTCAAGCCAGAGTGATTTCCTGGGCTGGTATGCGTGGTGACCGTCTGGCTACAGTGGCGGGGCGCCACAACGGGTGGTCTCAGAGCAGCCAGGCTGACTGTAGGTTACCCTAGTCAGACTTCATTATCTTGTGCTCAGTAGAAACCCCAGATGGATTTTAGCCATCTTTGCCAAACAGGCAAGGCTACTATTTATCATAAGGCAACCCCATAGGTTTTTGGCTCCATCAGACCCCAACTCTCGTGGCCTTTGCTCCGGTGTGAAATATTCGCACCAGGCAACGACCCGTGAGCCCTGAACCCCTAGGCAAATCAGATATCCTTACCCTGCTTGCTAGACATGGCATTTCTCTCCTTAACTCTAGTTTCCTTTGGGAAACGTCTATAAATTCCATCTTTCCCTGACAACCCTAGGATCGTTGACTAAGCCATTTTGGCTATGGTCGTGCGTCGAGTTTGATGTTCCCTAAGGAAGTAGTAGGAGCTTGACACCAGTGCTACCAGGAGCATTGTGTGGTTTCGTTTCTAAATTCTTAGAGGTGCATCGAGTGCGCTAGGCTAGTTATACTAGTGGATCCTCGGCCACATGTGCAAGGTCCGCAATATTTGAGTTTTATTTGCTTTTTGGTTTTCGCGGTTCTTGTTTCTTTTGCCGGTTCCGTTTCTTCGCTCCGACTGGATCCATCCGCAAGAGCTGCCAAAGAAGACCAACATACAACTTGGATAATACCCAATAGTCCAAATTCAGCAAGAGTCAAG
Source organism: Thinopyrum elongatum (assembly GCA_011799875.1). NCBI lineage: Eukaryota > Viridiplantae > Streptophyta > Magnoliopsida > Poales > Poaceae > Thinopyrum > Thinopyrum elongatum. The sequence goes on from CM022298.1 coordinate 628,410,850, forward strand.
TCAAGTCAACTGCCTGATATTCAAAACACCATCAACGGGTCTGTCAAGAATGAAGAATGGGTCAGAAGCAGAATCTGTAGACAAGGCCAGAGTATACCTGAGGAAGTTTGCCTCAGAACAGATCACGCCTAAGGAGCAGTCAGATGAGCTACCAAGAATGAACACTAAAGACATATTTCAAGAATATGAATGTGCCAAGAGCAGCAACAAAACTCCGGTACGTTGGTACAAATTTCAAAGCAAATCTTGAAGTTCACCGGGGCAAATACAAAAAAATTCGGGCACTGTGACAAGGTTTGCAAGGAAAATGGATAAGTTCACGGTTGCCAGAATCAAGGAGCACCTAACATGCTTGGAAGCTCAGCTGAACCAAATGGAATTATCCGTCAACTGCTTATTATCGGCAACACTTGGTTTGAACGCAAAGGGTATTCCGATTTAATTAACAACATGAGGTCTGCACCAGTCTTGCAACCTTTATAGCAATGATCAGACCAGCAGAAGGACAAGCAATGTGCGTGACCATCGGAACATCTTCGGTCAAGGTATGGCCTATACCAAGTTTTGGCTCCGCTATGGGTAAAATTCCGGATACTTCGGAAAGAAGCCAGAATCGGCCATAAATCCGACTGTGCACACAGTTAAAGGCTTCTGGTATAAGAAACCCAGCCTTCCTTCGCAAGCTACCAGACTGCCAATCTTCCTCGGTACGCCACTGGGTGAGAAAAATCTTCCGGGGTAGGGCACTCCCATCTTCCACAGCGTGCTACCACAGAAAACTTCCAGCATAAGACACTTGACCTTCCGCCGTAAGCCACATGAAGGAAAACTTCTGAGGTACGATACCCAGCCTTCTTCAGCATGCTACTTTGGCAGAAGCTTCGAGCATAAAGAATTTAGTCTTCTTCAACACACCATCGTGCCCACAACAAGCTTGTCAAAAGCAAGAACTAGTCTGGGCACACATCCGCCTCAGAACTCAGTGGTGATGAAATTATTTATCCTACACCTGCATATGTTGTGAGCATGCAGTCCAGTGGATCAGTTCATGTGAGCCACTCGTACACGGGAATGACTGTGTTCAGAGAAACATTGGCCCCATACTTCAAAGAAGAATATGAGCACAACAACCCCTACGAGACATGCAAGAGTAAGTTGTGAGAACAAACCCAACAAGCCGGGAAAACAATCAAGGAGCCATGTTGGCAGGTCATGACAGGTCCATCAAAGGAATCTTCAAAAATGAAGAAGTGGTGGGCAAACAACCTCCATGATGGTCAACAAGATACATCATCATGGACAGAGTAACATTGATAACCCTTGTCAGACTCTTGCATATACGGCCACAACAGTGCACTACTTGCGGTTACAAGTGAGATTGCCGCACTCATCCTAAATATGGGCCATCAACCCAGACAAGAGGCTATGCTCCGAAAGATACACCGAATGACAGCCATACTATATTCAGCTCAGTGGTCACAGCAAGGACTACAGAGGCTATATATGACAGAGTCATCTCCACGAGCGGCAGAGTTGAAACAAGACATTCAGATAGAATGGCTCAAAGCACATCAGCATCAACCGCTCGTAGACGTCATGACATCATTGGAGTAAGAGATCACTGTCTATGATTACTTTGTGATCATGCCTGACATTTCAGTTGGGGATATAGCAGCAATAGCTCGGTCATGTTGTTCCTTGAATTATGGATCACCTAAGGACAAAGTCAGAATGCCGAAGACAAAAGGAAATGTCAGTACAGAACCCACAGTCAGAATGAGTATTCTGACACAGCAAAAAGAAAGTCACCCCTAGCCACTCGAGGCCATACGTGCACGTGAGCCCGGTACCAGAAAAGGATGTCTTACCCATGACAGTCAGGGTACGAAGCATCGCAATAAAACCCGAAGCAGTTGCTTCCAGGCAATGGAAATCAAGTTGTTTGTTGGTATTACCCGCTACCCCACCCAGCAACACCACTACCAGGACAAAAGGTACACCTGACAGGAAAAAGATGGATTCAAGGAAGCTGTGTGCAAAGACAACACATGGTCCATCAGAAGAGGCAGTTAAAAGGTCAGTGAACCAATGAACACAACACCATTGATTGATCCGAGTCGCACACAGGTAAGTCCCCCTTCACTGGGTGGTAAGGCCGGAAATATCGAGGACGAGATTTTCTTAAGGGGTAGGTTTGTGACACCCTGGTTTTCGCTCCCTGTTTTTTTCCTTTGCGGGATTTGACTCCCGTCTTTTTTCTCGATGTTATCGGATTTTCTCTAGCTCTTGGGTGTATGAAGATGGTCATCCAGCCTTGCCTTCCCTATCCAACCAGAGATTCTCTCCAGTCCAACCTTGCCACCCGAGATCTATTCTCCGGACTTTGCCATCGGAACCCTACCTTCCGAGTTATCGGAAGGGAAACCCTAATCCTTGTAGTTACAAAGGAACCCCAATTTACTTTGATCTGCTGACTCCCAAACTTCTTCCAGTGACCATCCTATAGCTATAAACCCTGGATATGCAAAAATATTGCCAAGTCATTTGCAATATTTTTCATTTATAATTAATTCCATTTTCTGCCAATTAAAGGAATTAAATCCAGGAAAATATCTACCCATCTCCAAAGTTCATGTAAACTCGTGAAGATATTCTTTGAGATCATATTGAGCTCCCATAAAAATATTGGCCATAATTAAATAGGGGAATTGCATTTTCCTATTTAATGCCAATATTGCATTTTGGGCCCTTTCTAAAGGAACTACCATTTTGGTTGCCAGGAAAAATCCCAAATAAATTGTGGAGCTTCTCCTATCCATATCTTCACCATTTCCATCAGAACCCAAGTTCCAAAGTTCAAAGTTTGAGCATAGCATTCATTTGCAAATTATGTCTAGATTTCCAGTTTGCAAAGGAAGTGCTTTATTCCTTTATCCATTTGAGCTGAAATTTTTCATGGTGGTTAACATTGATAAATCACTCATGGACACCAAAAACCAGCTCAATTCATCCATCCATTCTTCCCCAGCAATTTTCTCAAGTTTCTGTCCATCTGAAAGCTCTGTGAAGGAAGTACCATTTTGGCATTTCCAAATGAGCTGAAATTTTCCCAGTATCTCCATACTTTCAAATCATCACTCTCCACAAAAATTCAGATCATTTCATTGAACCATTTGAGCACAGCTTCAAAATCCATTTTTTGGACCAAAAGTTGCATTACAAAGGAGGTGCATGCAAACAAGGTCCAAATGACTCCAAATTTTGCCAGCACCTAGTCCTTCCTACCATATTTCATTTTGACAAAGACCCAGTTCATGTCCTTCATCCATTTCTCCAGAAAAGTCCACCCAAGTTTGCTGCTAGAATCATCTTTTGCAAGTTCCTCCCACCTCACAGCCACCTTGCTGGTTCTAGCCACATATATCATCTATTTGAGCAGCGAGGAGAGTGTTGGACAAGGTCCTAGAGCCATCTGGAGCCCTGGACACGCGGTGCCCCTAGTGACCACGCAGGAGAGCATGCCAAAACGGCGCTTTGCGCTCGGCCTGCTCCGTGCGGTCACTTCCGGCCAGCCGTGGCTTGTCCCGGCGTGTCTAACGGCTCCACAGCATCCACGTCTCCGCTCTGGACCCTTCTCTCCCTCCTATCTCCTTCTCCTCACACCACGACGACCGCCGCCGCAGCCACTGTCACACCCGTGACTCGCCAGCGTCGTCTTCCTTGCTATCTTCTTCTCCCTCGAGCTCTGTCGAGCGCTCCCGAGACCCCTCCACCCCTCCGCGAAGCCTCTCGACCCCGCTACCGTCCAGCCACATCCACCCGAGCGCCAGGATGGCGATAAGGTCACCAAGGCGGTCGAGCCCATCTGCTCGCCGTCGGGCACCTATAAATAGGCCGCCCCGGAGCCCTTTGAGCTCACCACCAACCTTCCCGCACTCCCCTACCCCACCCTAGCTACCTGCCCGAGCCCCGGAGCTCTCCCTGGCCGCCCTCTGCCACCATGGCCGCCGCCACCCCCTTGCTCGAATTCGAGCACCCCGGTCCCTCCCTCTCTGCCTAGACCTCACAGAGGATCCCCCCGTACTCTGGTGAGCCTCTCCATCTCCTCGCTTCGTCCCCGGAGCAACCGTGGCATCGCCCCCAATTCCGGCAGACGGCCATTTCCGCGGGAGCCAGCGCCGCCATCACTCTGGCCCTCCTCGGCGCCCGAGCCTGGCCTGAATGGGCGCGGTACTTCCTTCCGAGGCCAACGGTGGCCGCACCTTGTCTGTGTAACACCACATGCCACTAGCCACAGTTACCTCCCACTGAGAATGACAAGTCATGACCATTTGCAGAGCCAAGTCACTTGGATTAATGAAACAATTTAAATTCTATTCTGAAATTCAACTCAAATACCAAAGAGAAATATGAAGTTGGTCAAACACTATTGGAAAAATGTTCATTAATTGGCAAATAATCCATGAGCATTTATAAAACCATAACCAATATTATTGGAGTTAGTTACATGACTCAAACAATATGAAACAGCAACAGAACAGCACTAATTAAATCATTTATAATTAAATCAATTTCAAATGAACTCCAAATCTGCTCAAACAAGTTTTTGTCGAAAGCTAACATTGCATATTAATATTTGGGCCAAGTCCCATATTTTACAAGAGTGCACCAGCGGCCTAAATATTTCCAAATCAGCAAAGAAATAAAAAGAAAGAAATAGAAAAACCTAAAAGAGAAAAAGGCCAGAAGGCTTACCTGGATAACGAACCGAGCCGGCCCAGCCCAACACCGCGGGCGTCTCCCTCCTCCCGCTTCCGTGTCGGCTCGCGCGCGGCTCGGATCGTCCGGCGCCGCCCGATGCGCGACACCGCCGAGCTACAGGGCCCCGGGGTTGGATAAGGAGGGGGCTGGGGCACCCCTGACGAACCCTAGCTACTTTCCCCCCCTCTTCTCGCCACACTCGCCCCTCCTCATCCTCTCCAGTACATCGCCGTCGCCGCGCCTCCGAGATGCCGCGGCCACCGTTGACCTCACGACCCGCCGTGCTGCCCAAGAGCTTCGCCGACCTCCTCCTCATTCTCCCTGACGCCTGGGTGGAGCCGTGGAGCCCTGTCGCCGTCGATCGTCTTCATCCCCAGCTCCGGCCACCGCACGCCACCGTCGCCGATTCGAGCTCCCTGCTGCTACTAAACCTACCACCGAGCCGTCGTGCGCTCCTCGGTGAGCTCCCTCACTGCTCCTCCTCCTCCCGCAGTCGATCCTTTCCCCCCTAGCTGTCGCTCCGCGAGCTTCGGCTCTGGTCGCCGCCATGGCCGGCGCGCCGCTCGCTTCCGAGCTACTCTGCTCCGTCCGAGCGCTCCAGCACACTCCTGGTGAGCCGTAGGACCGATGTAGCTAGTTAGGTAGCTCGTTCGCGTTGCGTTTTGCCGATTCCCATTTGAGCCGAACTCCGGCAGCCGCCGCGAGCTCGACTCCGGCCAGCACCGTCCATCCCAGCTCCTCCCGTTTGCACCACTGGATGCGCCGCATCGCCAGCTACCCGTAGCCGCAAACCGCGCTCGAAACCGTCTACTGTAGCGAAATTCCGGCCAACTCCGGCGACGCGCCGCCGTGCGTTGGGGTCGCCGGAGCTGACTTGGCCTCCACCTGGCCCCTCTCGGTGCCACTGACAGCGGGCCCCACGGCCCTGTTGACCGAGTCAGCGTCGCTGACTGGACCTGGTCCAGTCGCTGACTGGTGGGCCCACCCCCTTTTAGTTAACCTAAGTGCTAATTAAACTAAACTGATAATTAGGCTAGACACTGACAGGTGGGTCCCGCTAGTTAATTAGGTTAATTTAATTAGAAAAACCCCTGTCAATTAGTCCACACACTGACATGTGGGTCCCACTGGACCCACATGTCATATTTGACTTAGTCAGCCGCTGTTGACTTGCTGATGTCAGCCTGACGTCATGCTGACATCATAATTCATTTTCTGTTAAATAATTAAATTCCAGAAAATTCAAATAACTTTAAAAATTCATAACTTTTAAACCGTAGCTCAGATCGAAAAAGTTTATATATGAAAGTTGCTCAGAACGACGAGCCGAGTCTGATTGTGCCGTCTGTTTCGATGCCGGAACCCTCTACATAGAAGAACTCGTAACTCCGAGCGCGATTCCGGTACAGGAATAGTGCACACACTCCGGTAAATAAAATCCCGCACTGATTCTAAAATAACTAAAATACCCTAGATGCATCTTAAGACAACCCTGCACTGCCTCATAGTGATCGCATGCCTAGAATTGCATCGTTGCCGTGTATTTACTTGTTTCTTCCCCCTCTTCTCTCTCGGTAGACACAGACGCCGACCTAGTTCCCGAGGTCGACGCTGCTCAGGAGCCAGACGACGCAGCTGACGACCTCACCCTTGCCGTCGAGCAGACAGGCAAGCACCCCCATTTTGAGCATTCCGATATCGCCTACTCTCTTCCCTCTTATGCTTGCACTAGATGTTACTGCTGCTGTTACTATCCTACTCTGTTGCATAGCCTGTTTACTTGTAACCTACTTTTGATACATGCCTGTTATCCTAAACTGTTTAGCATAGGATGGGTAGAGCCATGACAGAGACCCACTTGTCCCGACTGCCCCGCTGGATTCTCAGAAGACCCGTGTAACGCGATCGAAGATCAGACCTGGGCACCGCACATCACTTTTCCCCCTAAGTTGCTCGACACCACAGGGTTACCGTCGCGTGCCGAGGGTGACTCCTCTTTAGCACGTTAGATGTTAACCTTGTGGGTTAGTTACTCGGTCATGGTAAGTGAGGGTGATCTCCTCCTACACCACCCCCAATACCGACGCTGTCTCGCAACTTCTCGAGTGTGAGCTTCGAGGGTGAATCCTCTTCCGCTCACCTTGATGACAACATCAGGTGGAATTCCGTTCGAGGGTGATCCCTCAGGATTTCCCCTTGGTGTCAGACACACAATTACCTTGATTATTGAGACTTGACACTGATACATGATACTAAAGACGGGTCGGCCCTGAGGGGTACCCGCGTGAGCTGTTAAGCGAAGTGATGTGGAGACGGGTTGACCTGAGAGGTGCCCGCGAGATAATGACGAGGCGTGGCCGGGCATTCTTAGCCCTTGCCGCAAGTCCTCGAGACGGGGCGACGGTGTCACACCGATCGTGAGTCTCTGCTCGTTACCGCGCGCTCCTAATCCACGAGCGGTTTGGATATTTGATCCGAGGGGCCTCTGGCCCGATAGCGCTAACCATCACGAGGGCATAGTATGGGCGTTCTGCGTCGTATACTTCATCCGGAGCTTAATGGACGTCAGTGACTGAGCGGCGCGCGCCGAGTTGGACTGGGAACGCAACCGCACTTGTATAAGGGGTTGCTAGGTCTGCTCATCGGCCGTGTACGTAACGTGCAGGAGTTCCCGGGGCGAAGGCCCAAGACCCCCGGGTGCATAGGTTTAGTCCGGCGTGCTGACCTCTCTGTTAGGTATTTGGTCGGGTTGCGGCGTGTTGCTTAGCCGAGGCCGGGCATGACCCAGAAAAGTGTGTCCGGCCAGAGTTAAGCAAGCGTGGTGGGTAAGTTGGTGCACCCCTGCAGGGAAGAAACTTCTATCGATAGCCTGTCCTACGGTAACGGACACTCGGAGTTGTATCCCGATCGGTACAACTAGAACATGACTGAGATGATAACTGGATACTAGGGCTCTGGGATTGCTTTCTCGCAGGGAGTCGAGGAAGAATCTCAGGCCGAGGTTGATGATACTACTACTACTTTACATTATGTATTCTGCTCTCTCCTTATGCTGCAAGACTGAAGGAGAAGCTGAAGATGCTAGTCTTCGATAGGACTAGGCTTTCCCCCTTTATTCTGGCATTTCTGCAGCCCAGTCCACATATACAGCCCTTCCTTTGAAAATGATGCATATGTAGTGTAGATCCTTGCTTGCTGAGTACTTCGGATGAGTACTCACGTTTGCTTTACTTTCTTTTTTCCCCATATTCATTCGATGCTGCCAGACGACGGAGCCCCTGAGACTGCTGCCCCAGTTTACGACTACGGCTACTACTACTACCCTCCCGGCGAGTACTACTACGAGGAGCCGGCTGACGACCAGGAGTAGGATCGGAGGGTCCAGGGCAGGAGGCCTTCGCCTTTCGATCGTAGCTTTTATTTTACCCCGCCTTCTAAAGGCTTATCTCTCTCTCTATGTAATAGTCTGTACTCAGACTCTGATGCTTCCGCTGACGCTTGAATGCCATCGAGCTATGTATTTGAGCCCACGAGGCCCTGGCTTGTAATATAAAGCTTGTATGACTTTATTTATGTTTTAGAGTTGTGTTGTGATATCTTCAAGTGAGTCCTAGGCTTGATCGTGTGCATTTGCGTGTATGGTTAGTGCACGATTAAGCCGGGGTCGTCACAGGTTGGTATCAGAGCCGACTGCCTGTAGGAATCCCCCTTTCCAACTCCTTGGCCGAAGTTAAGTCTAGAGGTCCAAAACTATTTTACCAACTTGGCTGTGTGGCTTACGGGCCCACGTCGCCAACTGGGTGGTACTAACATCTTTTACTTCTCAACCTTTACTCTGGGACTCTGATCTCTCTTTCTTTCGGGTCAAATTTTACTAACTCCGACTTTAGGTTCTCGTAACCGCTTTCTCCCGGAGAGCCCCTCATCCCAGAAGATGGCGTGTCATCATCAGAAGGCTCTGAAGATACTCCGCGATGATTCCCGAGACCCTGTGCCCGCTGCTTTGCAATTCCCGAGACCCTGTGCCCGCTGCTTTGCAATTCCTGACCACCGACAAACCCCCGTGGATAATTAACCATCCTTGTCGTTCGAATTTATATTCCCAGTTACTCCTTTAATTATGAGTTACCCTGAATTACCCCTCGTTAATCTGGGAATTATTTGAGCCTACTGCCGTGCAGCCTCTTTTGCACTGCGGATAATTCTTCGCACCTATCAAGGATCCATTCATCCCCAGTTGTTCCTGTGATTCATAAAGTACTTTGAAATATTATCTGATCTCCCGAGAATCCTCTGCAATCTACTGCTCTTGAAATTTTTGCCTGCTTATCTTATGGTTAATTCCATATGTTTAGCAATCTTCGTTGACATCCCTCTTCAATACCATTTGAGTTCCTTAATCCAGTCTATTGTGAATACTCGCAAACATCAGCTGATTATTATGAATTCATCCTTCCGGCTCAGTCACCATTCTGGACATGAGCTGGTTCTCGTCCAATCAAATATTGATTGATTGTCCAACTAAGCATGTACAAATCGCTCGTCCCTCTGCCCAGGTGAGCTAATTGACACTCCTGGCTATGGAGGTCGTGATTCCTCTGGATATTAACCTTGAGTTATTCAAGTATTTCCTTAATCAGATATGCTTGCCTCCCGTCCTTCCCGGAGGACTCTCAGGTGGAGCTAGTTCTTAAAACCTTACCCCATTAGTTCTCACGGATCACTTGATTCCTTTGTGGACAATTATCCGACCGAATTCTTTTCTACTCTAAGAACCTTAACGGTTCCTCCCCCGTTGACATTGCCTTTGGCACTGAAGCATCCTCTACTCCTTGCCGTCTGTATATCCGCTCAGCTTGCATGGCACGGAAAGATAGTGCATTCCTTCTCCTTATTGACTTGGGACTGACTACTGACCAGGACATGTTCCGTAACCATGGGTGGAGATCTCTGCAAGACGGAACGCTAAAGTTGTCCATCTAGTTCTGTTCAACCTACTCATCTTTCGATCAGAGCTTTTGCTTCTGATCCTTCGTTTCTGAACCATATCTGCTTTGAACTTAAACGTCAGATTATTCCGATGTTTCTATAATCTGATGCCGTTACCCTCTTTCTTCTTCTGGTTGAGTACCGTTACTCATGTCAGATCCTTTGTCGTCTACCTGATCTTTTGTTGGACTAATTTCCGACAGTATCCTTCTTATTCAAACATTTTGTGAACTCTTTCCCTGGTACTTAATACCTTCGGTAAATTGTATCATCTGTTTTGGCTTCGATACTCCGCTCTCAGTTAGCATCCCTTGCTTTGGCATCTGATTGTATAGATTCGTAGAATCGTCCCGATGGGTTGAATCTATGCTTCTGCCATCTCCGAGAACCCAGAAACTTCTACGAGTCATACTCTAATGGTATTACGCCAGATAAATTTTCAACATTTCAACTTCACTAAAGGCGAGAAGTGAATGAGAGGTTATGCATTGAAGAAGTGGGAGTCGACCTTGAACTTTTGCGTTCATGCCCATGGACCCGATGTAGAACTTATCATGGAAGCTGCTCGCAAAAATAATTCACCCTTGGTATAATTTCATCCTGCATTTGTGGATTGATCTTTTGTAATTATGGTTCCGACCATATTTTCTCCGTGACTCTATTTCCCAGGCAAGTTATAATACTTGTCTTCTGCAAATCAATTCACCTGTCCAACCCCTACCTTGGTTTACCCTTGGGTATTATCCCCCTGGCATCTTGAGACTATCAAGGGAACTACATAACTTCTCAAGAGTTCTTCATTAACTATTATTGATCATCAATCCCAATTTTCTCCGGGTTCTGAGTTGTTTGTCACTCGAGAACACCGGTAATTGAATCGATCCCGCACTCTGATTCGATAACTCTAGGAAAAATTTCCATCGCTTACGAGTTTAATAATCCTTCAAGTCATTCCTAGCCTGATCGGCTAAATCATTATTCTGATAAATTTTAACTGTGCTACCTGGTCCCTCCCGGAGCACCATTTTTGACACTGGACTAAGCCTACGTCGATCTTCCTCGTCTTATCATCTCGCCTTGAACAACAAGCTTGATTTCGAGCTTGAGTCGTATCCGTGATTCCAATAGTCTTTCGCTTCATCATCCCTTCTGCTTATTGTCGTCGCTGCTCGATGGCATCCTTATAACGCCTCTCGACAAAATTTGTCGTGATCCCCGTCAATATATTGATTGTTCCAAGATATCAATTGAATTCATGGTGAGAATTGCCATTTTTGTCCCTCGATGATGTGGGTTATCATCGATAACACTCTTGTCTTCTTTCCAATACATGCTTGATCATGCCTTGGTTATACTTTAAGTTCCTTGCTATTCTGGCAGTTGTGCTTTGAATATTTTCTTGTGATCTTCAACTTCAACCCTCACTTGAAACACCATGTTATTGCTACCTTGAAGCATGACTATGGTATTCCGAGTATCAACAAGAACAACTGGAAGCACCTTACCGAAAGCTTCTTGATCCATTATCCGGACACCGTTGTACGGGTAACATCTTGATTTTCCCTCGTCCTTTATCTAAATGCTTTTGAACCTGTTGTCCTACCATGTATATCCAGCTCCGCTTATCCTTGAGCAGGATGTACTCCCAACTCTTGTGTGTAAACACATTTTCGTTTTCATTGTTTTGTTTAACCTTTCCTGTGATCTTTATGAAATAAGCAGAAATAATTCCCTGCTTATAAAAAAAACACCCTGGTGCACAACTCCGTCAGTGAGACCCTGTTACTACTGTTGATAATATACCAGTAACCACCGATGGACGAGAACTTTGCCTATTGGTCCGCCTCGTTCAACGAGCAGGAAAATGGTTCTCTTCGTCCCTCGCCCTTGGTACCGACGTTGTTACCGACATAACTGACAGGCTACCTTCTGACATACCTAGTTGTCGTGACCGATAAGATGTCACCGTCCTCCCTACCTTTGTTCGACCCTTGTCACAGTTCCACAGGATCGTAACCTGACTCTTCTGAACCTCATTGATCCTGAAGAGTCCCTTGCTTATCACTTGGTGTGTTAACCATCGCCACTCTTCGAGAGATGATCTACTCCCGATACCCTGAACCCCTGTTCATACCTCGTTCAGGTATCGATCAAATGTCCATTCGCTTCATACATCTTATCATACCCTCATACTTTGCTCTCGATGTTCTCCTAAGTTTCAACCCGAGAGATTCTTTCTGCCACATCCCTTGAGTTAACCACCAGGTATTCTACCCTGCAAAGGTCAATTCTTCAGAAGCTACCCTTTTCTTCCCCACTTAATTCTCGGGACGAGAATTCTTGTTAGAGGAGGAGAATTTGTAACACCCCATGCCACTAGCCACAGTTACCTCCCACTGAGAATGACAAGTCATGACCATTTGCAGAGCCAAGTCACTTGGATTAATGAAACAATTTAAATTCTATTCTGAAATTCAACTCAAATACCAAAGAGAAATATGAAGTTGGTCAAACACTATTGGAAAAATGTTCATTAATTGGCAAATAATCCAGGAGCATTTATAAAACCATAACCAATATTATTGGAGTTAGTTACATGACTCAAACAATATGAAACAGCAACAGAACAGCACTAATTAAATCATTTATAATTAAATCAATTTCAAATGAACTCCAAATCTGCTCAAACAAGTTTTTGTCGAAAGCTAACATTGCATATTAATATTTGGGCCAAGTCCCATATTTTACAAGAGTGCACCAGCGGCCTAAATATTTCCAAATCAGCAAAGAAATAAAAAGAAAGAAATAGAAAAACCTAAAAGAGAAAAAGGCCAGAAGGCTTACCTGGATAACGAACCGAGCCGGCCCAGCCCACCACCGCGGGCGTCTCCCTCCTCCCGCTTCCATGTCGGCTCGCGCGCGGCTCGGATCGTCCGGCGCCGCCCGAAGCGCGACACCGCCGAGCTACAGGGCCCCGGGGTTGGATAAGGAGGGGGCTGGGGCACCCCTGACGAACCCTAGCTACTTTTCCCCCCTCTTCTCGCCACACTCGCCCCTCCTCATCCTCTCCAGTACATCGCCGTGGCCGCGCCTCCGAGATGCCGCGGCCACCGTTGACCTCACGACCCGCCGTGCTGCCCAAGAGCTTCGCCGACCTCCTCCTCATTCTCCCTGACGCCTGGGTGGAGCCGTGGAGCCCTATCGCCGTCGATCGTCTTCATCCCCATCTCCGGCCACCGCACGCCACCGTCGCCGATTCGAGCTCCCTGCTGCTACTAAACCTACCACCGAGCCGTCGTGCGCTCCTCGGTGAGCTCCCTCACTGCTCCTCCTCCTCCCGCAGTCGATCCTTTCCCCCCTAGCTGTCGCTCCGCGAGCTTCGGCTCTGGTCGCCGCCATGGCCGGCGCGCCGCTCGCTTCCGAGCTACTCTGCTCCATCCGAGCGCTCCAGCACGCTCCTGGTGAGCCGTAGGACCGATGTAGCTAGTTAGGTAGCTCGTTCGCGTTGCGTTTCGCCGATTCCCATTTGAGCCGAACTCCGGCAGCCGCCGCGAGCTCGACTCCGGCCAGCACCGTCCATCCCAGCTCCTCCCGTTTGCACCACTGGATGCGCCGCATCGCCAGCTACCCGTAGCCGCAAACCGCGCTCGAAACCGTCTACTGTAGCGAAATTCCGGCCAACTCCGGCGACGCGCCGCCGTGCGTTGGGGTCGCCGGCGTCAGTCCGGTCGCCGGAGCTGACTTGGCCTCCACCTGGCCCCTCTCGGTGCCACTGACAGCGGGCCCCACGGCCCTGTTGACCGAGTCAGCGTCGCTGACTGGACCTGGTCCAGTCGCTGACTGGTGGGCCCACCCCCTTTTAGTTAACCTAAGTGCTAATTAAACTAAACTATAATTAGGCTAGACACTGACAGGTGGGTCCCGCTAGTTAATTAGGTTAATTTAATTAGAAAAACCCCTGTCAATTAGTCCAGACACTGACATGTGGGTCCCACTGGACCCACATGTCATATTTGACTTAGTCAGCCGCTGTTGACTTGCTGATGTCAGCCTGACGTCATGCTGACGTCATAATTCATTTTCTGTTAAATAATTAAATTCCAGAAAATTCAAATAACTTTAAAAATTCGTAACTTTTAAACCGTAGCTCAGATCGAAAAAGTTTATATATGAAAGTTGCTCAGAACGACGAGCCGAGTCTGATTGTGCCGTCTGTTTCGATGCCGGAACCCTCTACATAGAAGAACTCGTAACTCCGAGCCCGATTCCGGTACAGGAATAGTGCACACACTCCGGTAAATAAAATCCCGCACTGATTCTAAAATAACTAAAATACCCTAGATGCATCTTAAGACAACCCTGCACTGCCTCATAGTGATCGCATGCCTAGAATTGCATCGTTGCCGTGTATTTACTTGTTTCTTCCCCCTCTTCTCTCTCGGTAGACACAGACGCCGACCTAGTTCCCGAGGTCGACGCTGCTCAGGAGCCAGACGACACAGCTGACGACCTCACCCTTGCCGTCGAGCAGACAGGCAAGCACCCCCATTTTGAGCATTCCGATATCGCCTACTCTCTTCCCTCTTATGCTTGCACTAGATGTTACTGCTGCTGTTACTATCCTACTCTGTTGCATAGCCTGTTTACTTGTAACCTACTTTTGATACATGCCTGTTATCCTAAACTGTTTAGCATAGGATGGGTAGAGCCATGACAGAGACCCACTTGTCCCGACTGCCCCGCTGGATTCTCAGAAGACCCGTGTAACGGGATCGAAGATCAGACCTGGGCACCGCACATCACTTTTCCCCCTAAGTTGCTCGACACCACAGGGTTACCGTCGCGTGCCGAGGGTGACTCCTCTTTAGCACGTTAGATGTTAACCTTGTGGGTTAGTTACTCGGTCATGGTAAGTGAGGGTGATCTCCTCCTACACCACCCCCAATACCGACGCTGTCTCGCAACTTCTCGAGTGTGAGCTTTGAGGGTGAATCCTCTTCCGCTCACCTTGATGACAACATCAGGTGGAATTCCGTTCGAGGGTGATCCCTCGGGATTTCCCCTTGGTGTCAGACACACAGTTACCTTGATTATTGAGACTTGACACTGATACATGATACTAAAGACGGGTCGGCCCTGAGGGGTACCCGCGCGAGCTGTTAAGCGAAGTGATGTGGAGATGGGTTGACCTGAGAGGTGCCCGCGAGATAATGACGAGGCGTGGCCGGGCATTCTTAGCCCTTGCCGCAAGTCCTCGAGACGGGGCGACGGTGTCACACCGATCGTGAGTCTCTGCTCGTTACCGCGCGCTCCTAATCCACGAGCGGTTTGGATATTTGATCCGAGGGGCCTCTGGCCCGATAGCGCTAACCATCACGAGGGCATAGTATGGGCGTTCTGCGTCGTATACTTCATCCGGAGCTTAATGGACGTCAGTGACTGAGCGGCGCGCGCCGAGTTGGACTGGGAACGCAACCGCACTTGTATAAGGGGTTGCTAGGTCTGCTCATCGGCCGTGTACGTAACGTGCAGGAGTTCCCGGGGCGAAGGCCCAAGACCCCCGGGTGCATAGGTTTAGTCCGGCGTGCTGACCTCTCTGTTAGGTATTCGGTCGGGTTGCGGCGTGTTGCTTAGCCGAGGCCGGGCATGACCCAGAAAAGTGTGTCCGGCCAGAGTTAAGCAAGCGTGGTGGGTAAGTTGGTGCACCCCTGCAGGGAAGAAACTTCTATCGATAGCCTGTCCTACGGTAACGGACACTCGGAGTTGTATCCCGATCGGTACAACTAGAACATGACTGAGATGATAACTGGATACTAGGGCTCTGGGATTGCTTTCTCGCAGGGAGTCGAGGAAGAATCTCAGGCCGAGGTTGATGATACTACTACTACTTTACATTATGTATTCTGCTCTCTCCTTATGCTGCAAGACTGAAGGAGAAGCTGAAGATGCTAGTCTTTGATAGGACTAGGCTTTCCCCCTTTATTCTGGCATTTCTGCAGCCCAGTCCACATATACAGCCCTTCCTTTGAAAATGATGCATATGTAGTGTAGATCCTTGCTTGCTGAGTACTTCGGATGAGTACTCACGTTTGCTTTACTTTCTTTTTTCCCCATATTCATTCGATGCTGCCAGACGACGGAGCCCCTGAGACTGCCGCCCCAGTTTACGACTACGGCTACTACTACTACCCTCCCGGCGAGTACTACTACGAGGAGCCGGCTGACGACTAGGAGTAGGATCGGAGGGTCCAGGGCAGGAGGCCTTCGCCTTTCGATCGTAGCTTTTATTTTACCCCGCCTTCTAAAGGCTTATCTCTCTCTCTATGTAATAGTCTGTACTCAGACTCTGATGCTTCCGCTGACGCTTGAATGCCATCGAGCTATGTATTTGAGCCCACGAGGCCCTGGCTTGTAATATAAAGCTTGTATGACTTTATTTATGTTTTAGAGTTGTGTTGTGATATCTTCAAGTGAGTCCTAGGCTTGATCGTGTGCATTTGCGTGTATGGTTAGTGCACGATTAAGCCGGGGTCGTCACAGGCTGGAGGCGGCCGGTGGAGCCGGAACCATCGTCGGCCGCACCCTGCCTCGCTGCCTTTGGTGCCCGTCGAGAGAAGGGCGACGACCCTGCCTGCGGGCCCGGCCTGGCAGTGGCTCGACCCCCTCCCTCTGTTTTTTCAAAGTGGTGGGGCAAGTGGGCTCGGCCCACGGCGACAGTAGCAGCGGCAGTTGAGCTGTGGCCTAGGGCATGGGCCTGATTCCTCACTGTGCAGCCCAGAGGGCACAGTGTTCCTTCTCTTTTTCTCAGAAAAAAACTACTGAGGACCCGAATGTAATGTTTTATTTACAGCAAGGTCCTTGGCAGTCAAACCGTCACAACTTCTCGCTCGCAACTCCGATTCAGGTGAATCCAACACCCACGTATTCGTCTTGTCGAGCCCATTCCGATAAGGTCATTTTCATAATGTTTTCACATTGTGAAAATGACCATTTTGCCCTTGCCCTTCTAACAGCCCCTCCGAGAGGGAATCCTTTCCGGCGATCCTTTCCGTGGACTCTCCGCACTTCTTCCCGGAGCATTCTTCGACCCCCAGGAAGCCGACCATCTGATATATGCCCTAAAGCATTGCTCTGTGTTATTCTTGCATGTTTAATTATTGATTATGTCTGTGATAGAAATAATTAAACTTCTGTTAGACTGCACTTACTGTTTACATTAATTCCATTAGTTTGCTATGTGATAATTCAATGTAATTTATTTAAATGCCTAATTGCTATCATCTCAAGTTATTGTGGTAGACAACCATGCTTGCTAAATGATGGCTAAAACTAAACCTAGTCGATTGATCTAGAGTCACTTGTCCAGACTTATCCGTGCAACCACATTTGCCGGTATGGGACGGCCTTGACTTTGTCTGATCGCGTGCTCTTTTATCGGTACCACCAACTAGGGAAGGTTATGCGTGTGTGCCACCCTGGCCCGATGGGCGATGATGATCTTGTGAGCCCAGTTGAGTTATTTGCCGGCGTCCCCGT
The DNA here is from genome assembly GCA_011799875.1 of Thinopyrum elongatum. NCBI lineage: Eukaryota > Viridiplantae > Streptophyta > Magnoliopsida > Poales > Poaceae > Thinopyrum > Thinopyrum elongatum. The sequence goes on from CM022298.1 coordinate 628,428,136, forward strand.
TTGGGACAGTTTAGTTGGCCACGACGGTGGCAGGTGTCACAAGGTGACACAGGGGCCACCCAGGACATGACCCTGGGAGGGTATGATTGTCGATGGTACGGTAGAGGAGTCACAGGTTAGGCTGGTTTTGTTGGAGCAACCCTGGTCCACCCGAATGGGATCACGATGCCAGGTGCTCCATGGTGTGGATAAAGTGCGCAACCTCTGCAGAGTGAAAAATCTATTCGAATAGCCGCATCCACGGTATTGGACAGTCCATCCAGACCTCACTAGGTGGTCAACCGTAACAGTAATAATAATGATGGAAGAACTCGTCTTATGATCGGAAGTACTTAGTGGATCGTGAATATTCTGAGGGTTGTAAGGCAACCCGGAAGAGTTAGTTTGTCAGACTTACAGTGGAGATGCATAGCCATCGAATGATGTCAGGGATATGATATGTTAGCCATGGGATGGCTATGAAAGAGATGGTCGGATGACCGAAAGCTTGGATTGGATTTGGTTCAACGTCGGATTGGATCATGAAAATGTTCGGAGTATGGATTATTTACTTGATATGCTTTACTTTATACCATCACTCTTGTAAAATATCATGTAAGACTTATATACCCATTAATAGAAATGCATGTGTTCATGATACTTGTTGTAAGCGCGCATGCCAGAGTGATTTCCTGGGCTGGTATGCGTGGCGACCGTCTGGCTACAGTGGTAATCAGGCGGGGCGCCACAGTCGGCTTGACCTTGTCGATGACAGTCGGGGAAGTCTCCGTGCACGTGCCCTTAAGGACCAGCACCCTGCACCCTGGGGCCGCAACCATCATGTTGAACCCTTGAATTGATCTGAGTGCCTGGCACCATAACTCGTCGCCGCTCACGGACGATGAGAAACCCTAACCTCACCGCCCCAAGCTGACAGCAGGAATCTATGTCGGAGCTCTGTCAGTTCCATCCAAATGGACAAACTCAAGGAGGATTTGAGCCCGGAAGACCAACTCAACAAAGATGTGTCGCCAACTGCTCGAACGCCACCCTGCGAGGACTAAAAGTCCTAACCTAAACTACTGTCCAGAATAGATGCAATGGGATTCTCTTCCCCGCCACAGGCCGCCGGAGCGGCGGACAGAGGGGATGCGAATCCACAGGCTCGCTGGTGGTGCTTTGTCGTGGTGGGCGCACGGCAGATGCCACGGGGTGGCTAAAGAGAGGGATAGGCAAGAGACAACCGGTGGGCTCCAAAAGCGAGGTTGGTACGAGCGAGCAGGAGACGCAAGACGTACCCAGGTTCGGGGCTCTCCGGAGAGATAACACCCCTAGTCCTGCCGAGCGTGGTTTATGTGTGGATGGTACAAGCTTGCTCCTATAGCTGTTTTGGGGAGGAAGGAAGACAAGCCAGAGCATAGGCTGCTCCTTCTCCTTGTGACTGTGCGTGTGTTCTACTGATGGTCGCCCCATTACATGGAGGCCTCCTGGGGGGTTTTATAGGCCAACCCCCAGGGTTACAATGGTAAAGTTACATGGGTGCGGGGCCGGGATGTCAATGACTTGGAGCCGGCAGTGAGGCGCCGGGTCCGCCGGGCCCGGCAGGTGCGGGTCTCGCCGGGTCCGTCGGCTGCGGGCCGTACCGGGCCCACCGAGCATGGGTATAGCCGGCTGTTGGGTACTGTAGGCACGCCGTGTTGGTCATCAGGGGACAGTTGCACCGTCTTGCTACAGGGTCGGGCCTCCAGGGCGCCGCCCGCCCTGGGCGGAGGCTTGGTCGGCACGGCAGCCGTGCCCACCAGGGCCGGCGTAAAGAGGGGCACACTGTAGCCACGCTGGTCTGTCGATGAAGGTTTGACTTGTGGGAACCGGCCGGCATGCGCCAGCTGACTTGGCCGGGTTGCGGGACTTGGCCGGGTTGAATTGGGAAGCTGGATTGAGGGGCGTTGCTAGCCCCGATGTTTTTGAAAGGGATCCAGGTTTCGTTGCCTGCCCGGGGTCCATCCCCCCGACAGTAGTCCCCGAAGCTGTGAAGGCCCGCCGACTTCAGGCAGTGGGGCCTTCGCAGTTTCACTCCCTGAGAAAGCGGCTGATGTTGATGAAGCTTACGACCACTGGGTCCGGCAACACCCACTGTGTGCCGGCTTCTGGAAGCTGGATCACGGCATCCCGGCATGAGCGAGAAACCGAGGAGTCCACCGAATCTTGAAGGGGAAGGGACGCGCCCCCGCGGCCCGATGCGGGCGCCATGTGGCGAACAGTAGCCGGAGAGGCCCTGCTAGGCCATGCGCGTGACGGGACGTATCAGCGGGCTGGGCCCCGCCACGCCGCACCCTCGGCCCACGCGCGGGGATTTATTGTGGCCGCCACAGACTGTTGCGCTTCTCGGGGCAATTAATTCATGGGAGAAACGTGCCCACATAATGCGGGGAAGTGGAAAAGTGGGCGCAACTGATCCCACTTCCCCACGTTTGGCCGTGGTTATAAAACCGGAGGGAGGGGGCAGTGGAAACATTCACGCAAGCACCCTCACCTCGTCCTTCTTCTCTCCATCTTCTTCTCGAGCTCGCCGCCGACCGAAACGTCATTCGCTGCCCGAATTGCCCACCGGTCACGCTAGCTTCTCCCTCCTCCGCACTTCGCATCTCTGCCGAGCCCCATAGATGGTGCCACTGAAGGGCTCGTGGGAGGGATCCATCATCACTGATGCCAATATCGAGCGTCTCCGCAACACCCGGCGACTGCCGCCGGCGGAGGACGTCGCCGCACGCGCGCCCGGGGAGGACGTGGAGCCGCAGCCGCAAAACGGCGAGCGTGTGGTCTTCTACAACCACTTCCAGTGCGGGCTCGGCCTCCCCGCGAGCGCTTTCTTCCACGACTTCCTTTCTTTCTTCGGGCTGTAGCCACACCATCTTGGTGCGGACGCTGTGCTGCAGCTCTCGAGCTTCATCACCCTCTGCCAGCGCTACTTGGGGGTGGAGCCAGGCATGGAGCTCTGGAGCCGCCTCTTCTTCCTCAAGCAGTAGGGGCCGGAGGCCGGGGCTATGTCCTACTATGGGGCCACCATCGTCTCGGTCCGGCCAAACAGGGCATTCCCCAAGATGCCCATCGAGGATTCTGCCAAGAAGTGGTAGAATACCTTCTTTTACGTTCGCAATGCAGGCGGAGGAGCTGGCACCATCAACTTTCCCCCCGTTCGCCAACGAGCAGCCGCTCGCCAAGATGAACTGGGGCTACATGCCCAAGAACCCGCCGCAGGGCATGCTGAACCTGTGCGACCGGATTCGGGAGATGACGGCGTGGGAGGGGCTCAAGGGGACGGATCTCGTCACCGCCTTCATCGCATGCCGGGTGCTGCCGCTGCAACACCGGGTGCACATCATCGGCCTGATGGGTGACCGTCGGGATCCCACCCGGATGTCGTCCATGAGGCTGCCGGCAGAGCAGGTCACCGAGCAGGTGAACGCCATCCCCAAGGCCGGGTTGGCCCCTGACTGGCGCTTTGGCAAGGCGCCCTACAACGCCGAGCACCCGGCGCCCACGGTGAGTCCTTGGTCTTCATTCTTTGCAATGTCTCAGCTCCTCCTTTGCCCTGACGCGACACGGGAGGTGCTGCTAAATGTAATCCAGCAAATGCGTGACAGGACGAGGGCGCAGGTACTGGCCGTCAAGCAGGCCCACTCGGAGGGGGCGGAATCTTTCGCCGAGAACCCGGGGCCGGCAGATGCCGGAGCTGGCGAGGTGCGCCGCAGGTAAGTGTCCACACCCGGATCTCTTGCGAGATTGGTTAAACGATGACATGGAGATCCTAATGCACGCCAGTGGTGCAGCGCCGCCGAGGGAAGGGGATGGCCGTGTTGACCCCCGAAGACGGACGAAGATGATGGCCAACGCCGGGTCATCTCACGCGTCGGCTGCGGCAAGCCGGCCGCACGGGAAAAACGACGTGCTGCCGAAGCCGGTCGCGAAGCGCGCGGTGGAGGCCGGGTTGGCCGATCTAGCAAGTCCAACTCAGCGTTTTTTGGCGTGCCGACGCTTTGGCCCAAAGTTCTTGCCGGCCAACAACCGAAGCCGGACTGTGGCTTAGGGCGAAGTAGAGGTGATACGTCTCCGCCGTATCTATAATTTTTGATTGTTTCATGCCAATATTATACAACTTTCACATATTTTGGCAACTTTTTATATGATTTATTGGACTAACCTATTGATCCAGTGCCCAGTGCCAGTTCCTATTTTTTTTGCATGTTTTTTGTATCACAGAAAATCCATATCAAACGAGGTCCAAACGCGATAAAATTTTACGGAGATTTATTTTGGAATATTTGTGATTTTTGGGAGTTGGAATAATTGCAAACAGAGGCCCACACACACCACAAGACACCAGGGCGCGCTCTAGGTCCCTGGCGCGGCGTGGTGGGTTGTGCCCACCTCGTACGTCGGTTGGGGCCCTTCTTCTGGCGCAAGAAAGATAATTTATGGAAAAAAATCGTGTAAAAATTTCAGAGCAATCGGAGTTACGGATCTTCAGGAATTTAAGAAACGGTGAAGGGCCAGATCTGGGGAACGTGAAACAGAAGAGAACAGAGAGGGAGATCCAATCTCGGAGGGGCTCCCGCCCCTCCGCCGCCATGGAGGCCATGGACCAGAGGGGGAACTCTCCTCCCATCTAGGGGGGAGGCCAAGGAAGAAGAAGAAGGAGGGGGGCTCTCTCCCCCTCGCTCCCGGTGGCGCCGGAGTGCCGCCGGGGCAACGATCGGGACGGCGATCTACATCAACAATCTTGCTACCGTCAACACCAACTTTCTCCCCCTCTATGCAGCGGTGTAACACCCCTTCTCCCCACTTTAATCTCTACTTAAACACGATGCTCAACTCCATATATTATTTCCCAATGATCTATGGTTATCCTATGATGTTTGAGTAGATCCGCTTTGTCCAGTGGGTTAATCATGATCTTGGTTGGTATGATTGTATATTTTATTTATGGTGCTGTCCTACGGTGCCCTCCATCTCGTGCAAACATGAGGGGCCCCCGCTGTAGGGTGTTGCAACATGTTCATGGTTTGCTTATTGTCGGTGTTGCGGGGGTGACAGCAGCCTAAACGCGGATAAGTGGGTTATGACGTATGGGAGTAAAGAGGACTTGATACTTAATGCTATGGTTGGGTTTCACGACATCTTTAGTAGTTGCGGATGCTTGCTAGGGGTCCAATCATAAGTGCATATGATCCAAGTAGAGAAAGTATGTTAGCTCATGCCTCTCCCTCATATAAAATTGCAAGAATGATTACCGGTACTTGTTATCGATTGCCTAGGGACAAATAACTTTCTTGTTAACAAAAACCCTTTTACTAAACACCTAACTTTTATTATCTTGCAAAGTACTTCTGGTTTTATTCTTGCAAAGTACTTCTAGCATCACTCCTACAAACTAGTTTCATACTTGTTTCCGGTAAAGCAAACGTCAAGTGTGCGTAGAGTTGTATCGGTGGTCGATAGAACTTGAGGGAATATTTGTTCTGCATTTAGCTCCTCGTTGGGTTCGACACTCTTATTTATCAAAGAAGCCTACAAATGATCCCCTATACTTGTGGGCTATCAAGACCTTTTTCTGGCACCGTTGCCGGGGAGCAATAGCGTGGGGTGAATATTCTCGTGTGTGCTTGTTTGCTTTATCACTAAGTAGTTTTTATTTCCTGTTCTAAGTTGTTCTCTATCTTTAGTTATGGATATGGAACATGAAACACCAAAAAAATTAGTGGTACTTGCTACTCATGGAGATGAGGAACCTCCTAATACCCTCGATGCTTGTTATGTGAAAGATATTATGCACTACTTTGATAATCCTGAGAAAACCCCATTCAACTATATAATGGGAGTAACATTGGATCAACATGAATACTTTAGGGATTATCGCTTGACACAAAAAGGGAAACTCTTATGGGATCAAATTCATATGTTGCATTGGTATGCTCGGGAGCTATGCTTGAGATATGATTATACTTGTTGCTCTAGGATGAATGCTCCACATCTTCCCTTTTCATGCAAATTTAATGATAATGAAACCTTAGCTTCTTATGCTAATGGTATATATGATTATTATGATGTGGAACGAATAGAAGAATTTGTTGCTTTTAAGGGTGCTTATGAAATTGAATTTTTGTTTAAAAAGTTTGAAGATTTTGATGATTCAGTTTATAGACCTGAAATTTTTGCTATGATAATTATAAATACAATTACAATATTGATGTGTTTATTGAGAAAGTCTCCACTATCGAAGAAGAGACTAATATTTTGCAGGAGATTATGGAAGAAGAAAATGATGAAACTATGAGCTCATTGGATGAAAAAGATGATGAGGGGAGCGAAGAACAAAAGGAGGAAGAGCGAATTGATCACCCGTGCCCACCTTCTAATGAGAGTAACTCTTCAACTCATACATTGTTTAATTTCCCTTCATGCTTACCAAAGGATGAATCCTATGATAATTACTATGATCCCATTGATTCTTTTGAAATATCCCTTTTTGATGAACTTGATGCTTGCTATGCTTGTGGCCAAGATGCCAATATGAATTATGCTTATGGAGATGAAATTGTTGCTATTGCACCCACACATGATAGTCCTATTATCTTTTTGAATTCTCCCAACTACACTATGTCGGAGAAGTTTGCACTTATTAAGGATTACATTGATGGGTTGCCTTTTACCGTTACACATGATAATTTTGATGAATGTAATATGCATGTGCTTGCTGCTCCTGCTTGCAATTATTATGAGAGAGGAACTACATATCCACCTCTTTATGTTTCCAACATGATAGAATTGCAAGAAACTTCTTATGCTATGTATTGGCCTTTACTTGATGTGCATGAATTGTTCTTTTATGACATGCCGATGCATAGGAAGAGAGTTAGACTTCGTCATTGCATGATAAATGTTGCTTTGTGCTCACTACTAAATGCCAAATCATTGCTAATTGAAATTGGTTTTGATATACCTTGGGATCCGGGTGGATTCATTACTTGAGCACTTTATGCCTAGCTTAATGGCTTTAAAGAAAGCGCTACCAGGGAGACAACCTGGAAGTTTTAGAGAGTCATTCATTTCTGTTGAGTGCTTTTATAAAGTTTAAAAACAAAAAAATATAGAGGGAAACCTTAAAACTTCACAAAAAGAGAAGCGATTGAAAGGTGATGCATTGGAGAAGTGAGGGTTGACCTTGAAAACTTGTGTTCATGCTCATGGAAACAATGTAGAACTTTTCATGAAGATTCTCATAAAAATAATTATCCCCTTGTACAAATCCATTGTATTATAAAAATAATGTGCCAAGATTTGCCTTTAGGATGATTAGATTGCTTGTTGGTATGTGCGGTGCAGAAACAGAAACTTTGGCTGTAGTGAGTGATTTTACATTTTTTTACTGGAACGTCAAAAGCTTCTGAAACTTTCTGCACAGTCTTTATATACTAAATTTTTATTTTGTCCTAATTTTTCAGAATTTTTGGAGTACCAGAAGTATGGTAGGTGTTTAGATTGCTACAGACTGCCCTGTTTAAGACAGATTCTGTTTTTGATGCATTGTTTTGCTTGTTTTGATGAAACTATCGATTTTTATCGGTGGTATAAGCCATGGAAAAGTTATATTACAGTAGCTACAATGCAAAAACAAAATATGAATTGGTTTGCAATAGTACTTAGAGTAGTGATTTGCTTTATTATACTAACGGATCTTACCGAGCTTTCTGTTGAGTTTTGTGTGGATGAAGTGATCAAAGATCGAGGAGGTCTCGATATGAGGAGAAGAAGGAGAGGCAAGAGCTCAAGCTTGGTGATGCCCAAGGCACCCAAGTAAATATTCAAGGAGACTCAAGTGTCTAAGCTTGGGGATGCCCCGGAAGGCATCCCATCTTTCTTCAACAAGTATCGGTATGTTTTCATCTTCGTTTCGTTCATGTGATATGTGTGAATCTTGGAGCGTCTTTTGTGTTTAGTTTTCATTTTTCTTTTATGCACCATGCTGGTATGAGATAGTCCATGGTTGATTTATATAATGCTCATTGCACTTCACTTATATCTTTTGAGTGTGGCTTTATAGAATGCTTCATGTGCTTCACTTATATCATTTGAAGTTTGGGTTGCATGTTTCTCTTCACATAGAAAACCGTTATTTGTAGAATGCTCTTTTGCTCCACTTATATTTGTTAGAGAATGGTCTTTTGTAGAAATAATTAAACTCTCTTGCTTCACTTATACCTATTTAGAGAGTCAACAGGAATTGGTCAATTGCATGGTTAGTCATAAAATCCTACATAAAACTTATGGATCACTGAATATGATATGTTTGATTCCTTGCAATAGTTTTGCAATATAGAAATGATAATATGTGGGCGGTACTAGTAAACGGTTGTGGTTAGTAAGAATATTGGTGTTAAGGTTTGTGATTCCCGAAGCATGCACGTATAGTCTCTCGTTATGCTATGAAGTTGGAGCATGATTTATTATTGATTGTCTTCCTTATGAGTGGCGGTCGGGGACGAGCGATGTTCTTTTCCTACCAATCTATCCCCCTTGGGGCATGCGTATTAGTACTTTGCTTTGAGGGCTAATAAACTTTTGCAATAAGTATATGAGTTCTTTATGACTAATGTGAGTCCATGGATTATACGCTCTCTTACCTTTCCGCAATTCGCTAGCCTCTACGGTACCGTGCATTGCCCTTTCTCACCTCGAGAGTCGGTGCAAACTTCGCCGATGCATCCAAACCCCGTGATATGATACGCTCTATCACACATAAGCCTTATTATATCTTCCTCAAAACAGCCACCATACCTACCTATTATGCCTTTCCATAGCCATTCCGAGATATATTGCCATGCAACTTCCACCGCTTCCGTTTTGATGACTTGAGCATTCATTGTCATATTGTTTTGCATGATCATATAGCTGACATAGTAGTTGTGGCTCAGCCACCGTGCATCATTTTTTTATACATGTTACGCTAGATCATTGCACATCCTGGTACACTGCCAGAGGCATTCATATAGAGTCATATTTTGTTATAGGTATCGAGTTGTAATTTTGAGTTATAAGTAAATAGAAGTGTGATGATCGTCAATTTTCATTATTAGAGCATTGCCCCAGTGAGAAAGGATGATGGAGACTATGATTCCCCCACAAGTCGGGATGAGACTCCGGACAATGAGAGAGAAAAAAGAAAAAGAAAAAAAGGAAAAAGAAAAAGAAAAGAAAAAAAGAAGAAGAAAAAAGGAAAAGAAAAAAAATAAAAACACAAAGAGAGAAGGGGCATGCTAGTTCCACACTTGTGCTTCAAAGTAGCACAATGTTTTTCATATGGAGAGTCTCCTATGTTGTCACTTTCATATACTAGTGGGAATTTTTCATTATAGGATTCGATCCACACCCACTTAGTTTTCATATTGAGCTTTCATACACTTATAGCTCTTAGTGCACTCGTTGCATGGCAATCCCTACTCCTCGCATTGATATCAATTGATGGGCATCTCCATAGCCCGTTGGTTAGCCGCATCGGTGTGAGACTTTCTTACTTTTTTGTCTTCTCTATATTTACCCCTATCATCAGACTCTATTCCACCTGTAGTGCTATATCCATGGCTTGCGCTCATGTATTGCGTGAGGGTTGAAAAAGCTGAAGCACGTTAAAAAGTATGAACCAATTGCTCGGCTTGTCATCGGGGTTGTGCATGATAAATACTTTGTGTTAAGAAGACAGAGCATGACAAGACTATATGATTTTGTAGGGATAGCTTTTTTTAGCGTTGATATTTTGAAAGACAAGATTGTTTGTTGGGATGCCTGAGTATTGATGTCTTTATGTCAAATTATAGACTATTGCTTTGAATCACTCGTGTCTTAATATTCATGCCATGATTAGACATATGATCAAGTTTATGCTAGGTAGCATTCCACATCAAAAATTATCTTTTTATTATTTACCTACTCGAGGAAGAGTAGGAATTAAGCTTGGGGATGCTGATACGTCTCCATCGTATCTATAATTTTTGATTGTTTCATGCCAATATTATACAACTTTCACATATTTTTGGCAACTTTTTATATGATTTGTTGGACTAACCTATTGATCCAGTGCCCAGTGCCAGTTCCTGTTTTTTTGCATGTTTTTTGTATCGCAGAAAATCCATATCAAAGGAGGTCCAAACGCGATAAAATTTTACGGAGATTTATTTTGGAATATTTGTGATTTTTGGGAGTTGGAATCATCGCAAAACGGAGGCCCACACACACCACAAGACACCTGGGCACGCCCCAGGGCCCTGGCGCGGTGTGGTGGATTGTGCCCACCTCGTACGTTGGTTGGGGCTCTTCTTCTGGTGCAAGAAAGATAATTTATGGAAAAAAATTATGTAAAAATTTCAGAGCAATCGGAGTTACGGATCTCTGGGAATTTAAGAAACGGTGAAGGGCCAGATCTGGGGAACGCGAAACAGAAGAGAACAGAGGGAGATCCAATTTCGGAGGGGCTCCCGCCCCTCCGCCGCCATGGAGGCCATGGACCATAGGGGGAACTCTCCTCCCATCTAGGGGGAACTCTCCTCCCATCTAGGGGGGAGGCCAAGGAAGAAGAAGAAGGAGGGGGGGCTCTCTCCCCCTCGCTCCCGGTGGCGTCTGAGTGCCACCGGGGCAACGATCGGGACGGTGATCTACATCAACAATCTTGCTACCGTCAACACCAACTTTCTCCCCCTCTATGCAGTGGTGTAACACCCCTTCTCCCCGCTGTAATCTCTACTTAAACATGGTGTTCAACTCCATATATTATTTCCCAATGATCTATGGTTATCCTATGATGTTTGAGTAGATCCGCTTTGTCCTGTGGGTTAATCGTGATCTTGGTTGGTATGATTGTATATTTTATTTATGGTGCTGTCCTACGGTGCCCTCCATCTCACGCAAACGTGAGGGGCACCCGCTGTAGGGTGTTGCAATATGTTCATGGTTTGCTTATTGTCGGTGTTGCGGGGGTGACAGCAGCCTAAACGCGGATAAGTGGGTTATGACGTATGGGAGTAAAGAGGACTTGATACTTAATGCTATGGTTGGGTTTCACGAACTTAATGATCTTTAGTAGTTGCGGATGCTTGTTAGGGGTCTAATCATAAGTGCATATGATCCAAGTAGAGAAAGTATGTTAGCTCATGCCTCTCCCTCATATAAAATTGCAAGAATGATTACCGGTACTTGTTATCGATTGCCTAGGGACAAATAACTCTCTTGTTAACAAAAACCCTTTTACTAAACACCTAACTTTTATTATCTTGCAAAGTACTTCTAATTTTATTCTTGCAAAGTAGTTCTAGCATCACTCCTACAAACTAGTTTCATACTTGTTTCCGGTAAAGCAAACGTCAAGTGTGCGTAGAGTTGTATCGGTGGTCGATAGAACTTGAGGGAATATTTGTTCTGCCTTTAGCTCCTCGTTGGGTTCGACACTCTTATTTATCGAAGAAGGCTACAAACAATCCCCTATACTTGTGGGTTATCAGAGGGCCTCGGCAACTCGGGCACGCCGGGTTGTGCCAAGGAAGACGGCGGGTAGCGGTCAAGCCGGCTAGCCCCCGAGCCCCCGGGTTTGGACGAGCCAACCCGGCGGTGAGGGTTAGAAAAATTTACAAGGATGTGCGGGACACAATAATTTACTAGGGAAAGGTAGCCCCCAAGTGTCGTTCAGGGGTCCCATTGTCTTTCATTGAACTTCAAAAGGTAGTGATACATACGTGCATACAACTAACTGTAAAACGGGCGGAGAAACTCTGCATTCCAGGGCCGGCTTTGTTGGGAAGCGTTGCATGGAAAACAAAAAATTTCTACGCACATGCAATGATCTATCCATGGAGATGCATAGCAATGAGGGGGAGAGTATGTCTACGTACCCTCATAGACCGTAAGCGGAAGCGTTTCACAATGCGGTTGATGTAGTCGAACTTCTTCGCGCTTCAACCGATCAAGTACCAAACTCACGGCACCTCCACGTTCTGGACACGTTCAGCTCGGTGACGTCCTTTGCCTTCTTGATCCAGCAAGACGGCGAGGTAGTAGATGAGTTCCGGTAGCACGATGGCGTGGTGACGGTGATGGTGATGTGATCTTCGCAGGGCTTTGCCGAAGCACTACGAAAATATGACCGAGGGAGTAAACGGTGGACGGGGGCGCTGCACACGGCTAAGACAATGTTGTGTGTTTGTGTGGTGCCCCCTTCCCACATATATATAGGTGGGAGGGAGGGAGGAGCAGCCAAAAGAGGCACCCAAGTAGGAGGAATCCTACTTGGAGTCCCTCCCAAGCCGCGCCCCCTCCCTGCCTTATATAGGCGCGGAGGAAAGGCAGAGGAGGGTGGCGCCCCCCCTTTCCTTTCTCCCATGAGAGGGAAAGGCAGGAGGGGCTAGCCCTCCCCCCTTTCCTTCCCTTGGGGCCTGCTGTCCAAAGAAGGGGCGCACCAGGGGCTGGTCTGTTCCCCCTTTGGCCCATTAGGCCCATATCTTTGCCGGGGGTGCCCAAAATCCTTTCCGGTGACCCGATAAGTACCCGGTACCCTCCGAAACACTTCCGGTGTCCAAATACCATCGTCCTATATATCAATCTTTACCTCTCGACCATTTCAAGACTCCTCGTCATGTCCGTGATCTCATCCAGGACTCCGAACAACATTCGGTCACCAAATCACATAACTCATATAATACTATATCGTCATCGAACGTTAAGTGTGTGGACCCTACGAGTTCGAGAACTATGCAGACATGACCGAGACACCTCTCCGGTCAATAACCAATAGAGGAACCTGGATGCCCATATTGGCTCCTACATATTCTATGAAGATCTTTATCGGTCTAACCGTTATGACAACATACGTAATTCCCTTTGTCCATCGGTATGTTACTTGCCCGAGATTCGATCGTCGGTATCTTCATACCTAGTTCAATCTCGTTACCAGCAAGTCTCTTTACTCGTTCCGTAATACATCACCTCATGACTAACTCCTTAGTCATTTTCTTGCAAGCTTATGATGTGTATTACCGAGAGGGCCCAGAGATACCTCTCCGACACTCGGAGTGACAAATCTTAATCTCGATTTATGCCAACTCAACAAACACCTTCGGAGATACCTGTAGAGCATCTTTATAATCACCCAGTTACGTTGTGACGTTTGATAGCACACAAGGCATTCCTCCGGTATCCGGGAGTTGCATAATCTCATAGTCGAAGGAATAAGTATTTGACATGAAGAAAGCAATAGCAATAAACTGAACGATCATTATGCTAAGCTAACGGGTTGGTCTTGTCCATCACATCATTCTCCTAATGATGTGATCCCGTTATCAAATGACAACACATGTCCATGGTTAGGAAACCTTAACCATCTTTGATCAAGGAGCTAGACTAGTAGAGGCTTACTAGGGACACGATATTTGTTTATGTATTCACACATGTATTTAAGTTTCCGATCAATACAATTCTAGCATGAATAATAAACCTTTATCATGAATATGGAAATATAAAATAACAACTTTATTATTGCCTCTAGGGCATATTTCCTTCAGTCTCCCACTTGCACTAGAGTCAATAATCTAGTTCACATCGCCATGTGATTTAACACCAATTAACACCCATAGTTCACATCGCCATGTGACCAACACCCAAAAGGGTTTACTAGAGTTAATAATCTAGTTCACATCGCCAGGTGATTAATACCCAAAGAATACTAAGGTGTGATCATGTTTTGCTTGTGAGAGAAGTTTAGTCAACGGGTCTGTCATATTCAGAGCCGTATGTATATTCGCAAATTTCTATGTCTACAATGCTCTGCATGGTGCTACTCTAGCTAATTGCTCCTACTATCAATATGTATCCAGATTGAGACTCTGAATCATCCGAATTGGTGTTAAAGCTTGCATCGGTGTAACCCTTGATGACGAACTCTTTATCACCTCCATAACCGAGAAATATTTCCTTAGTCCTCTTAGGTAACTAAGGATAAATTTTGACCGCTGTCCAGTGATCTACTCCTGGATCACTGTTGTACCCCCTTGCCAAACTCATGGCAAGGTACACAATAGGTCTGGTACATAGCATGGCATACTTTATAGAACCTATGGCTGAGGCATAGGGAATGACTTTCATTCTCTCTCTATCTTCTGTCGTGGTCGGGTTTTGAGTCTTACTCAACTTCATACCTTGCAATGCAGGCAAGAACCCTTTCTTTGACTGATCCATTTTGAACTTCTTCAAAACTTTGTCAAGGTATGTGCTTTGTGAAAGTCCTATTAAGCGTCTTGATCTATCTCTATAGATCTTGATGCCCAATATATAAGCAGCTTCACCGAGGTCTTTCATTGAAAAACTGTTATTCAAGTATCCTTTTATGCTATTCAGAAATTCTACATCATTTCCAATCAATAATATGTCATCCACATATAATATTAGAAATGCTATAGAGCTCCCACTCACTTTCTTGTAAATACAGGCTTCTCCGAAAGTCTGTATAAAACCATATGCTTTGATCACCTCATCAAAGCGTATATTCCAACTCCGAGATGCTTGCACCAGTCCATAAATGGATCGCTGGAGCTTGCATACTTTGTTAGCACCTTTAGGATCAACAAAACCTTCTGGTTGCATCATATACAACTCTTATTTAAGAAATCCATTAAGGAATGCAGTTTTGACGTCCATTTGCTAGATTTCATAATCATAAAATGCGGCAATTGCTAACATGATTCGGACAGACTTAAGCATCGCTACGGGTGAGAAAGTCTCATCGTAGTCAACTCCTTGAACTTGTCAAAAACCTTTTGCGACAAGTCGAGCTTTGTAGACAGTAACATTACCATCAGCGTCAGTCTTCTTTTTGAAGATCCATTTATTCTCTATGGCTCGTCGATCATCGGGCAAGTCCACCAAAGTCCACACTTTGTTCTCATACATGGATCCTATCTCAGATTTCATAGCCTCATGCCATTTATCGAAATCTGGGCTTATCATAGCTTCTTCATAGTTCGTAGGTTCATCATGGTCTAGTAACATGACTTCCAGAACAGGATTACCGTACCACTCTGGTGCGGAACGTGCTCTGTTTGACCTACGAGGTCCGGTAGTAACTTGATCTGAAGTTTCATGATCATCATCATTAGGTTCCTCTCTATTTGGTGTAGGCATCACGGGAACGGATTTCTCTGATGAGCTACTTTCCAATTCGAGAGAAGGTACAATTACCTCATCAAGTTCTACTTTCCTCCCACTCACTTCTTTCGAGAGAAACTCCTTCTCTAGAAAGTTTCCATTCTTGGCAACAAAGATCTTGCCTTCGGATCTGTGGTAGAAGGTGTACCCAATTGTTTCCTTAGGGTATCCTATGAAGACGCACTTCTCCGATTTGGGTTCGAGCTTATCAGGCTGAAGCTTTTGACATAAGTGTCGCAACCCCAAACTTTAAGAAATGACAGCTTAGGTTTCTTGCCAAACCACAGCTCATACGGTGTTGTCTCAATGGATTTAAACGGTGCCCTATTTAACGTGAATGCAGCTGTCTCTAATGCATAACCCCAAAACGATAGTGGTAAATCGGTAAGAGACATCATAGATCGCACCATATCTAATAAAGTACGGTTATGATGTTCGAACACACCATTACGCTGTGGTGTTCCAGGTGGCGTGAGTTGTGAAACTATTCCACATTGTTTTAAATGAAGGACAAACTCGTAACTCAAATATTCGCCTCCGTGATCAGATCATAGAAACTTTATTTTCTTGTTACGATGATTCTCCACTTCACTCTGAAATTCTTTGAACTTTTCAAATGTTTCAGACTTGTGTTTCATTAAGTAGATATACCCATATCTGCTCAAATCATCAGTGAAGGTGGGAAAATAACGATACCCACCGCGTGCTTCAATACTCATCAGACCGCATACATTAGTATGTATTATTTCCAATAAGTCATTAGCTCGCTCCATTGTTCCGAAGAACGGAGTTTTAGTCATCTTGCCCATGAGGCATGGTTCGCAAGTATCAAATGATTAATAATCAAGTGATTCCAAAAAGTCCATCTGCATGGAGTTTCTTCATGCACTTTGCACCAATATGACCTAAACGGCAGTGCCACAAGTATGTTGCATTATCATTATCAACTTTGCATCTTTTGGCATCAATATTATGAATATGTGTATCACTACGATCGAGATTCAATAAACCATTCTCATTGGGTGTGTGACCATAGAAGGTTTTATTCATGTAAACAGAACATCAATTATTCTCTAATTTAAATGGATAACTGTATTGCAATAAACATGATCTAATCATATTCATGCTCAACGTAAACACCAAATAACATTTATTTAGGTTCAATACTAATCCCGAAGGTGGAGGGAGTGTGCGATGGTGATCGTATCAACCTTGGAATCACTTCCAACACACATCGTCACCTCGCACTTAACTAGTCTCTGTTTATTCTGCAACTCTTGTTTCGAGTTACTAATCTTAGCAACTGAACCGGTATCGAATACCCAGGTGCTACTACGAACACTAGTAAGGTACACATCAATAACATGTATATCAAATATACTTTTGTTCACTTTGCCATCCTTCTTATCCGCCAAGTATTTGGGGTAGTTCCTCTTCCAGTGACCATTTCCTTTGCAGTAGAAGCACTTAGTTTCAAGCTTGGGTCCAGCTTTGGGCTTCTTCATGGGAGTGGCTACTTGCTCATGGGAGTGGCAACTTGCTTGCCATTCTTATTGAAGTTCCCTTTCTATCCCTTGCCCTTTTTCTTGAAACTAGTGGTCTTATTAACCATCAACCCTTGATGTTCTTTCTTGATTTCTACCTTCACCGATTTCAGCATCGCGTAGAGCTCGGGAAACATTTTCGTCATCCCTTGCATATTATAGTTCATCACAAAGTTCTAGTAGCTTGGTGATAGTGACTAGAGAACTCTGTCAATCACTATCTTATCTGGAAGATTAACTCCCACTTGATTCAAGCGATTGTAGTACTCAGACATTCTGAGCACATGCTCACTGGCTGAGCTATTCTCCTCCATCTTGCAGGCAAAGTACTTGTCAGAGGTCTTATACCTCTCGACATGGGCATGAGTCTGAAATACCAATTTCAGCTCTTGGAACATCTCATATGCTCCGTGGCGTTCAAAACATTTTTGAAGTCCCGGTTCTAAGCCGTAAAGCATGGCGCACTAAACTATTAAGTAGTCATCATATCGAGCTTGCCAAACGTTCATAACGTCTGCATCTGCTCCTGCAATAGGTCTGTCACCTAGCGGTGCATCAAGGACATAATTCTTCTGTGCAGCAATGAGGATAATCCTTAGATCACGGATTCAGTCCGCATCATTGCTACTATCATCTTTCAACTTAGTTTTCTCTAGGAACATATCAAAAACATAGGGGAGCTATATCGCGAGCTATTGATATACAACATAGATATGCAAATACTATCAGGACTAAGTTCATGATAAATTAAGTTCAATTAATCAAATTACTTAAGAACTCCCACTTAGATAGACACCCCTCAAGTCATCTAAATGATACGTGATCCAAATAAACTAAACCATGTCCGATCATCACGTGAGATGGAGTAGTCATCAATGGTGAACATCTCTATGTTGATCATATCTACTATATGATTCATGTTCGACCTTTCGGTCTCCAGTGTTCCAAGGCCATGTCTGTACGTGCTAGGCTCATCAAGTTTAACCCGAGTATTCCGCATGTGCAAAACTGTCTTGCACCCGTTGTATGTGAACATAGAGTCTATCACACCCGATCATCACGTGGTGTCTCAACACGACAAACTGTCGCAACGGTGCATACTCAGGGAGAACACTTATACCTTGAAATTTAGTTAAGGGATCATCTTATAATGCTACCGCCGTACTAAGCAAAATAAGATGCATAAAAGATAAACATCACATGCAATCAAAATATGTGACATGATATGGCCATCATCATCTTGTGCTTTTGATCTCCATCTCCAAAGCATCGTCATGATCTCCACCGTCACCGGCTCGACACCTTGATCTCCATCGTTGCGTCGTGGTCGTCTCGCCAACTATTGCTTCTACAACTATCGCTAACGCATAGTGATAAAGTAAAGCAATTACATGCCATTTGCATTTCATACAATAAAGAGACAACCATAAGGCTCCTGCCGGTTGCCGATAACTTTTACAAAACATGATCATCTCATACAATGAGATTATGCAACTCCCGAATACCAGAGGAACACCTTGTGTGCTATCAAACGTCACAACGTAACTGGGTGATTATAAAGATGCTCTACAGGTGTCTCCGAAGGTGTTTGTTGGGTTGGCATAGATTGAGATAAGGATTTGTCACTCCGAGTATCGGAGAGGTATCTCTGGGCCCTCTCGGTAATGCACATCATATGAAGCCTTGCAAGCAATGTGACTAATGAGTTAGTTGCAGAATGATGCATTATGAAACGAGTAAAGAGACTTGCCGGTAACGTGATTGAACTAGGTATGATGATACCAATGATCGAATCTCGGGCAAGTAACATACCGATGACAAAGGGAATAATGTATGTTGTTATGCGGTTTGACCGATAAAGATCTTCGTAGAATATGTAGGAGCCAATATGAGCATCCAGGTTCCGCTATTGGTTATTGAACGGAGATGTGTCTCGGTCATGTCTACATAGTTCTCGAACCCGTAGGGTCCGCACGCTTAACGTTCGATGACGATTTGTATTATGAGTTATGTGTTTTGGTGACCGAAGTTTGTTCGGAGTCCCGAATGAGATCACGGACATGACGAGGAGTCTCGAAATGGTCGAGAGGTAAAGATTCATATATTGGAAGGCTATATTCGGACATCGAAAAGGTTTCGAGTGATTCGGGTGTTTTTCGGAGTACCGCGGAGTTACGGGAATTCACCGGGAGAAGTAATGGGCCTTATTGGGCCATACGGGAAAAGAGGAGGCAGGCCAAGGGGAGGTGGCGCACGCCCCCCCATGGGTCCGAATTGGACTAGGGGAAGGGGCGGCGCCCCCCTTGCCTTTTCCTACTCCCTCCCTCTTTTCCCTCTTTCCTTCTCTCCTACTCCGAAAAGGAAAGGGATTCCTACTAGGACTTGGAAGTCCTAGTAGGACTCCATACTCTTGGCGCGCCCCTAGGGGGCCGGCCTCTCTCTCCCTCCCTCCTTTGTATACGTGGGAGGGAGGCACCCCAAAGACACACCAAGATTTGTCTTAGCCGTGTGCGGTGCCCCCCTCCACAGTTTACTCCTCCGGTCATAACGTCGTAGTGCTTAGGCAAAGCCCTGCGCGGATCACATCACCAACACCATCACCACGCCGTCGTGCTGACGAAACTCTCCCTTGACCCTCTGCTGGATCAAGAGTTCGAGGGACGTCATCGAGCTGAACGTGTGCTGAACACGGAGGTGCCGTATGTTTGGTACTTGGATCGGTTGGATCGTGAAGACATTCGACTACATCAACCGCGTTAACATAACGCTTCCGCTTTTGGTCTACGAGGGTACGTGGACACACTCTCCCCTCTCGTTGCTATGCATCTCCTAGATAGATCTTGCGTGAGCGTAGAATTTTTTTTTTTTGAAATTGCATGCTACGTTCCCCAACAGTGGCATCCGAGCCAGGTCTATGCGTAGATGATATGCACGAGTAGAACACAAAGAGTTGTGGGCGATAATAGTCATACTGCTTACCACCAACATCTTACTTTGATTCGGCGGTATTGTTGGATGAAGCGGCCTGGACCGACATTACATGACCGCATTCATGAGACTGGTTCTGCCGACGTGCTTTGCACACAGGTGGCTGGCGGGTGTCTGTTTCTCCAACTTTAGTTGAATCGAGTTTGACTACGACCGGTCCTTGTTGAAGGTTAAAACAGCACACTTGACGAAAAATCATTGTGGTTTTGATGCGTAGGTAAGAACGGTTCTTACTAGAAGCCCGTAGCAGCCACGTAAAACTTGCAACAACAAAGTAGAGGACGTCTAACTTGTTTTTGCAGGGCATGTTGTGATGTGATATGGTCAAGACATGATGTGATACACGTTATTGTATGAGATGATCATGTTTTGTAAAAGTTATCGGCAACTGGCAGGAGCCTTATGGTTGTCACTTTATTGTATGAAATGCAATCGCCATGTAATTGCTTTACTTTATCACTATGCGTTAGCGATAGTTGTAGAAGCAATAGTTGGCGAGACGACAACAACGCTACGATGGAGATCAAGGTGTCAAGCCGGTGACGATGGAAATCATGACGGTGCTTTGGAGATGGAGATCAAAGGCATAAGATGATGATGGCCATATCATGTCACATATTTTGATTGCATGTGATGTTTATCTATTATGCATCTTATTTTTCTTAGTACGGCGGTAGCATTATAAGATGATCCCTCACTAAAATTTCAAGGTATAAGTGTTCTCACTGAGTATGCACCATTGCGACAGTTCATCGTGCTGAGACACCACGTGATGATTGGGTGTGATAAGCTCTACGTTCACATACAACGGGTGCAAGACAGTTTTGCACGTGCGGAATACTCGGGTTAAACTTGACGAGCCTACCATATGCAGATATGGCCTCGGAACACTGAGACCGAAAGGTCGAACGTGAATCATATAGTAGATATGATCAACATAGAGATGTTCACCATTGAAAACTACTCCATCTCACGTGACGATCGGACATGGTTTAGTTGATGTGGATCACCTAATCATTTAGATGACTAGAGGGATGTCTATCTAAGTGGGAGTTCTTATGTAATATGATTAATTGAACTTAATTTATCATGAACTTAGTCCTGATAGTATTTGCATATCTATGTTGTAGATCAATAGCTCGCGATATAGCTCCTATATATTTTTGATATGTTCCTAGAGAAAAGTTGAAAGATGATAGTAGCAATGATGCGGACTGGGTCCATGATCTGAGGATTATCCTCATTGCTGCACAGAACAATTATGTCCTTGATGCACCGCTAGGTGACAGACCTGTTGCAGGAGCAGATGCAGACGTTATGAACGTCTGACAAGCTCGGTATGATGACTACTTGATAGTTTAGTGCGCCATGCTTTACGGCTTAGAACCGGGACTTCAAAAATGTTTTGAATGCCACGGAGCATATAAGATGTTCCAAGAGTTGAAATTAGTATTTCAGACTCATGCCCGTGTCGAGAGGTATGAGACCTCTGACAAGTACTTTGCCTATAAGATGGAGGAGAGTTGCTCAGCTAGTGAGCATGTGCACAGAATGTCTGGGTACTACAATCGCTTGAATCAAGTGGGAGTTAATCTTCCAGATAAGATAGTGATTGACAGAGTTCTCTAGTCACTATCACCAAAGTTACTAGAACTTCATGATGAACTATAATATGCAAGGGATGATGAAAATGATTCCCAAAGCTCTTCGCGATGCTTAAATCGGCGAAGGTAGAAATCAAGAAAAAGCATCAAGTGTTGATGATTTAACAAGACCACTAGTTTCAAGAAAAAGGGAAAGGAAAAGAAGGGGAACTTCAAGAAGAATGGCAAGCAAGTTGTCACTCCCGGGAAGAATCCCAAGTCTGGACCCAAGCCTGAAACTGAGAGCTTCTACTGCAAAGAAAATGGTCACTAGAAATGGAACTACCCCAAATATTTGGCGGATAAGAAGGATGGCAAAGTGAACAAAGGTATATTTGATATACATGTTATTGATGTGTACCTTACTAGTGCTCATGGTAGCCCCTGGGTATTTGATACCTGTTTGGTTGCTAAGATTAGTAACTCGAAACAGGAGTTACAGAATAAATAGAGACTAGTTGAGGGTGAAGTGACGATGTGTGTTGGAAGTGGTTCCAAGATTGATATGATCATCATCGCACACTCCCTATACTTTTCGAGATTAGTGTTGAACCTAAATAAATGTTATTTGGTGTTTGCGTTGAGCATGAATATGATTAGATCATGCTTATTGCAATACAGTTATTCATTTAAGACAGAGAATAATTGTTATTCTGTTTACATGAATAAAACCTTCTATGGTCATACACGCAATGTTAATGGTTTATTGAATCTCAATCGTAGTGATACACATATTCATAATATTGATGCCAAAAGATGCAAAGTTGATAATGATAGTGCAAATTATTTGTGGCACTGCCGTTTGGGTCATATCGGTGTAAAGCGCATGAAGAAACTCCATGCAGATGGACTTTTGGAATCACTAGATTATGAATCATTTGATACTTGCGAACCGTGCCTTATGGGCAAGATGACTAAAACTCCGTTCTCCGGAACAATGGAGCGAGCTACAGACTTATTGGAAATAATACATACCGATGTATGCGGTCCGACGAGTGTTGAGGCTCGCGGCAGGTATCATTATTTTCTGACCTTCACAGATGATTTGAGCAGATATGGGTATATCTACTTAATGAAACACAAGTCTGAAACATTTGAAAAGTTCAAAGAATTTCAGAGTGAAGTGGAGAATCATCGTAACAACAAAATAAAGTTTCTACGATCTGATCGCGGAGGCAAATATTTAAGTTACGAGTTTGGCCTTCATTTAAAACAATGTGGAATAGTTTCGCAACTCACGCCACCTGGAACACCACATCGTAATGGTGTGTCCGAACGTCGTAACCGTACTTTATTAGATATGGTGCGATCTATGATGTCTCTTACCAATTTACCACTATCGTTTTGGGGTTATGCATTAGAGACAGCTGCATTCACGTTAAATAGGGCACCATCTAAATCCGTTGAGATGACACCGTATGAACTGTGGTTTGGCAAGAAACCTAAGCTGTCGTTTCTTAAAGTTTGGGGTTGCGATGCTTATGTGAAAAGCTTCAGCCTGATAAGCTCGAACCCAAATCGGAGAAGTGCGTCTTCATAGGATACCCAAAAACCGTTGGGTACACCTTCTATCACAGATTCGAAGGCAAGATCTTTGTTGCTAAGAATGGATCCTTTCTAGAGAAGGAGTTTCTCTTGAAAGAAGTGAGTGGGAGGAAAGTACAACTTGATAAGGTAGTGGTACCTTCTCTCGAATTGGAAAGTAGTTCATCACAGAAATCAGTTCCAGTGATGCCTACGTCAATTAGTGAGGAAGCTAATGATGATGATCATGAAACTTCAGATCAAGTTACTACATAATCTCGTAGGTCAACCAGAGTATGTTCCGCACCAGAGTGGTACGGTAATCCTGTTCTGGAAGTCATGTTACTAGACCATGACGAACCTACGAACTATGAGGAAGCGATGATGAGCCCAGATTCCGCGAAATGGCTTGAGGCCATGAAATCTGAGATGGGATCCATATATGAGAACAAAGTGTGGACTTTGGTTGACTTGCCCGATGATTGGCAAGCCATAGAGAATAAATGGATCTTCAAGAAGAAGACTGACGCTGACGGTAATGTTACTGTCTACAAAGCTCAACTTGTTGCGAAAGGTTTTCGACAAGTTCAAGGAGTTGACTACGATGAGACCTTCTCACCCGTAGCGATGCTTAAGTCTGTCCGAATCATGTTAGCAATTGCCGCGTTTTATGATTATGAAATCTGGCAAATGGATGTCAAAACTGCGTTCCTTAATGGATTTCTCAAAGAAAAGTTGTATATGATGCAACCAGAAGGTTTTATCGATCCTAAAGGTGCTAACAAAGTGTGCAAGCTCCAGCGATCCATTTATGGACTGGTGCAAGCATCTCGGAGTTGGAATACACACTTTGATAGTGTGATCAAAGCATATGGTTTTATACAGACTTTTGGTGAAGCCTGTATTTACAAGAAAGCGAGTAGGAGCACTACAGCCTTTCTGATAAGTATATGTGAATGACTTATTATTGATCGAAAATGATGTAGAATTTTCTGAAAAGCATAAAGGAGTGTTTGAAAGGAGTTTTTCAAAGAAAGACCTCGGTGAAGCTGCTTACATATTGAGCATCAAGATCTATAGAGATAGATCAAGATGATTGATAAGATTTTTTAATAAGTACATACCTTGACAAGATTTTGAAGTAGTTCAAAATAGAACAGTCAAAGAAAGAGTTCTTGCCTGTGTTGCAAGGTGTGAAGTTGAGTAAGACTCAAAACCCGACCACGGCAGAAAATAGAAAGAGAATGAAAGTCATTCCCTATGCCTCAGTCATAGGTCCTATAAAGTATGCTATGCTGTGTACAAGACCTATTGTGTACCTCACCATGAGTTTGGCAAGAGGGAACAATAGTGATCCAGGAGTGGATCACTGGACAGCGGTCAAAATTATCCTTGAGACTCAGAGTCATCTGGATCAGTGTCAAAGCTTGCATCGACGTAACCCTTTACGACGAACTCTTTGTCACCTCCATAACCGAGAAATATATCCTCAATCTGGATACATATTGAAAGTGGGAGCAATTAGCTAGAGTAGCTCCGTGCAGAGCATTGTAGACATAGAAATTTGCAAAATACATACGGATCTGAATGTGGCAGACTCGTTGACTAAACTTCTCTCACAAGCAAAACATGATCACACCTTAGTACTCTTTGGGTGTTAATCACATGGCGATGTGAACTAGATTATTGACTCTAGTAAACCCTTTGGGTGTTGGTCACATGGCGATGTGAACTATGGGTGTTAATCACATGGTGATGTGAACTATTGGTGTTAAATCACATGGCGATATGAACTAGATTATTGACTCTAGTGCAAGTGGGAGACTGAAGGAAATATGCCCTAGAGGCAATAATAAAGTTGTTATTTATATTTCCTTATATCATGATAAATGTTTATTATTCATGCTAGAATTGTATTAACCGGAAACTTGATACATGCGTGAATACATAGACAAAACAAAGTGTCCCTAGTATGCCTCTACTTGACTAGCTCGTTAATCAAAGATGGTTAAGTTTTCTGACCATAGACATGTGTTGTCATTTGATGAACGGGATCACATCATTAGGAGAATGATGTGATGGACAAGACCCATCCGTTAGCTTAGCATAATGATCGTTAAGTTTTATTGCTAAAGCTTTCTTCATGACTTATACATATTCCTCTGACTATGAGATTATGCAACTCCCGAATACCGGAGGAACACCTTGTGTGCTATCAAACGTCACAACGTAACTGGGTGATTATAAAGATGCTCTACAGGTGTCTCCGAAGGTGTTTGTTGGGTTGGCATAGATCGAGATTAGGATTTGTCACTCCGAGTATCAGAGAGGTATCTCTGGGCCCTCTCGGTAATGCACATCATATGAAGCCTTGCAAGCAATGTGACTAATGAGTTAGTTGCGGAATGATGCATTACGGAACGAGTAAAGAGACTTGCCGGTAACAAGATTGAACTAGGTATGATGATACCGACGATCGAATCTCGGGCAAGTAACATACCAATGACAAAGGGAATAATGTATGTTGTTATGCGGTTTGACCGATAAAGATCTTCGTAGAATATGTAGGAGCCAATATGAGCATCCAGGTTCCACTATTGGTTATTGACCGGAGATGTGTCTGGGTCATGTCTACATAGTTCTCGAACCCGTAGGGTCCGCACGCTTAACGTTCGATGATGATTTGTATTATGAGTTATGTGTTTTGGTGACCGAAGTTTGTTCGGAGGCCCGGATGAGATCACGGACATGACAAGGAGTCTCGAAATGGTCGAGAGGTAAAGATTCATATATTGGAAGGCCATATTCGGACATCGGAAAGGTTCCGAGTGATTCGGGTGTTTTTCGGAGTACCAGGGAGTTACGGGAATTCACCGGGAGAAGTAATGGGCCTTATTGGGCCATACGGGAAAAGAGGAGGCAGGCCAAGGGGAGGTGGCGCCCCCCCCCCCCATGGGTCCGAATTGGACTAGGGGAAGGGGCGGCGCCCCCCTTGCCTTTTCCTACTCCCTCCCTCTTTTCCCTCTTTCCTTCTCTCCTACTCCGAAAAGGAAAGGGATTCCTACTAGGACTTGGAAGTCCTAGTAGGACTCCATACTCTTGGCGCGCCCCTAGGGGGCTGGCCTCTCTCTCCCTCCCTCCTTTATATACGTGGGAGGGGGGCACCCCAAAGACACACCAAGATTTGTCTTAGCCGTGTGCGGTGCCCTCCTCCACAGTTTACTTCTCCGGTCATAACGTCATAGTGCTTAGGCGAAGCCCTGCGCGGATCACATCACCAACACCGTCGCCACGCCGTCGTGCTGATGGAACTCTCCCTCGACCCTCTGCTGGATCAAGAGTTCGAGGGACGTCATTGAGCTGAACGTGTGCTGAACACGGCGGTGCCGTATGTTCGGTACTTGGATCGGTTGGATCGTGAAGACGTTCGACTACATCAACCGCGTTAACGTAACGCTTCCGATTTCGGTCTACGAGGGTATGTGGACACACTCTCCCCTCTCGTTGCTATGCATCTCCTAGATAGATCGTGCATGAGCGTAGATTTTTTTTTGAAATTGCATGCTATGTTCCCCAACAGCTTGGTCATGGTGTCGCGGTAGAGGATGTTGATGCTGCTGCCGCCATCGATGAGGACCCGCGAGAACTTGCAAGTGTGCCTGGCGGCGACGATGGTGGGGTCGAGGATGAGGGCGTAGCCACCCGGGTTCGGCATGACGGCCGGGTGGTCCTCCCGGGTCCAGCTGACCGGGCGCTCCGACCAGTGCATGTATTCCGGCACGGCTGGGATGACGGTGTTCACCTTCTGCCGGAGCAAGCGCCCGCTACGCTTGTCGTCACCAAAGCTGGTGAAGACGACGTAGCTCGCGTTCTGGGCGGGGTAGGCTTCATCGCGCATGGCGCCATTTGCCCGGGGCAGAGGCGGCTGCCCCGCACCCGGAGCTGGTGGTGGCGGGAGGTCGCCCCTCATGAGGCGCTTGGTGATGGTGCACTGCCGGAGCGTGTGCGTTGACGGCCTTGCGCCGCTGTGGTGCTTGCAGGGGGCGTCGAGCATCTCGTCGAAGCTCATGGCGGGTTGCCATGCCGTCTTGCCGGTCTGCCGGCGCTTGGCGCCGCCCTGCTCGCCGGGAGGCGCTTGCTCGGCAGCGGCGATGAGGCAGTTGTCGTAGCGGGGAGCCGACTGCTCGGCCTTGCGTTTGTTGTTCTGCTGATGTTCTGCTGGCGGCTGCTTTTGCCAGCCGGCTTGGAGGGCGATGCCGGCAACGCCTTGCCGGCCTCGTCCAACACCACTTGAATTTTTATAGCGGAGTCGGCCGTGGCGTACTTGTCCGCCGTGACCATGAGCGCGGCCATGGTGGTCGGCTCGGAGCGCAGAAGCTTGTGCTTGACGAGGGTGCCATCCCGGCACCCGCTCACAAAGTACTGGATGGCTTGAACTTCGTGGACTCCCTCGCAGCTGTTCCGGAGCTCGGTCCAGCGTGCGAGGTACTCCCGGCAGGTCTCGGTCGACCCCTGCACGCACATGGCAAGCTGACTGGGGCGGCCGGGTCGCTTGTACGTGCCGGTGATGTTGCGCACGAAGGCTTGCTCGAAATCAACCCACGAGTTGACACTACCGGCCGACAGACTGTTCAACCACGTGCGGACCGACCCTTGGAGCATGAGTGGGGCGTAGCGTACGGCAAGGCGGCGATTGCCTCCCGCGATGCCGACGACGGTGGTGTAGTCGATGAGCCAATCCTCCGGCTTGACGGTCCCGTTGTACTTGGGGGTGTCACGGGGGAGGGTGAACCCTTTGTGGAAGGGCTCATCCCGGATGCGTGGGCCGAACAAGCCGGACCGACCGCCTTGTCCTCCTTCAGCTCGAGGGAGAGGGCGAGCTGCTCGATGCGGTGACGGGCGTCGGTATCGTCGATGGCGCCCGGGCCTAGTCGGCTTGCTACTGGGCCACCGGGAGCCGGATCGGCTGAAGCCGGACGGCCGCGCCGGACGGATGGCGGGGGAAGGTCTTGCCGGCGCCGGTCCTCCGGGGTCGGCTCGTCGCCCTGGCCGTCGCCAGCCGTCAGGGCGCGGTTGCGCTGGGTTCGGGTCCGGACGGAATGAGCTTCACTGGGAGGTGGAGAAGACGCCGTGTTCCGCTGCTCGGGATCCTTGGTGCGGCGCGAGTCAGACGCCGCAGGATGGTCGAGGCGCTCCTGCTGCGTGTTCGCGGAGTAACTCGCGCATGTGCTGCAGGCACTCCTGCAGCTCCTCGCCCTGCAGTCCTCCAGGCCTACTGCGGCCGCCTCTACGGCGCACATGTTCTTGACGGGGGTGTCGTAGACGATGGGGATCGCGCCCAGTGCGCGGCCGATGGCGGCGCCACGGGCCCGCACCTCGGCAACCCGGCTGGGTTCAGCGGCGGTCGGCGTGAGGCCGTATGCGGCGTCGCGCTCCCGCTGGGCGGACTCCAACCGGCGCTGCATAGCAGCAAGCATCACGGCCTCGTCCAGCAGGCGCCTGCGATCCTCCTCGAGCTGGGCCCGGGCGGCGTTGGTGGCATTGATGTCGGTGGCGATGGGAACGCTGAGGTTCTGCATCGTGGCACGCAGCGGGTTGGCCGCGTCGACACGCTCCGCTGCGGCCCTGGCGGCAGCGGCCTTCTTCGTGGCGCTGGATGAACTGGAACCGGAGCCGGTGGCGAACACCTCCACCCTGGTGCAGAGATCCGCCACCCCGGCAGAGATGTCGTCGCCGAGGGGTACAGGCGAGTCGGTGACGTCGAGCACCCCGCTGGGGCACTCATCAGCCTCGGGCGTGTCGGAGATGCGCAGCGCGGCGAAGGGAGCGATGAGCGGGCCGACGACGTCAGCCGGTGCCGCGCCAAGGGCAGGGGCCAAGCCGTGCGCGCAGAGCTCGCCGGAGTCGGCGCAGGGCCCCGTCTGGAACATGTCTCCGGCTAGAACCTCGAGCTGCTCCACGGTGGGCGCCAACTGTCGTTGTGGGCACACGGCAGATGCCACGGGGTGGCTAAAGAGAGGGATAGGCTAGGCAAGAGGCAGCCGGTGGGCTCCAGAAGCGAGGCTGGTACGAGCGAGCGGGAGACGCAAGACGTACCCAGGTTCGGGGCTCTCCGGAGAGATAACACCCCTAGTCCTGCCGATTGTGGTTTATGTGTGGATGGTACAAGCTTGCTCCTAGAGCTGTTTATGGGAGGAAGGAAGACAAACCAGAGCATAGGCTGCTCCTTCTCCTTGTGAGTGTGCATGTGTTCTACTGATGGTCGCCCCGTTACATGGAGGCCTCCTGGGGGGTTTTATAGGCCAACCCCCAGGGTTACAATGGTAAAGTTACATGGGCGCGGGGCCGGGATGTCAGTGACTTGGAGTCGGCAGTGAGGCGCCGGGTCCGCCGGGCCCGGAGGATGTGGGTCTCGCCGGGTCCGTCGGGTGCGG
Organism: Thinopyrum elongatum; assembly: GCA_011799875.1. Taxonomy (NCBI): domain Eukaryota; kingdom Viridiplantae; phylum Streptophyta; class Magnoliopsida; order Poales; family Poaceae; genus Thinopyrum; species Thinopyrum elongatum. Next base: position 628,457,488 of record CM022298.1, read on the forward strand.
GCCGTACTGGGCCAGCCGGGCGCGGGTACGGCCGGCTGCTGGGTACTGTAGGCACGCCGTGTTGGTCGTCAGGGAACAGCTGCGCCGTCTTGCTACAGGGTCGCGCCTCCAGGGCGTCGCCCGCCCTGGGCGGAGGCTTGGTCGGCACGGCAGCCGCGCCCGCTGGGGCCGGCGTAAAGGGGGGCACACTGTAGCCACGCTGGTCTGTCGATGAAGGTTTGACTTGTGGGAACCGGCCGGCATGCGCCAGCTGGCTTGGCCGGGTTGCGGGACTTGGCTGGGTTGCGCTGGGAAGCCGGCCAAGGGCAAGCCGGATTGAGGGGCGTTGCTAGCCCCGATGTTTTTGAAAGGGATCCAGGTTCCGTTGCCTATCCGGGGTCCATCCCCCGACATGCTTGGAGGGGAGTTGTAAATCCTAGGCACCGCTATGGGCTATGCATCTATCATGTTCTTCCGCAGGCAATGTTTACCTTGGAAGCGGGGAAATGAGCATCATGCTTCAGTAAATACTATTTACACTTCTTGCCAAGCGCAAACAATGTTATTGTACATACATAAATATTTGTTAATTCATTAGATTTTGCCAATAAAGAGCGATTATGATATTTTGTTGCTTTGTCAATTTGTTTGAAATGGTAGTCTGTTACTGTAGACATGCTTGTAACTCTTGAGAAGAGAACTAGTTCACAAAACGGCGACAATGGCAGTGTGCACTAGAGCACATTTGGGTGAGAGAAAGGGCATGTCAGGGCAATTTCGAACGAATATAGACCGGGCAATAAGAGCAACTGAATCATGTTCAAACCAGATGGTTGAAATTTGATGTATATAGAAAAAGAAAAACAGAGAAATTTGATGTAGATGAATGTTCAAACCAGATGGTTGAAAAACCGCCTCCGACCAAGAGCCGTGTAGTGTAGCAACTTGTAATAAACTAAGTAAAATCAACTCAAGAAAATAAAACTTCTTCTAGACTAAAATCTGCGTGTGCTTTCAGTGCCATAACCGGTGTACGGTGTGGGTAGGCGCTCATTTCTTTGGCAAGGCACGACTTGCCCCATGTGCGACAGTAGGTTTGCTCACAGCACATGGACCGGCTGCTTGGCGCGCCGACGCTTGTTTGTTCAACTGGTAAGAACTCCCTGTCGCAAAAAGTAGAAAAGGGAGGCTCGTTCGTTGGGCAATCATCAGTGACACGCCAAAAGCGACGCTCCGCACCAAACATCAAAGGAAAATGGTGGCCATATTTTGAGACTTGAGAGGTTCCGTTCCTACCAAATCTCTCGTGAACGGTGTACTGACAGCAATGCCATGCATTTGTAAAGCGGAAGCTCGCACCGGCCGGCAGGTAGGAGAGAAGCACCCGTATTTATTTCCCTGTGTGGATCGTAAGCAAAGGTGGTACTACTACTGGGATGTCGAGCAGGTGACCTGGACGGCTGGACTGGGATGTCGAGCAGGTGACCTGGACGGCTGGACTGGGATATGTTTCGTGTTTGCCATTTTGGCGAGGTGGACGCGACAAGCGAGCGTCGGCCACCGGCCCAACGTGCGACCGGTGTGAGAAACATGGTTTCGGCGCTTGATTGTTTCTGCTGCTTCCTATTTTTGTCTGGTTTCGGTGCTCTAGGTTGGTGCGCAACCATAGCAGATTAAACAACAATATACGCCCGGAATACTTGAGTTGATACGTGGGCGCATAAATTTTTATTTGCTTGAGCAGCGCACATTACTTGGCTAGCTTGTCCTCCCCTCACTGTATATAGACAATGTGTGTCTTTGGAGCACAAATTTCATCGGAATAATGGAGGATTCAAATCTTAAGGATCTTTTTCTATGAAAGCCCTTTGGATAATGGGATAAAGACTACCAAATTTCTATAGCCCCATTCCTCAGAAATATCAGCATGAACTCAAACCTCATTTTATTTTCTTTGTAAAGTCCAATGCACTTTCACTTTATCTATCTTCTCAACCCTCTAAAAATTATTGTGTTCATTTCCTGAGCATCATCCAAATGCACCTCGCACAAAATTCCATTGTTTCAAAATCTTAGGAATTCACATTACATGACATCTTAATCATGCCTTTTTCATATGGAGAATGCTAGTGCTTATCCGACCGGTTACGCGTAGCGCGTCGACCACCTTCAAGGCCGTCGGATCTGAATTGATCTCACGGCTCACAACAACCCCATACCCATAGTCCAGGTTTGCAACGCCGGCCTTGTTGCAACCCTTTTCGAGCACAACACATGGAACAATGTAAATGGTTGGAAGCAATTGAACGACGGCAACACGTTTCATGTTGCAAAACACCCTAGCAAAGGTTGCACGCAGCTGGAGATCAGACGGTTCGAATGATTGCAAAACAGTTCAGGTGCATGTTGCAAAGCCCCCTAGTGCAATGCGGTCCTTGTTGCAAAGGCTGCACATGTCGGGAGATTAGACGATTCAAACGACTGCAACACAGTTTGTGTTGCAAAGCCCCCTTGCACAACACGGTCCTTGTTGCAAAAGCTGCGTATAATGGGATTGAAATGGTTTGAAAGAAGTTCATTTTCACCCCCAAATGTGGCTCAATGGACAAATACCCCCCTGAAGTTGGTTTTGGTACAATTTTGACCCTGAAATCTCCAAAACCGGGTAAATCACACCCTTGACTGTTTTTGCTATGATTTAGGTGGTTTTGAGAGATGACGTGGCATTGCTGCATTGGGTTTGGTTGCGAGGTAGACGGAAGGTGGTCAACGATGGGCTAGTGCGGCGAGCCAGGGCAGCTCCAGGCGGGCATCGAGCTAGGCGAGAAAGGGCTTCGTGAAAATTGAAGGAAATATGCCCTAGAGGCAATAATAAAGTTGTTATTTATATTTCCTTATATCATGATAAATGTTTATTATTCATGCTAGAATTGTATTAACCGGAAACTTGATACATGTGTGAATACATAGATAAAACAAAGTGTCCCTAGTATGCCTCTACTTGACTAGCTCGTTAATCAAAGATGGTTAAGTTTCCTGACCATAGACATGTGTTGTCATTTGATGAATGGGATCACATCATTAGGAGAATGATGTGATGGACAAGACCCATCCGTTAGCTTAGCATAATGATCGTTAAGTTTTATTGCTAAAGCTTTCTTCATGACTTATACATATTCCTCTGACTATGAGATTATGCAACTCCCGAATACTGGAGGAACACCTTGTGTGCTATCAAACGTCACAACGTAACTGGGTGATTATAAAAATGCTCTACAGGTGTCTCCGAAGGTGTTTGTTGGATTGGCATAGATCGAGATTAGGATTTGTCACTCCGAGTATCGGAGAGGTATCTCCGGGCCCTCTCAGTAATGCACATCATATGAAGCCTTGCAAGCAATGTGACTAATGAGTTAGTTACGGGATGATGCACTACGGAACGAGTAAAGAGACTTGCCGGTAACGAGATTGAACTAGGTATGGTGATACCGACGATCGAATCTCGGGCAAGTAACATACCGATGACAAAGGGAATAACGTATGTTGTTATGCGGTTTGACCGATAAAGATCTTCGTAGAATATGTAGGAGCCAATATGAGCATCCAGGTTCCGCTATTGGTTATTGACCGAAGATGTGTCTCGGTCATGTCTACATAGTTCTCGAACCCGTAGGGTCCGCACGCTTAACGTTCGATGACGATTTGTATTATGAGTTATGTGATTTGATGACCGAAGTTTGTTCGGAGTCCCGGATGAGATCACGGACATGACGAGGAGTCTCGAAATGGTCGAGAGGTAAAGATTCATATATTGGAAGGTTGCATTCGGACATCGGAATGGTTCCGAGTGATTCGGGCATTTTTCCGGAGTACCGGGAGGTTACCGGAACCCCCCGGGAGAAGTAATGGGCCTATTGGGCCTTATTGGAGGAGAGGAGAGAGGCCACATGAGAGGGGCGCGCCCCCCCTTGCCCAAACCAAATTGGACTAGGGGAGGGGGCCGGCCCCCCTCTTTCCTTCTCCCTCTCTCTCCTTCCCTCTCTCCCCTCTTGGAAAAAGGAAGGGGAGTCCTACTAGGATTGGGAATCCTAGTAGGACTCCCCCTTGGTGCGCCCCCCCTTGGGCCGGCCACCTCCTCCCTCCCTCCTTTATATACGGGGGCGGGGGGGCACCCCAAAGGCACATCAAGATTTCTCTTAGCCGTGTGCGGTGCCCCCCTCCATAGTTACACACCTCGGTCATATCGTCGTAGTGCTTAGGCGAAGCCCTGCGCCGGTAACTTCATCATCACCGTCACCACGCCGTCGTGCTGACGGAACTCTCCCTCGACCTCAACTGGATCAAGAGTTCGTGGGACGTCATCGAGCTGAACGTATGCTGAACACGGAGGTGCCGTACGTTCGGTACTTGGATCGGTCGGATCGTGAAGACGTTCGATTACATCAACCGCGTTACTAAACGCTTCCGCTTTCGGTCTACGAGGGTACGTGGACACACTCTCCCCTCTCGTTGCTATGCATCTCCTAGATAGATCTTGCGTGAGCGTAGAATTTTTTTGAAATTGCATGCTACGTTCCCCAACAAAAATGGGGCAAACAGGAGAGAGGCCACCCTGCGCTCGCACACCAGGTCGGAGAGGACAACAGAGACGCCATGGACGGTCGCTGCATCTACCGGAGCACGGCCTCACAGAGGAAGGAGCTTGGGGTCGATGGGCTTGTCGGGGAGATGCTAGGAGCGTCTGGAACACCAGACGGTGCTTGGGGAAGACGGGAGAGGCGCCGGGGCTCGCCAGATCTAGGGAATCAGGCACAACGGCGGCATAACGAAGATGAGGAAGGCGACATCTAGGTTGTAATCACGGGGCGACTTGCTCCGTTTGGTTTTGGCAGAGTAGACGAGGAGGCACTGCGAAGCTTCTTGACGTGGTGGCATGGCTCCAGGTGGCCGGTGGCCGCGTGGGCCGTGGCGGCGGTGGCGGTGAACGCAGCACCGGCGCGTGTGGGGCGCACGATTCATATTGAGAGGTAGAGAGATGAAGGGCAGGGGAAGGGAGAGATGGGGCGAGGTGTATAGCTTTGGGTCAATGGCGTCACACCTCGTTGGCGAGCATCATCGCGCATGGTGGGCGAATGCATGACACACAGGAGAGAGGGAGAGAGGTGGAAGACGACTTCATCAGCCAAAACCGCCTAAAATCATGGCAAAACCACTCAAGGGTGGGATTTATCCAGTTTCAGAAATTTAAGGGTCAAAATTGTACCAAAATTGACTTCAGGGGGGTATTTGTCCATTGAGCCACATTTGGGGGTGAAAATGGACTTCTTTCAAATTGAACATATAAATCTGGCTATGCAACCCGCCCAACGAGCGCCATCGCGGTTTCAGATCGATCCAACCCGCACGATCTGCCTCGCTGTCCAGTGCCAGCGTACTTTCGATCGCGGTGGTAAAAATCAGGTCGTCCGTTTTCCTGTACGCTGCGTTCTCAGTCTAGAGTGGATGACGGCTGGGCTAGGCTTGCGCACGGACCCGTCTTGCAGTGGCGCCGTGTTTGTGTGCCTGTGTCCGTGTGGAAAGAAGCGCAGCGCCGATCGTGGGTTGGCAGGCGATCGTGGGTTGGATGGACTTTTTTTACCGTTTTCTCTTGCGCCCGGCTGCGGCCCCTCTGCTTCAGGCGCGTCGGGCCCATGTGTCGGCCTCATGGGTGTGTGCCACTTCTGGTGCTGCTTGCTGGCGTGGGCAACCCGCTTTGGCTCGCTGGGTAAAGAGGGGCTTCACCCTTTTCGTGTAGCTACGCGGGATCGTTTGCTTCGTGCAGCTGCTGGTGGTCCCTGCTCGCTCTTGGTCCCATCTGTCGGTTGCCTCGTGTTTCTCTCGCGGTGAGCCTAGGAGTTACAGCGCCTGCTATTACTGCTGCTGACCGGGTCGTCCTCTCCTCTTCTGCTCTTCTCTCGCTCCTGCCTCGGCTCCCAGTTCACTTCTCCCCTGCCTGCGCCTCCTCGTCCTCATCCGGGCGCCATTGTTGCTCGCCATCGTCGTTCGCCGTCGCTTGGCATCGATCACCATCGCCTTGCTCGGCGCCTGGTTGTCTCCTCGTCGCCTTGTTTCGTCATGGCTCCTCGTGCTGCTGCTGCTGCGTTTGGTTAGGGAGGGTGAGCTTCTTCTTTTATTCAGTTCAGTCAATGTTCGATCCCCGCTGCTCCCGTTGTCCACTGATTTGTTCTTCTTGTTTCTTCTGCTTTGTTGTCGTTTGCAGGGCTGCTTCGTCTGCTTTGCCGTGCGGTGGCTGTGCGGCTGCTTGTTCTTTCTTTGCTAGGTGAGGTTCTGCCTCCTCCCTTGCTTGCAATCTGCTAGATGAAATGCGTGACTAGGTTTCTGAAATCCTGAGATCTTCCCTGTGTTGCCCGAGGCATGGAAGATTATGGCTCATGTTAGATCTGCTGTGATATGCTTCTAGGAGCTGAGTTAGTTCGATTTGGCTCTTCCTAAGGGCGCTTTTGCTTGCTTTCTTCTTCTGTCTCTGTATACTATGGTATGTTCGTTGCTTTCCTTTTTTGTGCTGCTGAATCCAGCTTTGTTGTATGAAAAGAGTTTGCACATGTTTCTCTGGTTTGGTTGCTGTGGTTCCTAGATGATGTATTGATTTAGGTCGTCTTTCGTTCTCTTGTTGGCTGGTTATGCATGGGCATGTCTTCCTTCTTCCTGTTTGCTTGATCTAGGGTTTGCCGTGATTTACCTCATTTATTTATCATTTGTTCATTTTTATATTTGTCTCTGTAGAACAAAGATGTTGAAATACCTGTTCTGTGAGAGTCCAGTTTGTGGATTGATATACAGTTGCTTAAGTTCATTTGCTTTTACATGTGGTGTAGGTCTCCTTTGGTGACATTTGACTATCCGCACAGTTAATCTCCTTGCTCACGTTTGGCGAAGGTTCTGCCACGCTTCGGTTCACCTCACAGCTCACGTGCTGTCTTTCATCTAGCCAAGGTTTCATAATCTCCTTCCCTGCTCTTTCTATTCTTGTACTCCTTTAAAATTCAGTCTTTAACTTGGTTCTAATCATGTGTCTTCTGTGCGTCGTGTTCTTGCGTGTCTTTGTCTACTGTTACTGATATTGATTGTTTCTTCTGTCTGCTTTTCTTGGTTGCTCTTAGACGTTCTTTCCTGCTTACAGTTTTGTTATTGCTTCACCTGCTCAGGATGCCTCCTGTAGTGCCATTTGTTGTGCCAATCCTGGAAACTGTGGCAGCACACTATGAGCTTCCTCCTCCTGGCTATCTGTGTGAGGTTGATGGGGATGGGCATGTCCTTGCTGGGGTAGAGGTTGAGATCCCTGGGGATGGTGTTGTGGTGATGCCACGGAGAAAAAAAATTTGGAGCCCTGCGTGCCTCGGTTCTACAGATGCGTACGAGCAGGCTGCCCTTCAGGCAATCAGTTTTTGCAGGGGCTATATGGCTTTGTAGTTAGAGATTACAACTATGAGTGTGTTGTTGTCTATAGGAATTGCGGGAATGCTGCGGTTGCTGTTGTTGCATCAGCTGTTGTCTCTGCTTTCTCCTCGCCCTAATCTCATTCTTCTGGCTCGGATCCGACACACAGCGCATGAACTACATGGACATTGGGGCTGTTTGTGATGAGGGATCTCCAGGCTCGGCATCGTCGAGGACAAGAACCACTGAACCAAAGGTAACAGTGAATCCCTGCTGTAACTGATTTGTCACAGGAAGAAATTCCTATGAATAGTACAACTAAGGCAGATGCTAAGAAAAAAAATGCAGGTCTTAAGATGCTTTCCACACACCATGGTTTTCTTTTTTTATAGATAATTTCCTGAATGTTCACGTGCCCTGTCATGCTGAATGTCCTGTTAGTTAACTGGCACAACTAAATATGCCTAGGAACACCTTCTTAATCACTGTTTCTCAGTGAATGTAGAAGCACTGACTGGCAGTGGGTGGTCCAGTATCCAATGACTTTTCATCCTGTGTGTGATTTGAGGTGAAAAATAACCAATGCACGTGACCCGCGGTTTACGGTCAATATCAGCGACAAGATCTTCAATCAATTATACATGGAGTACCTGTTCTGCTCACATAATAATGCAGACCCTTATTGCTAGCTTTGAAACATGACAGGACCCTATTTTTCTCTGCTACGAGAGTCATAGACGCAGGAGAGTACGTAAAACCAGGGCATCATGCATCAGAAACTCAAATAGTACACCGGCACCGAACCATCAGCTCACGAGTCTTTTTGGTTCAGCAGAAAACCAATTCATTCAGGGCAAAAACATATTCTTTAGCTGCTCTCCTTCCTGAGTTCAATTTGTTTCTTGCCTTACAGTGGTACTAAGTGTCAAGTGTACAATGATACACCTAATCTTAATTTAGTTTCATCAACAGAACTTATACTTATTGTAGGCTACTTACTCATATTTACCCTTGACTTTGGCTAGGTGAACAGAGAACTTTATTCAGTTTATGCCCTACTCCAGTTTTCAGTTTTCCTATATTCCAGCGAATTTTTTATTTTCCTGCCTTGTTCGTGCTCACTAAATTACGTATACCAACTACAAAATCTGCTGTTGCGCCGCACGTTTTATTTCATCCATCTATACATATAGAAGATTCTTCTGCTTATATTAACCATGGATTGCTTGCTATCCTGTCGCCTATGCTTACTATTTACCTCATATTTTCCTGGCTCTGATGAAACGCTACTTTATGATCTTCTCACTACTCAGGTTAAATCCTGTAAAAACCTTCAGGACAACATGAGCACTGGAAAGCACCAGTATGTTGCTGATGCTACTGGACTTGATAAAGCTGCCGGGTCTGAGGTCAATAAGAAAAATATCATGCCATCATCTTATGCGGGCAAACTTTGCTGCATGACTGAAAACTTCCATGATGCTGTCGCTGTTTCACGTGTCCATGGTTCACCTGATATATTCACAACCTTCACGTATGATCCAAACTGGCTTGATATGGTTGAGGGTCTTGAGCATGGACGACAGGCAGTCGATGAGGCTGATTTTACTGCTCAAGTGTATCAGATGAAGCTACTTGAGTACCTGGAAAAAATAAAGACCGGAGAGGTGTTTGGGCCTGTAGTTACTGGTAATGTGACCAGTGCCTTACCTTCCCTTTCTTCATTTTTTCTTGTCCATACATCTTAATTTTCCTGTTTTTCACTTGCCCTCTTGTTTTCCAGTCCTCCACTCCGTGGAGTTCCGGAAGAGGAGTCTGCCCCATGCACATATCCTTGTTTGGCAGGAAAAAGATAATGGCCAGGTCATAACGCCGACTTTGCTAAATCCTTTCTTTCATCTGCTATTAGTATTTCTATCAAATCTAGATTCCTCTTTGTTTTCCAGAGTTTCTTCTTTCAGAATTCCCAATAATTAGCTTGACCATATCACAGGGATCTGCGTCCACTGATGTTGATGATGATGCTCCTGCGATTGCACCTGCTAACACCATGGAGACTGCACTTCCTCAGACACCTAGGCTTATGAGGTGCACCCTCTATATACAACAAAGCGTAGAACATTATTAACTACTCATGCAGGCTGGAGTCGGGTGCATGAATCATAACAAGCTTCCCACTATGAAGCCCCGTGCAATTAAGCTTTTGGCTTTTGCTGCTTCAGTTTCTTTGTTTTGCCTTGTTAGATTTCTGTTTTTGTTCATATGCAGTCTGCATATGCGCATCTCATACAGTCCCTTTCCTGGGAATCTACTAATTTCAGGGATGTTGCTACTGCTGCAAAAAACATTCCGTCAAAAATGTTTCGTTGCTAAGTGATCTACACTTTCAAATGAACGTGCATGAAAGGTATTCCTGTTTCCACATCTATAGTGCCATCACTGATTTATCTTTACCTCCTGTCTTCCAAATTGACTGGTACATTCATTCATGTCTATGCCTTGTATCAGCAACTAATAGACTACCTATATCATAAGCTTTGTTACAATAATAATTTAACTGTAATAATAAAATTAATGATGCCATGTCGGTCTCTTGCCTTATGAAATTGCTTCTATTTTTCATCAGGTTCTTTCGGACCTCGGTTCTTTCTCCCTCGCTGCTTTGGATCTAACAACTAAAGCCCTGCCCACAAGGACAAGTGAAGACTGCTTTGCCATTGCTGTTTTCACACGATTGTCCAAGTACCCAGAATAGCCTATTACTATGTTTGTCGCATGTTTGCAAACCAAGTGTTTGGCAACCCCCAGTCATACATTTCCTTATTTAAGATCTGAACTAAGCTATTTTCATGTTCTATGGATATCGTTGTTGGCCCTTTGTTGGTGTACCCTCTGTCCCTCGTGACTATAATTGACTAATACTATGTTTGACTCATAAAACAATAAAAGAAAACAGAAAGCAGAAAAAAACAAATAAATGAAGAAAGGGAAAAGGGAAAAAGATCCACCCCTGTCCCCTGGGCCTAGCCAGCCCAACAGGCCCAACTGGCCCGGCCTCCCGCTCTATCATCTCCCTCCCCCGCACACTGTTCGTCCGACCAAGCCCCCTTCCTCCCCGCTCGTCCCCGCCGGGCCAAGCGCATACAAGTGGTTATCATGTCTCTACGCATGTTTGGTTCCTCGGTGCTCCTGTGAGACATGATTTGTTAAAAAAAGGCTATACAGCTTTTAACCCACAACCCGGCACTAACACGGTGCTCTTAATTGTTTCTTTAGCCGCTTATCAACAAATAATAAATCGGATAACATTGATTTGCCCACGCAACATTAAAAGTGAAATTGTCTTGCATTGTTAATCTTTTCATCAGGTTCAGGAAAAAACGTCTAAAGAAAAAATTGGGCGTCACGGTGTAATATTGTTTACCAATAACTCATTTGCTAATTCTTAAGTTTTATTGTGTGTGGCAACAGAATTGGTGCAAAACACTAAGCTTAGCCATTTCATAGAGACGTCGAAAAAAAAAGGTTTCACCGGTTCGCTAATTTATGAGAACTCTTTGCTTCGCATGATATCATCTGTTCCGTGGTCCTACAACAAATCCGTAAGTAAAAAATATTAAATTTATAACTGAAGTCACATTATATCCTTCAAATGATAGCGGTTGTTTGTCTTTCCGGGAGACATGGGCTTCGTTGTTTGTCTAATTTTCCCTTCTATTACATATTATTTTTTGATTCTCACATGACGATTCCATGCCCCTTCTCGAGAGCAAACCTTTTGTCCGCTATGTCAGTCTGTCTTATCTACACATCTTTTTGGCTCTCATATCCTGTGAGGAAGATGTTATCGATGATTTATGTTTCTGTTTTGTTCACATATATACAATGTCATGGGAAAGGGGGCGGCCATGATCAAAATAAAACTATCACTCTCCTGCCGCTGTAAAAAAATTAAATCTACCACGTCTCCATCCCCACATGTGTAGTGTTGTCTTGGTTGCCGCCCTCGAGCACTTATTCCATGTATTTCCTCCGTGCTAAAAAAGAGGATATATATATTGTTTGTGAAATCAAATATTTCAAAGTTTGACCAAATTTGCAGGGGAAATTATCAGGTGCTAAATATAAAGTTAGTATATTTGAATACGCAATAAAATGTAATTTGATAATATATATTTAGTTTTAGTTATTAATAGTTTTTCCCTACAAACTTGCCCAAACTGTGAACTTCCTTAGGATTCTCGTCATGATAACAATATTTTCGACCTAAACCTATCCATGTTGCACAAATATTTTCTTTTTCCAGACCCCCTGCTAAAAAAATATAACCACGCCAGCTTAACTTTCTCATCATGGTAGCCATATATTCAAACTAAACACGTCCATCTTCTACGAATAGCCATATATTCAAACTAAACACGTCCATCTTCTACGAATATTTCCTTTTTTTCAAACTAATATTTCACAGCGTGATAAGCATGCTTTCAGAATAGCATCATTTAACCCTATGCGGCCCAGACGCGGCCTAGCTATGGCCCAATCGCGGTAAGAGGAGGTAACTCCATGAGCAGTTCTTCCCTCCGGTAATTCTCTCGCGAACCAGGACGACACATGCCTTGTGGCCATTCGTTAATGGGTCGATCGTTCTCCGTTCATCGAAGGTGCACGCGGTAACTCTCACCGCCGAGCCCCCCACCAGGCGAGACGCCCTTATCCTCTCCTTCTCTTCTCGTCTTATCCATCCCTCTCCCCGCACTCTTCCTCATCGCCGGCTCAGATCCAGCCTGCGGCAGCACCGACGACAAGCTCAACATGGAAGCCACGAAGACTGGTGCCGATTGACTCTTCCCCACAGTATTCCTTCCGCACCATTGTGTTTTACTCCGCTTTGATCCCTTCTCATACCTTTTCCCTCGTGCTTATTCTAGATCCACGATTTTTCTGCCGACCTGTCCAACGCCCCTTCTCCCACCGGTCAACATCGTCTTCCTCGCCAGGTAAACTCCTATTCCGTCCCACTTTGCTTCGGCGTGTGACTGCCTTTGAGGCACCAATACATAATGCGCCTAAAAGCGCTTGAGCCTATGCTTTCGATTTTCTACACTCGAATATTCTGTTAGACCAACTAAGTTGTCGTACCTTTTTAGTCTGGTCGATCTTAGTCTTTTTCCTGTCCGATATAAACAAACTAGGTGAAAACGATAGATCTACCTAATAGTTTCATTTCATTTCAGCGCCCCCTGTCCTCTGTAGATTATACATTATAGAAAAATGATCCTGGGCATCTTTATCTACTTAGAACCACTCTTCTCATCGCAAGATCCAAACTGTAGAAGCAACTTGTCACCCACCGTTTTTCCTTCTTCTTCCTACCCATACAGACCTGCAGCTGGTACTATACTTAGAGCCAAATCTTTGTGGCAGTGACGTTTTCTCTCGCTTGCGGCAGGTCCCAGCAATGGCTTCTGTTCCAATTTCGTCTAAGGTCCTGCTTGATGCTATGTTAGAGAAGGTTGGCCTTCCAGCGGCCACCTACTCAGCGTGCCCAACAGAGGGCACGCGTCTGCAGGTCGCCGTTACCTTTTACCCAATCAAGATCAAGCTGAGAGGTTCAGCTGTCAAAGTTTCCCTGTCTACCTCAGAGCACCAGGATCTAGCAGAAGCTCAGGATTATGTGGCTGCTGCAGCAATTAAGTACATGGATGCTTACGAGGGTGTGGTTCCAAAAGATTACCATTATGATCAACTGAGGAATGTGGAAAAGGCAAATGTACTGTTGGGTCAGCAGCTTAAGGCGATGAAGAGGGACAATGCATCTCTGAAACAAAAGCTGAAAGAGAGCGTTGGCAAAAACAAGCTCCTAAGCAAAGGTTGGAATGGATCCCTGGGCACGGAACAGAACATCGTCAACAACTTTAACCATCTGGTTAGCAGCAGGCTAAGCCCAGGGTCTACTCCAGATGACCTGGAGCTCAACAATGTTCTTCTCAATGTAGAGGCCAGCTGCGAATACCTTCAGCAGTACACTGATGAGGCCATGGTCAACCTTCAAGAGAGTGGTGTCTATCCTTATGGCCAGGAGCAGTCAACAGACGACGATGAGGACCTGCCAACCCAGAGCGATGAAAATCCACCGTACGACCCAGAGATGAGGACCTCACTTGATGATGAACAAATCTTCGACAGCGAAGGATACTGCTCTGATAACTTCCGTGTCCTATCTGAAGATCGCTTCTAACAACCCTGCAAGAACCATCAGATCACTGCTATCACCATTAGAGCCAACCGTTGCTCCCTACTAATATAGTTATCTATAGCCCTATGTAGTATGTGCCCTATCGAACCATGGCACAGTCGGTTCTTCTGAATCTATCTGCTAAGCCTTAATGATCTGTATGTAAGTGTGAACCTAATGATGTAATATGTCCTATTGAACCATGTCACTCTCGGTTATGCCAGATCTACTACTGGAACTTCGTGCTTTGTTTATTTGTTTCGCTACGCTCTGCTGTGTTTAAATCATGTGTCTGATTGCATTCTTATGCTTCCAAGTTTATCTCAGCATTATGCCTTTACTATCACGTTTTTATAGTTTTAATTACGTAAGTATGTGTGATTGCTGAATAATTTTAACCTATGGTTTATTTCCATGCCACTCAGATTTTATTTAGCCCCGGCCTGCAAGCACTGTCGGCTTGATGGATGATGATGATTTAATAGTCAAGGGGCTTCCACATGTTGTAACTAAGCCATGCATATGTCTGAAAATTCCTGATACTAACATGCCCAATTGACCTGATAGATTCTTTTACCTTTCCAACGAATGCAACTCTCTGCCATTTGTGTTACCATTAGCAGAAGGTATATGCTTGAAGAAGCTATTAAGCGGATCCGTGGTACAATTCATGCATTCGAGCTTACTGATGATAATGACGACACAGTAATGCCATCAGTGAAGATTGATCTCCAGCCCCACAGCCAAAGCATGTTGCCAACCCAACAGTTGTTCTTTGGAGAATCAACTCGGTTTGCCGACGATGCTATTGAATCAACATGTTCTGCTGCTTTGGCCTATCTGGTAACCATGGGCATCATCACAATAGACGATTCCAACTCGACGAACCTCAAGAAATGCCAAAGGCAGCTCAAAGCTGAGCAGTTCTGGTCATCAGTGCTATTTGAGCGGGCAGAATCCTTTCAGAAACAGCTCGCCTCTTTGACCGCGACAAAGAAAGGGCCTCATTCAGAGAGTGACGATGATAGCACTCCAGCACCCAAATGTGTGAACGAATTAGAGGTAATCACGCTGTTGTTCTGCTTTCCGTTTGCATTCCGGCAATACCAAATGTCGTCTTACATACAACTGGCCACTGACATCTAGGATGGCCTGAACGACGCCACCGGCTCGCTTCCACCAAACGAAGAAGCATCAGACAAGTAACATGCCCTCCCTCTTGCTCTTCAGACTCGTGCAGCTATATGCGTTACTCATGTTTGTTGTTTTCCCAGTGAACCAGATCACAGGCCCAGCAAGAAAACAAAGTCTTAGCCTACTGCCCGCAGGACTTTAGTCTTCAAAGACTAAATGCACGGATCGCATGTAAGACAATTTCTAAAATCATTTCATATGTAGTAATCTTATATTCACGGCTCGGACCTTGCTCGCCCTGCATACAATTGTCGTCCTTTACTTATTCTGTATTTGTCCTTATAGCATGCTGGGTATAAATCCCTGTGATGCGTTGTTGATATACGCATTCCCCTTTAAAATTGTACATGCCCTGTTTGTCATTGCCACCCTCTTTGTGACGTCTACAGCTCGCTTTGCTGTCCTGCTCGAAACTTAAATGATGTATGTGCTCGATTTCTTCAATGCATCCTATGATTATCTATTTCCTATTTTCCATTATTAACCACCCTTATCAACGCATATGTGATCCAAAAAACGAATAGAGGTTTTCTTTCATTATAAACATCAAAATGTATCATACTGGCTCAGTGTTAGTTTCTTATGTATTGTTTGATACATATAAACAATCTGCTCAAGATAACTTTATTTATCTGGTGTTGCATACTTCGCTATCGCCTGTGGATATGCCTTCGAATCTCGACATCTAACTGCTTTGTCATCCCCAACATCCAGGATACATAGACGGGGATGACGTTGGAATTTTGCCCTCTGTCTGTGCCTCAAGTATCGATAATGCCTCCCTGTACTATCACTTCCATGTCCTCTTTATTCTGTTTATTCAGCAAATGATGGATTAGACGAGGATTTATTCGCACTGAATCTGTACAACTATGGACTATTCATGCAGTCTTTTATTTAAGCTTTGAAATGAGTGGATTGGATGCTGAGTTTGAGCATTTGGCTTGCATGTTTTTTCTTGCTGTTATGTTATCTATTTACAACTTTTTTTCTGAATGAGTACCACTCTATATAAACTTTTTTGTGCTTGCGATTTTTTATACTTGAGATGCTTCGGTGGATGTATAAATAGATTGAACATAAATATACCCGGCAGCATAGCTGCCGGGTGCGGCAAGCCGCATTTCTCAGCTTCTTGGTGTTGCAAAGAAGGTAAATCTTTTGTGATTGAGATGTTTGTGCCTTCTGTTACACATCTGTTAGTTTAACTCCTTGTTTAGCTGTCCTCAATTCATGCTGCTACCTAAAAGCCCATAACCAATTAATTTTGAATCATTCTAACAGTAGTGTTGCTTTGTTGGACACATATAGTAAATGATTTCATTCATCTTTGAATGCCACCTGCAGCTGGTACCAACGCCTCAGTGGAGATCATATGGCAGCAAAGGAGCTTTACCGTATAATAGATAGCAACTTCACGGCTGGATCAACATCCAAAGACAATGATCTAAATCATATATTGTCGCAAGTAAGATATGTTGCTGATCGTCTCACTGATACAGCCACGCAATCAGAGTATGAACTCCAACAAACAAACAAGTGCTACTGGAGCCTGGATGATGATGTTGAAGGAATTTCTGTTATGAATAATGAAAACATTCAACCCCAGCCACTATGAACAATTGCAGCGCCGATGGTCCACCAAGCATAAACCCTATGAGATGAATCTCTCCCTGTCTACCTTCCTTCCTAATAGCATTGTAAATATTCTATCGTAAGCTTCTTCGAACGCTATGTATCATGAATAATCCATGTGTACCAATCTGCCCCTAAATATATTTATGTTCACTCTTTACATACTTGCCTTACTCTCGCCCCTTGCGCCATCGGCGCAACGGGTCATCTAGTGGTTTGAACGACTGCAACATAGTTCGTGCTGCAAAGCCCCTAGCGAACAAGGTCGGGGGGATGAGACGGTAGTTGGGCCTCCCTCTCACAACTCCCGCACGGCCTGCAACCGGCCAGCCGCATCCTAACCCTAGTAGCCGCCGCACGCCGGCCACCCCGCGATACACCCCCGAACTGAAACTCGGCGACGGCGGCCCGCATTCCCGCGTCTCCGACCACCATCGGCCCCTAAATTATTTATTCCACAGACAAAAAAGTCCGAAGTTTTGGCACCCCGACGGAAAAAAATTATATGAGACCAGGTCTCATAGAATTCGGGTGAGACCCACTCTGATGGATGACACGTGGCATTCACAAATCACAAAGCATCTACCCCATCCCCACCTAAATCACAAAGCATCTAATCTCCCCCCCCCCCTGATTTTTAGGTGGGGATGGGATAGATGCTTTGTGATTTGTGAATGCCACATGTCATCCATCCCACCCCGACCGTCCTACTAGGGTTTTAGAGCAACCATCCCCGGCGGCGCAGCCCGAACTCTTCCCCCCTCCCGCGGCGATGCGCCAGCACGCCCCCGCCTACACGCCGGAGGCGGCCTCCGCGTCCGCCACGGGCGGCGCGGGCGAGCGGCACAGCCTGCCGGCTCTGCAGGCCAAGATGAAGCGCGACCCGGAGGGGTACGAGACGGAGCTCCGCCAGCTGCAGCGCCACTTCGAGTCCTCGGTGTTCCTCTTCCGCCAGCAGGCGGCGCTGTCCTCGTCCTCCTCGGGCGGCGGCGGCGGCGGGGAGACGGCCAAGGAGCTCGGCGACCTCGCGCTCTTCCTCGCCCACGTCGCGCCCTTCTACCCCAACGACCTCGCCGACCTGCCCGACCAGATCGGGGGCCTGCTCGACACCAACGCCCGCGCTCTGCCGTCCGGCCTCCGGGTGCACCTCGTGCAGGCGCTCATACTGCTGGTCAATCGGAAGGTGAACCCCCGTTCAATTCATTACTTGCCTTCAGATAGAAATTTATCTGGTATTGGTGGACTAGATGGGATACTGAGCTATTGGTACGAATTATTGTTCAAATTCATTGATGTGGGGTCTGTTTGTCGTGGTCAAAGTTTAGTTGAGATGATTTTTCTGCTAGTACATTGGGAAAATGTTCTGTTTCAGTTTTGTTGTGTCGGATTTACTAGGTTTTGCTTCTTATAACCACACAGAAGATTTGTGCCTGTTGGTTACATTAGGATAGCAGCAAATTAGGCTGATGGGCGTTGCATTGTCCAGGAATTCATTTATTTTTTTCGTGAATCAAAGGATCCCCCCCCCCCCCCCCCCCCCCCCCCCCGCCTCATTTTCATTAAAAACGAGGCAACAAGCCAAAAACTACACTGTTTGCAGCACTCGGGGTCAAGCCAAAGTTACTGAGCCAGAGAAACGCCAACCCCCACACATGCGCCCCATCAGGCTGTGGAAGGAGGGAGCAAAAAAGTTCACAGCAGAGCAGGAAGGAAAAGTTAAGTTAGGCTAAACTTATTACAGCATTTTTACATCAGCATTCAGCTGGAATGGACTCTCAAACCAATGCCTCTGCACTTTCTTCTCGCCCGCCAGATTCTTCATCTCCAGGCAATCCTCAGGAGTTATCTTCTTGCCCGATCGAGGAGTAAGAGACATCTCCGCAGTAGCACCGATTGATCGTCCATGCACAGGATTTTCCATTGATGTATCATGGCACTTACACGTCCCAGCAGATTTTGAATACTTGTCCACACCGTACCCTGGAAACAAATATCATTTCGCATTGTCCATAAGTCCAGATAACAGCAGCACAGGCTATATTAACCACATATTTCTTATTGTCAATACACCATAGATCAGCCAATTCAGACATACTAAAGGGAATTTGAAAGTCGAAACCTAGGATACTACGATAAATCATCGTCCAGGAATTCATTCATACTGATACAATGATAATGCAGTGGCTGAAGCCTAGGATAAATCATCTCAACGGAAAGTTTTGAACTTTGACCTGAACTGTAATCAGCACTGTTCCCAGAGTATATGGTCTTAGTTTTCTTCCTTCCAAATTTGATGTTCTATCAGCCCCATTAGGAAGTGTAACCGGACGGCGAGTCCGTGATTGTCTGGCTGTCATCTTTAAAATTTAAGGGCCTCTGGGTCGCAGTGGAGTTTCTAGATGCGTTTTTTATTTGGTAATGGAGGACTAGAGAGTGGATTATTACCGAATGAAGAGCTTTTTTTCTTTGCCTTGTAGAGTTCAGTTTTGCAACCTTATATCATTGTAATCTTTTGTTAATTAAATGTTTAGATTGTTGATCTGGAAGACACCATGGAGTTATTTATGGAGCTTCAAGTCATTGGAGATCGAGCAGTAAAAAAGCTTGCATTTTCACATATTGTACACAGCATCAGAAGGATGAATCAGAAGCACAAGAATGAAGCCAAGAATCGCAAACTGCAAGGCATCCTTTTTAAATTAGTACAGGTTTGCAACATCTTACACTTGGTTTGATAAGAATTATTGCGCTTAACATTGTAGCTGGTAAGCATACACTTGAGACCGTTTCCCACCTTATCTGGTTATGTCCTGTTTCTCAGGGCGAGGAAGAGTCGAGAGCAAAGAGGGCTTTTACTATCCTATGTGATCTTCACCGTCGAAGGGTCTGGTTTGATGACCGCACTGCAAATGCTATATGCGATGCTTGTTTCCATCCTTCTTCGAGGTGCATTTTTGTAAGGAAATGTAGGTGTCTGCTGTTGGTTGCTTCCCATCTAAACAAGTGTATTCTACATGCAGGCTTATGACAGCTGCTATTTCATTGCTCATTGGGTATGAAAATGTTGAGCAAGAGGATGATAGTGATGCCAGCAGTGGCGATGAAGCAATTCAAAACCCAAATATTATACTTAGTAAAGAGGATGTTTACAAGGTGATTTGGATGTTTCTGCATATTGGCGCTCTATTGATAGTATTTTAGATCTTATGGTTTCATTTGTCTCTTCTGATGCATTGTGTCTTTTCTTGATTTTTTTTCCGCAGGCAAATCACAAGGGTACCTCTGCTAGTAAGAAAAAGAAGAAAGCTAAATTGGAGCGTGTAGTTCGTAGTATGAAAAGGCAACAACGTAAATCCAATGAGGAGACTGGCTCCAATTACTATTCGCCCCTTACGTATTTAAAGGATCCCCAGGTAGAGTAACATCATAAATTTTCAAGCTGTTGTCATTGTCACAATAAAATGAGATGCCACATCCACTTCTTGCTGTTGATGAGATAATCTTCTATTATGCTGAAACTCCTTTTGGGGCTCTTACAGGGTTTTGCAGAGAAACTCTTCTCTCGGCTACAGAAATGCAATGAACGATTTGAGGTTGGTCTTATTATTCCTATATCTAATATTCATTCATGCTGCTGTACTGTTCTTTTGTACGTTGACACGGTTTACTCAGTTACACAGTGACCATTATCTACTATGCAAATATGTTTACTCATATTTCATGATGAACGTATTATATCAATTTGGTGTCATAGATGTCTGTAATTTCTTATGTTGATGGTCAATCTTTGAAAGTTCGCTGACGCAGATTCTAACATTACTTGTATTATGACATGGGTAAGAACAACTCTCAAAGTAGGAGAATACGGACTTAAATCTCAATTATTAAATTGTGTACAGCAAGACCGGTTGGTCAGCTCACTATGCGGTTAAAGGGTAATCTACATGGGTGTAATTATTAGAAGTGTTCTCTGAAAATAAAACCAAAAAAGGTTGCTTTAGATGGTTGGTGTGAGCTAGTTTTCGTCCAATGGTTAAGATCGTTAGATCCCGTTCTTCTGATTATTCGGCTTGTTCTGACTTGATATGCTTGCTATCATATCAACCTTTTCCACATTTAGTATGCGATTGCATGCTCTTCTGTAGTGTAGGTTTCTGCCACTTTTTTTAGTAAACACGAACCATACAGTATAAAGGAAAACCATTGCATGTGCAGGTAAGGATGATGATGTTGAAGGTGATAGCAAGGACTATTGGGCTGCATCACTTGGTTTTGTTGAACTTCTATCCATATCTTCAGAGATATGTTCAAGTATGTTACTTAACTGAGAGTATGCCTAGCTTGCATCAGCCTTTGAAAAATTGCTAGTTTTATTCTATGCTGATATGGTCATAATATTTTTCACCCTTATGCAATGCAGCCTCATCAACGTGATGTGACCACTCTACTTGCTGCAGCAGTACAGGCTTGCCATGAGATGGTTAGACTAGACACTGCACTTTTCCTCTGTATTTGTAGCCAATGATGTCGCTTCTCTGGATGTATTTGAAATACAACAAAATTAATTTGTTTCGGTTGCAGGTGCCTCCTGATGCTGTTGAACCGCTGTTCAAGCAGATAGTAAATCAATTTGTGCATGATCGTTCCCGTCCGGAGGTTTGCATGACTCGCTTATTCATCTTTTGTACTGTGTGTTTTCCTGACTAACATGAGCATATGTGTAACTAACTCACTCCTTTTAGGCTATTGCTGTTGGCCTGAATGTTGTGAGAGAGATCTGCATGCGAATTCCATTGGTACTTAACTTGCTCTTCTCTGACATCTCAATTAGTGCATTTACATGGTTTGCAGTGCTACCTTAAATCATGACCTAGAATCATTATGCTGGTCATGTTGCATATGTTTTCCACCTTGTACCCTTGGGAACACATATGATTAGTTAAATCATAAATTTTGTTTGTAGACTCGTGGATGGTAGACTGAAAAGATTGTGATAGTTGTGTAACTACAAGTTTTAAGCATAACTAAATGAAGATGCATAAATTTGGCTATACTTGACCATGCTTAGTTTATTTTGTTTTGTACTATTCTACCATTATTGTCGATCTTATGTTTGGGAAGTTTCATTGATGCTGTTCTTTTTATGCATGTAAAATACACATGCAGTCTTGCACACCTTGTGTCCTAGTGCTCTATGGATTCTAGAATGCACAGGAAGATAATCTTGGTTCGTTTACTCTCCTAAGTTTCCTTGATTCTTTCTCTAAATCTGCAGATGATGAATGAGGATCTACTCCAAGACCTTGTTTTATATAAGAAGTCCCACGAGAAAGCTGTTTCTATTGCCGCTCGCTCACTTGTCACATTATTCAGGGAGGTCAGATATTTTCTTGCAGATTCTGTGTCTGTTTTGGCATTTACAGTTTTGCTTCACTCAGCTAAACCTACTTTTGTTCTGAATTCAGATCTGTCCTTCATTGTTAGTCAAGAAAGATCGTGGCCGTCCTATTGATCCAACTGCCCGGCCAAAAGCATTTGGAGAAACCACTATTGCTAGTGATGTGCCTGGAGCTGAGTTGCTAGATGAAGAGATGTCACCAGAAGGGGGTTCAGACGATGAGTCTGATGCTTTTGATTCTGATGACGAGGAAGTGTTGCCATCTGCGAGTGGTACCCGACAAAGTTTGAAGAGTTTATCAAACAAGCTTGATGCCAGTGAAGATCATGAAGATGAAGTATCTGGGGAACAAGATGATGCAGAGGAACTAGACGAGGATGATAATGATGATGATATGGATGAACTAGATGACGACTCTGACGTGGATGGTGATACTGATGCGTCTGATGAGGATGAAGATGAGGAGCTCAATGACGATTCAGAGAATGAAGACTCGGACCAGGAGGTTGAAGACAGTGATGAGGAGGATAAATCAAAGGGCAGCGGTTCCAAGGTGCAGAAGAGAAAGTTAAGTGATTATATTGGACAACTTGATGCTGCAGATGCAAGCCTTCGAGCTCTGAAGAAGTTAGCAGGAGCTAAGAAGGCTGAAGCCTCAACAGATGAAGCTGGCAGAATTTTTGGCGACGAAGATTTTAAGCGCATAAAAGAGCTCAAGGTATGTGAATTTCGCATAGCTTCTCTACTTCTGTTATACATTCATTCATTGTGTTTCAAGCTTAGAGTACCTACTCTTGTTCAAAACTAAAATTGCTGTTAAGCAAACATTTTACTGAAAGTGTATGAGTTTCAGGCAAAGAAAGCAGCAAAGTTGGCTTTGGTTCAACATGGGCTCAGCAAGGGTGACACAAGATCAGTGACCTTCAAACTTCCTTCTACTGATGAGCTTAGCTTGAAGCGCGTTGATCCATCGGAGCTCGCGGTATCCTCTCGCTCCCCGCACACAAAATCACATACATTTTATCTATATAAACTATTCTTCCCCACCCACCGCACGCGCAAAAGCACATACGCTTGACTTGTATAAACTATTTATGCAGGCTCACGTTAAGCGAAAGATGACCAAGGAAGAGAGATTAGAGATGGTGAAAGCTGGAAGGGAGGATAGAGGAAAATACCAAGCAAGAGCAGCTATTAAACAGAAAAAGGTAACCTGAGAACCTTATTCCCTTGTTTTACCCCTTGCCACTACATGTTCGCGGCTTGTGAAAATGTGATCTTGTGCCATTCCAGATACGTTATCATGTCTTGGCTTTCTCTTCTGGGGATTTTGTGATCTTCTGTTCCTTGTCTGATCACTTTCTTTTTGGTGTGTGTTAGACGGGTGGCTCGAGCAATAAGCAGAAACAGCACCAGAAGAGGATGCCTCTGGCGGCAAAGAGAGCAAAGGCAGCGCGTTCTCGCCAGGAGAAGAAGACCAAAGCGAAGCACTCAGGAAAGCAGTTCAGGGGACGGAAGGCATGGAAATAATGAGGGCTAGTGTTTGCTTCTTTGCAATTGGTGCCCGGAAATTTTGACTGTCGTAAGGATATTGTGTATGATATGTTTACATACGATATGCAGTTTACAGCAAGGCCGTATTTTAGTTATTTGTTTTCTTTTTGGGAAAGAATGGAGCCTATAGTTTCTTCTCGTTGGAGGATCTAGCAAACGAATTCTTGAACGTTTTTGCTCGATGAGTCGTCTGAATCCCGATAATAGCACTGGCCTAAAAAATTACTAACCTCTGTTTGAGACGTTTTATATAGTTCAATTTGAGCTGTAAAAACGTCTTATATTTATGAACAGAGGGAGTGCATTACATAACACATGTATATTTGAAACGAACATGGCATGCACGAGGGGGTATCCAGAAATAACATGATTCGAGTGCGTTTCTCATTAGGTTTGGCAGCATTTAATTAAAATGTTGTCTCCCGACTGTGCATGTGCAGCATTTTGGTGGAGGGAGTGTAGAAAACAGACTTATGATGAGAAGCGTTTCCCAAAGCAAAGCAAGGGATGTGGCTGGCCGGCGGTACATATTAATCGTCAACTGTAAATAAAGATGATTTTTGTTGTTGCGGGGAAGGAATAAATGTGTTGAACGACGAGGATGTATGGGAAGAAAGAGACTAAATGTTTAGTAGGAAACTTCTGATTCACCCGGCTGAAAAGAGACGCTGAGTACGGGACGCGAAGTTACTGAGTAACACTGATAAACATTGAAAAAAACTTCAAAAAATTATGATTTTTTGGCAAACTT
Organism: Thinopyrum elongatum; assembly: GCA_011799875.1. NCBI lineage: Eukaryota > Viridiplantae > Streptophyta > Magnoliopsida > Poales > Poaceae > Thinopyrum > Thinopyrum elongatum. The sequence continues at coordinate 628,481,671 of CM022298.1, forward strand.
TTACAAATTATCAAAGTGCTTGCAAAGTTTCGTCGTTGAATCACATTCGTGGAAGACGTGCCAAAACAAATTCAATGCTCTGAAAATGTACTTTCAAAAGCATTTTGGAGCACTGAATTTGTCTTTTTTGCCGCGACTTCCACGGATGTGATTGCATCATGAAACTTTGCAAGTACATAGAACATTTGTCAAAGTTTACCACAAAAAATTCAGAAATTTTTGAACTTTTTTCAATGTTTTTTGGTGTTACTGTTCATCAGAGCTGATGAGCTCGCGAGCAGAAGGGGACTTCCGTTGAGTTTGCTGCTTTTCTCCTCCCATCTTTCCCTCACCAGCTAGGATTGACAGGTGAAGACCTCCCATCTTTCGCTCCTCCGCTAGGATCGACAAGAAAGAGAGCGCTCCCATGGCCAACCACCGCACTTCAAATCGGCAGGACTAATACTACCCACCCATAGGGGATGCGCCGCCCTGCGTGCAACCAGGAAACCACCATGTGTAAGGCCCGTTGCCTTCATTGTCGACGCTACAAGGCAAGCTCGGTGTTAGTGCTGCAAATAGACCACAACATGGTCCATGTGAAATGGGTGACCAAAAGGTCCATGTGTTTCTGACGTTATGCAAGCTAAAGGTGATTGCAACATACTCCATGTTGGAAACGTCCACCTGCGACTTGATGAGTTGACACGACACAACAACAAGCACAACATGGCTTATGTTGCAAATGGCAAGCGCAGCATGGCCAGTATTACAAATGGATGGGTCCCCCTGAACGACTGACGACATGTTGGGGACAACCGCCACACCTCAGACTCCGGAGCAATCCGCTGCTGAAAAGACCAACTCCCCATTGAGGATAACCTTTTTTCCAATGCCGCCATAACCAGGTAGGTCAAGATATCATGAGCTAGTCGCAACGACACACTAATGGAAGTCCACCAAGCTACAAGATCCAAATCCGTAGCCGGCATCCACTCCATCTTGCCCCACCCGAGCAACACTGAGGCCCATACCCGATGAATCACCACACCTACAAGGTCTTCTAGTGCTGATATCACAACAGACAAGCGGTCGGGTGAGGAATTCTATGCCGATGCGGACGGTCAGCTATCGAGCAATGATCACGGGCCAGAAGCCAAGGAAAAAAGCGACATATATATAGACGGAGCACGGGAGCACCAAATCCAAGGTGATCGTGGGCCAGAAGCCAAGCAAAAGAGCGGCATATATATAGGCGGAGCACGGGAGCACCAAATCCACAATGCCCCGTCCGGCTCCGACGACAAAATGATGGAATCAGGCACCCCATGCACCTGGTAGAATTTGAGGATTTGCCGTAGGTTTTTTTGCACTTTGAGGATTTGCCCCTGTTTTCTTTGTCATCAATTATTTGCCACAAAAAAAAAACTTTCCCAAATTCTTGACGATTTGCCCCTTATGCATAGTATAGAATTACATGATAAAATCTTTGACCAAACTAGCCCTTAGCCCAAATTAGGCAGCTCGTGTTCAGCCGTTCCCGTTTACCTTGTGTGTTTGTGCGTATCCCATTGCTCGCCATGACTCGCAATGCTGTGATCCTACTAGTTGTGCTACTCCTCTCCCCGTGATGTGCAGCTACTCGCCACCGTGCCTCCTTTCGGCCGTCGTTTTGCTGTGCTGCTACCTCCGCGTATCTCCTCCACGGACGTGGGTCGTTGTCGTGCTCTTCCACCTCGCGCTCCTCCACGACCGCCTGCAGTCGCATCCTGGGCCCAGCCCCTCCACGTCGACCCCGCTCGAGGACCTTCACTGGCAGGTCTAGAACAAGCAGTACGATGTCGATGACCTGAAAGAAAAGCCGAGTCACGACCTCAACCAGCAGGTCGCCAGGCACACACATCCGCTGTCCTCCACCAATACGCTGCTAGCAAATTCTCCTCCCTCCTCCCGCCGTGCTTGGAGGTGACCATCCTGGAGGTGAGCACCGAACATCGCGCATCCGCTGACACCCGGGAGTTCCTCGTGCCTAGCTTAGTTCGAGGATACGCATTGGGGCCTGGGTCGCGGGACAAAATACGAACAAGTGGAGCCGGCCGTGCTGTCGTGTAGCTTCTGTCCGCTACCATGCCGATTTTTCGGCGAAATGAGGACAAGGGAACGAGAACGACACTTGGCCTCACGAGTGCCATGTTGGACACTTTGATGTGGGTCCGTATCAGCAGGGGCAAATCATCAAGAATCTGGGAAAGATGTGGCAAATAATCAATGCCAGGCAAAGCGGGGGCAAATCCTCAAAGAGCAAACAAACATGTGGCAAATTCTCAAATCCTCCGCTCGTGTTTCCCTAAGGGCGAGAAACCATTGTTTTAAATAGCACGCTATAACGTTTAAAAAAGGCCCTGTGCTAAGGGTCTTCTGTCCAAACACATGAACAAATATTTTAAATAGCGCGCTATAGCATTTAGAAGAGGTCCGCCGCTAAGAGGCTTAGTGCGCTATTTAAAAATTTGCGAGGAACTCCCCAATCTTCACCACAGGAAAAAGTGAATAAACTCCAGAACTAACTTGATAAAGATGCATTTCATCACACCCTCGGCAGCTTATGAATAACAATACATAGGGACCAGGGGTAATCGGTTCATTCATCTCATATGCGTATGATAAAATAATAATCAAGATTAATAAATTCTTTCCTACATCTTACATGCACAGAAAGGCTGGCCATATATGCACAGAATTATCGAATGAAGTGAATCATCTTCCGATGAAAAGAAAGCAAGTAAGCACCAAACTCATCTTGTCACAACATAATCTCCCACGGCCCGGCGCTTTCTACCCATTGGGCCTAAGTTCCTGCATGGATACGTACATATAAGTTGCAATATTTTTTACGGTTAATAAAAATACTCAAGTAAATTAGGAGTGGAAACCAAGCGTCAAGCCTGGTAAGCAACAAAAAGAAAAATAGTGAAAAAACCCAGCTCACCGGTTAACAGCACAATGGCAGACACCATACATATGGTTTATGAGGTTAACAGTGCTACAAGTACAGAACCTATGACCATCATATTTGAGGCATCGCTCCGCTCTTGGTGACCAACTGCTTCTGTTGCGGTGATATTGCCCAAGAGCTTTGTCACTTAGAGGGTGACTTCGTATGATGGTGTCACCCGTAATGGTAGGCATTGCCTTGATACTGACACTCAGACTCCATCCGATGGCACATCGACTCCTTTCGAAACCCATCAGGAGAGCATTGTCCCCGATGCTTGTTAGCGGGATAATTCTTCCTAGGATAAGGTCCGCTATTCTATAGACTCCCATGAAATCGACGAGCAGGATCTCTGAGTCATATTCTACTAATCCGAAAGGGTTGCGGATCCGACTCGTGCATACCGGGATAATCTTCAATGATGGAAACCCAGTCGAGCTGAACCCCGACATCTCCTCATGAGGTGGGTCGATCCGGAGAATCTCTACTTCACCAGTAGACATGAACTTCCGCACCGTGTAAAGTTTTCCCTGAGATGAGATGATGGTCTCATATAGGGATGATATGTCGGTCTCATCTGTGGAGAAACTTCAAGATGAGAAACTCCATTGCTTGTCCTTGTTGGTAGCAAAGAGTACGCGACGCGTACCTGAAAGCACCATCATCATCATGGCGACTCCCTTGGCTCTAATGCTCAAGGAGGCAGTCGCGCTGCCAGGCAACAAATAATAATGTATGCCACTTGGATTCGATCCCAAGGTTATTGTGTGATACGTGATAGGTGGGAATCTTGCAACGTCCCCCGTGAAGGGGTGAAGGAGGCAGATGCTGTTGTGTTGGTCACCGTATTGCCAGTATTGCCGCTGCAGGAGCAGAAGGCCTTAAACCGGACAGAGGATGACATGGTCCTCGAGGAGGGGAACTTGAGGGCGGACAAACACTCCGGTGTCGAGGTTGAGGAAACGCTTCCTGCCATCTTTGAGGTGGAGTCCATGGCCGTCGGGCAGCATCATCCATCGACGCGGATGGAAGCGCGGGTCGGTGATGCCACGTCCCCGTGGGCAGATGGTGCTGGATCGCCAGTGCGCGCACACGGCGCGGAAGCGGACGTAGTCGAGCAGGTCTCCGGCCAGCACCCACTGGCCGACCAGCCCAACGAAATCAGCGGGCATGGACGCCGGGAGAGACATGCCACGAGCCACCGGAGCCGGTGGCGGAAGCAGCTGTAGTGATTGCTGGAGGGCGTTTGCAGTACGCCAAGGGCGAGGAGGACTTCGATCTATCGATCCCAAAGACTAACTAATTAAACAGATCGACGGATATAGGTTCTTTCTTGTTGCCCTCCGGTAATTCCTCTGTAATTTTTTTGGAAACCTCCAATCTTTTTTTCTTTTCCGGGTGACTTGGAAACATCCGATCGACTTTTTTTTTTGAGTCTAAACACACTTGCTTTATTGAATAATGTTCATAGGGATACAATTCAAATCTGAGGGGTTTATAAGCCACACATGGCGCCCCGAGTCCAGATCAAAAGCGTGCTTAGCAAGGCTATGTGCCTCTTGATTGGTTTCCCGTCCTTCGAAGATGACGGTACATTGTTGGAAGAGCTCCATCGTCTCTCTGATCTCCTTCACAATGGTTGCATACATCCCACCAATGCCAAGCTTGATATCCTGCACCACACCCTTGCTGTCCGAGGCAACTATAATGTGAGATAAGGATAAATCTTGGGCAAGTGCAAGAGCTTCCCGGCAAGCTAGAGCCTCGAGTGTAGCAGGATCGGTGAGGCCGGCGCATCTGATCACTGAAGAACCCAAGTAATTTCCGCCGCTATCCCTGCAAACAGCACTGAAAGAGCCTTCATCGTTTGCTCTATTCACAGCCCCATCGACCCGGATCTTGGCAAAGTTCTCCGGTGGCCTGATCCACCTAGGTTTCCTGACGCTGGATCTGGTGACTGCATTGTGCTTCACCTCAATTGGCTTACAGTCATTGAGTTCTCGGATATACTTCATGATGAATTGGTGGGTAGACATCGGGCTCTGAAAAATATGTTCATGTAAGGCTTGTCGTCGAGAAAACCAAATAGCCCAGAGGGTAACTAGTACTTGGGTAAACTCAGCCGAGGGAAGAGAGTCCAGAAGGGAAAAGACCCAGCGTTTTGCATCAGGTTCGGTCGTTTCAGATAATACCTGAAAGATCTCCGGTGCTTGCAGTGCCCAAACCGAGCAAGCCACGTGGCAATGCAGAAGAGAGTGTTGCCAGGAATCTGTAGCTCCACATAGCCCACAACTATCAACAGTAGACATGTTTTGGTGGTGTAACAAATCCGCTGTTGGAATAGACTGTTGGGCTAGTCTCCAGAGGAATTTTTTTACCTTTGAAGGCACATCTACCTTCCATAGTTTGGACCACGACTTCTTCTCGCCTTCAGAGTTGGAGGAATCTGAGCGCCCTTCCAACCAAGCTTCTCGGCTGTGTTTTGTAGTGACAAGCATACGATATGCCGATCGGACTGAGAAAACTCCGTTCTTTTCATGAGCCCAAGACCAGAAATCATCGATATGCTTTGTGCAAAGGGGATGCTATTGATGCAGCGGCAATCTTTTCAATCCGATCAACTTGGCGACGAACTATAAGGATGCTACTGTTGGGCCTGCCGATGGGGCTAAGATCCGGCACGCTATTCTCTAGTACGTTCAAATGGAAAAAGAAAATGCTTTCTCCTAAGTGGCCAGTGCTAGTTGCTAAAAAAAAAGTGGCCAGTGCAAGGCGCCGGCACGCCGGCCCAATAGTTGGGCCAGTCGCGCGTCCCAACTGTTTGAATTGAGCACGTATTGCCGTTGGATTTGTCTAAAAAAAATGTATTGCCGTTGGATTGGGGCTTCTCATGTCCTTTTCTCTCCCAAAACCAAATCTGACGAAGCCAGCGGGGAAAAAGAGCAGGGGCGCCGCCGGCAGTCGCCATGAACGAGTGAATGACCAACCTTGAAGCACCGCCTCCCACGCCGCTGGTTTGCCGTCCGCGATGCCGGTCGCTGCCTCCCAAGCCTTTCTCATCGGCTTCGCACATGCAATACCATGCGCCCGTAGGTTGCAGTAAAAACAAACGGCGACAGTCGCAACTCCGGTTAACGACGCGGCGCAGCTCCGGTGGCGGCGGTCGCCAGCCGCGGCACCCATGGACAAGCTCGCAATGTACCTCTCTCGGGTGCTGGTCGTAGCAAAACCTCCCGACGGGCGTAGCAAATGCCTACTACGGTTGCAGCAAAACAAAGTTGTTGTTGTTCGATGCCACTCACCGTTGCAACAATTCGGCTCACTGGTTCCAGAAAATTTGACCCTCGGATCCAGCCAAAAATTCCTTGCTGCCGAGCCATCGCATCTCGCTGCACTGCGGCTGTAGCTTGCCGTGCTGCCGGTTGTACCAAAACACGACACTGGATGTAGCAGGATGCGACGCTAGTTGTAGCAAAAATCACGATGTTGCGCGATGCAAGCAAAACAAAACGTCGGTTGTAGCAGTGTGGGGGGCTGGTGGTAGCAAAACACAACACTGGATATAGTATGCCGTCTGTCGATTGTAGCAAAACACCGCGATGCCATTTTTATGCGATGAAGTAAAATGCAGTGCCGGTTGTAGCAGTGTGGGGAGTCGGTTGTATAGTATTTTGTGATGCTAGTTCTAGCATGTAGCAAAATCACTGACACGGGGTGCTAAAAAAGAACAGTTTTGCTAAGTCTCAGTCGACTTAGACTTTGTTATGTCTCAGTCGATAATATCTTCTTTTGATTTTGCATGAAGATTCGTGCAAAAATTCTTTTCAGTTTTTTCTTTTTCTTCTTACATACTATATCACTTGACTTAGACTTGGTTAAGTCTCAGTCGATTGAGACCTAGCCAGACCCAAAAAAGAAAGCCCCTCCCCGTCCTCGCCGTCCGCGGCCACCAAGCTCGCCGTTTATGGCTGTATTCCCCTTCATGGGCACTGTTTGCAGTTTTCAAAATCCATGGCGTGTGTTGTGGGCTGCAGGGCTGTTGGGGAAGAAGAGATAGCATTTTGGGAAAAAAAAGAAGAAAAAAGTGGATGACAATGGCCACTGAGCGGATATGGTGAACGTGCGTGGGGCCACCAGCCACGTGCTCCCCCGTACAAAATCTCTAGAACGGGCAAGCACCACAGGATATGCGTGTATCCAGCGAGCGACCGACCGAAGTTTCGGCCAACATGTAGGCGTGAAACCTTTTCCTTTTCGTACGCTTGTGTGAGCGCGATTGGCACGCACGAATTGGTAACACACTTATCAATAATACACGATGTTTTGTGGTTAAATAATAGACAATGCTCTTTCTAAAGATAAAATCATATATGTAAATCATAAACATATATAGGTGTTTCCCACAACAATAAAAAATGCAAAGTGTTTTTATTACTTATAAAACCCAGGCAGTAATGTACACACCCGGTCAATCTCATAGGGTGCATGATACCGGTGTTTTTCTTTCCCCTCTCACAAGGCGACTAGGAAAAGCCTTCCTCCCCTCGATCCGCCATCCGTGCTAGCGGCGGGCGAGGACTCGGGTTTGAATGGCTGCGGCCGCACCGACGTACTTGAGGAGGATGCTGATGAGGATGTTGTCGTGCAGCGCACTGAGGCGGTCCTCGCCGCCTCCGGCATCAGCAGCGCCGGAAAGCTTCGGCCACTGATCCACCGACATGTTGTCTGTGGATGCAGCAGCGATGCGACCGCGCGGGTCACCGGCGGCGGGGGATGGGGATGCGTCAGGAGCCGTGGGTAGCCAGATGCGGCGCTGAAAGGCCGGGGAGGTCAGAGGAGAGGAGTTAATTGCATGAAAGAGAGATAGAGAGAGGAAGAGGAGAGGGAGAGAAGGGATGCAGGGCGCCGGCTCGGCTTCTCCTGGTCTGTGGCGGGCCGACGACAATGGCGTTATGAGAGAGGGAGGGAGGAGAAAGAGTGATAGGAAGAGTAGATAGATTGATCAGCGTACACATGTGACATTTTTTTTCAAGTCAGCTTCTTACTATCGAGACCCACCTGTCGGAAAAGTGCTCAAACGGCCAAATCCTTCAATCAATGTATTATGCAAAAGAATTACTGAATATGCGGTGTTTTTTATAAAAAAATCAGGGACGAGGTGGTTTTTTGCAACAATTTTGCTAAGTTTCAGTTGACTGGGACTTTTATGTATCAGTCGATGCTATATTTCTTTAATCTTGCATGGAGATTCATAATTTTTTTTTCCTTTTTTCTTCTTATATACTGTGTTGCTTGACTCAGACTTGGTCCAGTCTCTGTCGACTGAGAATTAGCCACGCCCTTTTTGCAAACCTAACTGCAAATGTGGTAGTTTTGTGCAATTAATTCCCACATGGAAGAAGATGCCGGCGGGCCTGGACGAGCATCTTGCCGCCACGGACGGTGACATCCAGGACATATACATCAACTGCCACACACATCGTACACCAGGCTCCAACATCAGTTCATCACCGTGCTGCACAAGGTCCGGGCGGTCTCGCACCGCAGGCGAGGTATTGAAATTTGAAGACCAAATCGATCGAGAAAGGATGCAGTTGTAGCTTTACAGACGCATTGTAGCGTCCGATTTTCTAGCACTACCGATCGTCTACAATTCTACCGACGGACTATTCCCCTCTTCATTCTCTCTCCTTCTCATCATCTAAAATCCTAGTCTCACGGTGTCAGGCACACTAATGGAAGTCCACCAAGCTACACGATCTGAATCCACCGCTAGCATCCACTCCCTCTTGCCCCACCTGAGCAACACTATGGCCCATACTCGACGAACCACCAAACCCGCAAGGTCTCCCGGTGCTGATCACACGGTAGACACGCGGTCGGGTGAGGAAGTCCAAGCTGATGCAGACGGTCAGCCGTCGAGCAATGATCGCAGGTCAGAAGCTAAGCAAAAGGGCGGTAAATAATACGCAGAATACGGGAGCACCAAATCCACAACACCCGGTCGAAAACCTCTCGGCCTCTAAAGAAAGCCGCATAGGCAGAGCGCGCAAAGTACTGTCTGTCCGGCTTCCACAACCACACGATGGAGTCAGGCACCCGTCCACCTGCTCGCATCTCCCCAAGGGCAACAAGCTCATGAATCTCCACCACTGGATGAAGTGAATAAACTTGATAAAGATGAGTTCCATCATACCCTCGGCAGCTTATATACGAATAACAATTGATAGGGGCCAGGGGTAATCGGTTCATTCATCTCATATGTGTATGCTATAATAATCAAGATCAATACCCTTCCTACATCTTACATGTACAGAAAGGCTGGCTATATGCATATAATTTTGGAATGAAGTGAATCATCTTCCCATGAAGAGAAATCAAGTAGCACCAAACTTATCTTGTCACAAACATAATCTCCCTCGGCCCGGCACTTAGCTACCAAATGGTCTTTCGGCCTGGGTTCCTGCATGGATACATACATATAAGTTGCAATTTTTTACGGTTAAGTACTCAAGTAAATCAGGAGCGAAAAAAAAAAGCTCACCAGTTCACAGAACAATGGCAGACACCATACATATGGTTGATGAGGTGAACAGTGCTACAAGTACAGAACCTATGGCCATCATATTTCATGCATCGCTCCTCTCTTGTTGACCAAGTGCCAGTATCGAGGTGATATTGTCCAAGTGATTCGTCACCTAGGGGGTTATTACGTATGATAGTGTCACCCCTAATGGTAGGCATCGCCTTGATACTGACACTCAGGCTCCTTTCAATGCCATCCTGACTCGTTTCAAAACCCATCAAGAGAGCGTTTTCTCCTATGCTTGTCAGTGGAACAACTTTTTCTAGGATAAGATCCTCTATTCTATATACATTTATGCCAGCCACGAGCAGGATCTCCGAGTCACATTCTACTAATTCGAAAGGGTTGCAGATCCGAGTTGCCCATACGGGGATAACCTTGAGTGGCGGAAACGAAGACGAGCTGAGCCCAGACATCTCATGAGGTGGGTCGACCTTGAAAATCTGTACTTCACCGGTTTCCATGAACTTGTGCAGCATGTAAATTTTTCCCCGGGATGATATGGCGGTGTCATTTGGGGAGAAACTCCAGGATGAGAAACTCCATTGCTTGTTGTCGGTGGTAGCAAAGAGTACGCGACGCGTACGTGGAAGCACCATCATCATCATGGCGACTCCATTGGCACTAATGCTCAAGGAGGCGGTCGCTGTGCCAGGCAACAAATAATAATGTATGCCACTTGGATTCGATCCCAATATTGTGTGATACGTGATTGGTGGGAACCTTGCAACGTCCCCCGTGAAGGGGTGAAGGAGGCAGATGCGGTTGTGTTGGTCATCATCGTATTGCCAGTATTGCCGCTGCAGGAGAAGAAGGCCTTCGACCGGACAGAGGATGGCATAGTCCTCAAGAAGAGGAACTCGAGGGCGGACAAATACTCCGGTGTCGAGGTTGAGGAAACGCTTCCTGCCATCTCTGAGGTGGAGTCCATGGCCGTCGGGCAGCATCATCCATCGACGCGGATGGAAGCGCGGGTCGGTGATGCCACGCCCGCGTGGACAGATGGTGCTGGATCGCCAGTGCGTGCACACGGCGCGGAAGCAGACGTAATCGAGCAAGTCTCCGGCCAGCACCCGCTGGCCGACCAGCTCAACCAAATCAGCGGGCATGGACGCCGGCAGAGACATGCCGCCGGAGCCGGTGGCGGAAGTAGCCGTAAGGGTCTCCGGCGGGCGCTTGCAGTTCCCCTAGGAGGACGTCAATCTATCGATCCCAAATCGCTAATTAGGCAGATCGATCTAGGTTTTCTCTTTCATGGTGCTCTCCGGTATTTCCTCCGTAATAAATTTTTTTTTTTGAGAGATTCCTCCGTAACAACTTGTTAAAACCGGTCGACGCAGATCTACTTTGCAAATAGAGATGGGCCGTGAGATGCTACTGTTGGGCCTGAGCCATGAGTCGCCTGGTCGCCGCCCGTGTTGCTTGGGTCGTTTACCTACGTGTAGCTTTGTCTCAAAAAAAAAAAAAACCTACGTGTAGCTAATTCTCAAAAAAAAGAAAACTACGTGTAGCTAGGTGCAGCGTAACACAAACGGAGGCGAAGCGTGGATGCCGTACTGTAATTCGGAGTCGGAGCCGAGTCCGAAAGGTTTTCTGGTCACGTACGTCCACGGCCACGGCCACGCACTTTATAAATCTATATATACGCGTCAACCTCCTACCCCTACTGCCCCGACGGATCACGAGCGAGAAGCCAATCAACCCACCTACCGGATCGACGACGAAGATTGTGCGCAGCGCACACAATGCCGGCAACAACGGTCTCCGCCGCAACGGGCCAGTGGGCGAATCTCCCGGCCAACCTGCTCTGCGACATCGCCCACCGTCTCCGCGCCGCGTCCGACTCCGTCCGCTTCGACGCCGTCTGCAGGCCATGGCGCGACGCGCGCCAAGTTCAACAAGGCCTCCTGCCGTGGCTCCTCGCGCCGTCCGAGGCCGGCGACGGCTCCGTGGAGGACCAGCGGTGCCGCTGCGTCTTCTCCAAGACGAGCTACCGCGCGCCCGGCGTCTGCGTCCGGGACATGAGGGTCGCCTGCGCCGACGGCTCGGCCGCCTGGCTTCTCAGCGCGCACAAGGAGCTCTCCCTCGTCGACCCCTGGACCGCCGACCCTCTGCCTTACCCCGGCGAACGCCTGGACCGCAAGTGGCTGGAGCACAGGCACCGCGTCGTCTCCAAGGACGGCGACGTCCTCTTATACGACTTTACTCCGGACCGGCCGCGAGATGGTTTTCCGTACGGCAGAGGCAGATTCTGCGCATCCTTCCTGAGTCCCGGCGACAGCAAATGGCGACGTGTTTGGTCAAACCTCGGCGGCACTGACTGCTGCTGCGCGGCCGCGTATTTCTACGGCTACATCGTCTGCGTGGGCTTGGCTGACTGCCACATCCTCTGGCCGGACTGGGTAACATTCGCTAAAGGTTTGTACAGTTACGAAACGACCGGGCAACTGCAAGCAGCGCTGCCGGAGGAGCCCGGGAAGGTACGCCGGTGCAGCTACCTCTTGGAGGATGACGGCAGGCTGCTGATCGCCAGTGTTCTCCAAGAGGACGGCGGCACCGACCTGTCAGTGTCGTTGCACGAGCTGCGTCTGACGAGCGGCGAAGAGGAGGAGCGGGTGGTAGAGTGGGCGAAGACCGACGGATCAGACCATTACGGCGAGGAAGTCCTCTTCTTGGGTTTCCCGGGCAGCTTTGCCGTGGAAGCCGAGTACCTCGGCGGCCGGGAGGTGAGCGGTGGCACCGCCTACTTTGTCATTGACAACACGGCTCCGCAGCCGTGCAGCGTGTACAGGTACAGCTTCCACGACGGCGGCGCCGCCACGCTGGTGGAGACGCTGCCGCCCGGATGGCTCGACGCCAGCTGCATGTGGTTCATACCCCAACCACCGATAACCATGTTTCTTAAGCCGGACGAAGAGCAGAAAACTCCAGCAGCTCCGGCAGCGACCTGCGACAGCACCACTCAGTCGTCGCAACAGCTCACGATCTACGCGGGCGATCTGTCCCCCAAGGTGGATAGCTCAAAGTTGCGAGAGATGTTCAGCAAGCACGGCAAGGTGGCCCGCGCAAGAGTCGCCTGCGACCAGAACGGATCACGAGCGAGAAGCCAACCAAATCCACCCACCGAATCGACGACGATCGATTGTGCGCGCACAATGCCGGCAACAACGGCCTCCGCCGCATCGGGCCAGTGTGCGGAACTCCCGGCCGACCTGCTCCGCGACATCGCCTGCCGTCTCCGCACCGCGTCCGACTCCGTCCGCTTCGACGCCGTCTGCAGGCCATGGCGCCACGCGCACGAAGTTCAGGAAGAGCTCCTGCCGTGGCTCCTCGCGCCGTCCGAGGCCGGCGACGGCTCCGCGGAGGACCAGCGGTGCCGCTGCGTCTTCTCCAGGACGAGCTACCGCGCGCGCGGAGTCTGCGTCCGGGACAGGAGGGTCGCCTGCGCCGACGGCACGGCCGCGTGGCTGCTCAGCGCCCACAAGGAGCTCTCCCTCGTCAACCCCTTGAGCGCCGAGCCCCTGCCTCTGCCTTTCCCCCGCGAACGTCTGGACCGCAACTGGCTGGAGCACAGGCACCGCATCATCTCCGATGACGGTGCCGTCCTCTTATACAACTTCAGCCCGAACCCACCGCGACATGGATGTTATACCTATCCATACCGCAGGGACAGGTTCCGGGCATCCTTCCTGCGCCCCGGCGAGGACCAATGGCAGCGTGTATCGTCAGATCTCGGCGGCACCGACCGCTGCTGCGCCGCCGCGCATTACCGCGGCTACGTCGTCTGCGTGGGTTTGGCTACCTACCACGTGCTCCGGCCGAACCAGGAACCACTCGTCGATGGCTTAGCGTTACCGGTGGCGCGTGGAAAGGTACGCCGGTGCAGCCACCTCGTGGAGTATGACGGCAGGCTGCTGCTGGCCAGTGTTCTTCAAGACGACGGCGGCAACGTCAACGACCTGTCGGTGTCGCTGCACAAGCTACGCGTGAAGAAGGGCGGTGAGGTGGTGGAGTGGGCGCGCCGTGACTTCTATTGCAACGAGGACGACGTCCTGTTCTTGGGCTTCCCGGGCAGCTTCGCCGTGGACGCCGAGTGGATCGGCGGGGAGCTGAGCGGTGGCACCGCCTACTTTGTCATGGCCGACACGGCTCCGCAGCAGCCATGCAGCGTGTACAGGTACAGCTTCAAAGACGGCGCCGCCACGCTGGTGGAGACGCTGCCGCCCGGATGGCACGACGCCGGCTGCATGTGGTTCATGCCCGAACCTAAGATAACCATGTTTCGTAAGCGTAAGCCTGCTGACCAAGAGCAGGAAACTCCAGCAGCCACCTGCAACACCACCATCAATCCCTTCTACAATTTGTTTCTCATGTTGCTGCTTCTCTCCATGTTTTTTGCATTATTTTATTTTATAGCCTGACGGGCTGATGCATGCTAAGTACTGAGTTTTCCATGCATTAGTTTCACACAGGAACATCATTAATTAATTGTTTGAGCAATCAACTCTGATGCGAATTAGTGAATGTTTATACTCTAGCGTGTCACAACTTGATGTTGTTTTGAATGTTGTTGTCAGAGCAGCATTGTTGTTATCAGGTTAACATCCTGGCGCTTGTGCTGGGGTGAGAGGCCTGTCGTTTTGGGCTGCTGGGAGGAGGGATGGATGGCTCCTTCTCTTGTGGCAGCTCAGAGCAACTCCAGCAGCGCCCCGAAACCCTCCCTCATCGTTACTAGATCGGAAACGCGCCTTGGCGCGTGGTGCTTGACTGAAAGTTTTGTCCTAGCGATTAAACAGACCGTAATAGTTACTTGGTATAGAATCATTTGTCAAAGTCATGACAGAAGGCAAGGCAATCACATGTACCAAATGCAAAGCAACCACGAGGGAAGTTCATGGGGAATGGAAATATATACTTTACAAAAGCGAGAGACCGGTCGATCAATCCACATCAATCAAGTTTGATACAGACAATGGACTTTTCATGCAGCAAAATCAAGCCACAGTGGCAACGCAACAACAAAAAAACTATGTAGTTCCACATAAGCATATTTTTTGGATAGATCCACCTGGTCGTCTTGACTTCCAACCTTTCTTACGCCACAACACATGAACCTGCTATGAGTAGTTTGTTCGGTCACTTGAAACAGATAACATTTTCTCCATTGACAACAGAGTTATGAACCTTGAACTAACCTTTTCAAAGTTAGTATTGTCAGCGACGATTTCCTATGCGCAGTGTCGAAGCCGAAGACACATAAGCGATTTCTTTCAATCTTTGACCAACCTGTAGTTATTCTCACTCTTCCATCCACACCTTATAAAAATGAACAAAGGGAGTAAAATAACAAAATATGATGCTTTAGTTAATGCAACAAAATATGAACCCTAACAAACATGAAGGCATAGGATGATGGTTAAGTCAATAGCAAATAAGTAGTGAGAAAATAGGTCACCCCACTTACTTCATCTACCTTCTGCAATATACAATACGATCAACACTTCTTTGTTTCATGTAATGACCAGTACCAAGTCTGGGTGTTAGTGAAACAGTTAATGGAAAGATCAATGTTGGGGTTTGTAATGTTTCAAATAGATCTACATAGTAGGAGACAGATGCAAATCCAAAACTTTGTCACGAGACACTCTTGATTGTTGATCGGATGTTTTCCCTTTATTAGTACATTGTACAATCTTTTTGCTGGTGAGAATAGGCAACCAATACTAACCCTGTCATACTCATACAACAGTTCATGTCCACAATGTTGTTAAAATCAGTTCCATATATCCTTAAAAATAAAATGTTGTTCACAAACCATTCTCTTATGGAAGACCAAATTTTAGCAGTACCAAAATGATCCACGGTGCTACTGGTTTTACTAACCGTGACGAAACAAAATCCACACTCTCTAAAAATGAATTACTAAACACCCGATTAGGCAGTGGACACATTTTATGTGTCTTAGGCAGACCAAATTAAGGAGAATTGAGAACATCTTTGTTAACGTCACAGGGTGTACAATGTACGATGTTCTCAATTCTATTGACTATGAAACATATGTTCTCTATGGTCTTACAATATTACAAAAATTATCTTATCAACGACTGCATTAAGAAAGAGAACAAAGAAGTCCTAGCAAAATAGCGGATGAGAGCACATTTTAGTATCCACATGAATGAGGTACACATGATGCTGGTCCTTGTACCACCTAACTATCATTTTAACTACAAGCTTTGAATCTTCAGTTGGATAAATCACAAAGCTTTGGTTCCAGTTAGATTTAAAAACTTTGGGCCTTCAGACAACAAATGTACCAGCGATCGAATGTACCTTCTGCTGACCTGGGCGTCAAGGTTGTGGTGACGGTGACCTGGCCATCGGGATTGACGCAGCCGACGACCTTGGGGTCGGGGTAGGGGCTCGCGGTGATATGGCCATCATGTCCTAGTGCAGTAAAGAGTAAAAGGTTTTCAATATTGTAACAAGCAACAGCTAAAGAAGTGCACCTATATGTAGAACAAGCACATCTGTTGCTAGCTCTCGTCTCACATCACATCTTAATCCATTCATGTACAAAGGCTAACAATCAATCATGGAAAGAATCTGAATCCTTTGGCTAACAAGTTGAACAAAATAGAGAAAGAATGGATGGAGGGGAAGAGGACATTGGAGGGGAGTTCATACCAGAGGCGGATCTCAGGTTGGCGTGGGTGGCACGAATCGGTCCGGTGAGCTGCGTGCTGCTCAGCGGCGGCGCATGATCCGGCAAGCCGCGTGGGCTCAGGGGCGGCCGGAAGAGCAGTGTGCCGCCGGCGGGCAGGCTGGAGGGGCGACGGCTCAAATCGGAAAGCATTGCATGCCTTTTATTTGCTTCATATGAACTGAATTTCAAATCAAGAGCAACAATCAGAAGGGTCTGGAAGACATAGAACATAACAAAGAGGTAAACAAAGCAAGAGCTCCAAAAATTAAGTAAATTGACCCAAGAAGCATGATAGCAGGGCACATCAAATCAAGAATCAGAAGGGCATAAAGGAGTGGAGGATAGAAATTAGGGGGAGGCAGAGCGGGTCACCATGCTTCTGAGGCAAGAGAAGCATGGGGTCCATTCTTGGCCAAGTTCAGATATGCATTCTAGGAGTATGAACAGGAAGATCAGTCCGTCTGCGCCACCGCTATACATCTTCAAAGGCACTGCACGGCAAAAGAAAATTGGTGCACTGATTAAAACAAAAAATAAATAAAGATTCATTTCAGATTAGCGATATCAGACTGTATAGAGGAGCTAAATTCTAGCAACTGGAAATTCTGAGCAAAACAGATTATATACCAGAATAAACATAGCTTCAGTTATGGAGTTCAGGTTAACTGAGTTCAGGTAGATGCCGTCGTAATAGGTGAAGGGCAGCCCGGTCCTGCTGTTCCTCTTCCTGATGCTGTAGGGCGGCAGAATGACCCCTCTATTGAACACCTCCATGTACATTGCGCCCCTGGCCACGAGCAGCTGCAATAATAGTTCAGGGAGGGAGGAGATATATCAATAAGCATAATGACAAATGCCAATAAATTTGATACAATTGTACTGCACATTGTTTTCGAATCCCACAAATTTATTGCCTGAGTCAAATCTATAATACCATTGTATCAAGGCAAGGCAATAAAGTCAAATCTATTGGCAAGTACATGCAAGGGCCCAAAGCACTCCAAAGGATGTTACACATCATGCGAGGGCCCAAAGCACTCCATGATTTGATACAATGGTACCGCCGAGCACAAATTGATAAAAGTCATCGATATCCACTAAGTACATGCTAAATAGGCAAGGCAATAAAGTCATCAGCAGGTTCAGCTTGTCTACACAAGTACATGCAAAATAGGCAAGGCAACAAAGTCTTCATGACCCTCTGCACATGGATATCTCCGTGAAACTAAAACGCGAGGGCCCAAAGCACTCCAAAGGATGTTGCACATCATTGGATGAACTTGTTTCACCTCCTTCCACCAAGTCAAGGACATGCACTTATAAGGTGCGCACCTCTAATATGCACAAAATGAGCAGAAGTTAGTTTACAGAAATATGAGAACTCGAATAAATGAATGGAAGGGAATCCAAGTATAACTTTACCTGACTAAAAGCCAGTCTCTATCTACATAGCCCGATAGTCCGGATGGAAAACGAGATGGTCTTGATAGCAACCATCAAATATTAGATAGCCTCCGGAGAAAAGATAAGAAAACAGAATACTCATAAAAAACAAGAGATAAATAATGCAGAATGGTAAAGCTAAGGTGTTACATGGAATAACCTTTTTTCAGACATAATTCAACTCTATCGTGAAGCAAGCTATGAACAAAACAAGACCAGACCGTTCATAGTATATACAGTTATTGAAGAGCAAGTAGTATATAAAATTTAGAGCTAAGTATCATTAAGGACTCCTTTAACACAAGCAGAGCTAGCATGATCATAATATACATATAAACACGCTGGCAGTAGGAAGCCTCGTTATCCATGCACCCCAGAAGAAGGAAATCATCCACACAGATAGGCATCGTTACAGACGACACGAGCAAAAGCACAACTATTACTAACTATTCTTAGGGTTTAATACAAAGCAAATCCACCTAAAAGAGTACTATCATGGATCTAACATTGTATCAAGAAAAGAAAAGGAGAGACATGTACTAACTGGACACTGAAGGCATATCATCTCCTAGGATACTATGGTAAAACTACAACTAAACTTAAAAGTCATACTTTTCACAGAATAAGAACTGTAGCCGGATACATGACCCCAGATGATGCACCCTTCTTCTCGCCTGCGGCTGGGCGGCAACTACATAATTTCTTGCCTTGCACTGACACTACAAATAGTAATCTATTCAGGAACTAAAATAAATGAATTCCATATCTAGAGTATCATTCTCATGTTCGACTCGGACACAGGTTAATCGTAGTGGTGTACATTCTCATGTTCTCCTCGGATGCAGGTTAATCGACGTGGTGTACTGAAACTCAGTTATGATTTAAAAGATTTATATTGTGGACTGTTGAATGCCTTATACACCGGTTAACCGACGTGGTGTTCTGAATCTCAGTTATAATTTAAAAGATTCATATTGTGGACTATCGAAGCATCCTACCACTTATTTTTTTAGAAGAATATACAATACAGTCTAGATTTTAAGACATGACCAACAAATGCACAAGGTAAGTATGTACCTAGTAGGCATTGCCATGAATATTACATAGTAGCACAAATAAGCAGAGCATAAAAATACAATCACCGAAGAAACCTAAAGGAAAAAATACCATGTCTACGCACAAATATATCAATAAAGTTGCACAACAGATGGAGAGATATAGAACATGGTACTAAAATAAGCCTGTACATATATACCTGGACACAAACAAAACTCTGAACCTCAGTCCCAACCATGCTATACTAAAAAAACAAAGATGGATGGAACCAACATTCTTCAGCTACACACAGATTGATGCAAGATGAATAGCTACCTAGGCCAGATATTGAATCAAAAGTCATTGATTTTATCGAGCAGTGCAGAAAGTAAAAAAAACTGAACAGGTGACCATCTCCAAGCTCATAAAGCGAGCACGAACCCCTTCTTTATCTAACATGAGGCCAACAACAGAACTGGCCAAGTAACAATTTATCCACATAGATTTTCCTTCCTAATTAAGCCAAGCCTCAAATACTCTTATCCATACACAAAAGAACAAAAACATCAACATTCCATGCACAAAGGAACAAGTGTTGGCCCTACCAGGAAGGGACAAAAGGCAAGGCAACCACAAAAAAAACCAGTGCACAAAGTGACTGATACTTTTGGTTGTATCAGAAACAAGACAAGAAATAGAAGGATCTTATTCTCCAGCCTATGCACAACCAGCATATCACCATACAACCGTGTACCTAGCTCTGGAAAAAGAAGGGGAGCATAAAGGAGGGGGAGAAGAAGGGTTGACCTGCAGATCAGTAAACAGAGAAGAGCAGCCATAGATCGAAGGAGGCATCGACCAGGGGATTGAGCCACAGAGGACCAATCTGCAGGTATAGAAAAGGAAAAAAATAGAGATTAGCAGCATCCAATCACCAAGAACAGGAGAAAATAGACACATACCTAGAGATCGACGAGTGCATCAGTAGATCCGGCGGAAAGACAGGAAGAAAGAGGGGACCTGCAACCAAACGAGATCCCAAATCAACAAAACACTAGTAAATAAATGGAACCATCTCCCTCTCTGCCTCCTCCTCATCTTCCTGGCTCTCACAGGCAGCGACATACAAGCAAGAGAAGGCGCGGGGGTGGACTGACCAAGCGGCGCGCCTCTATAGCTCGAGCTCAGATGGGGGCGGCGGCAACATGAGAGAGGCAGCAGGGGAACGAGCAGCCACCATGGCGCCTTGCCGGCGACCCTAAGCCACAGCTTGTGTTAGTCATCAGGGGCGTAGAGCTCGCTCTCCCTCACGGACAGGGCTCACCTGACGAGGACGGCGGCGGGCATGCCATGGTGCGAGTCTTGGACCAGGTCCGGGTGCCTCTCCCCACGCACGGGCAGCGTGCCTTGACCCCGACACCGGATCCGGCACCGCCATGAGCCGCTCGACGGGGCAGGGGCTGGAACTGGACGGCGGCAGGGCAGGGAGGCGCGGGCGGGTCTAGGGTTTGGAGGAAGGGAGAGAGGCGAGGCGGCAGGGAGAGGAGAGGGGCGCGGCGCGAGTGCGGGCCTGCGGGGAGAGCGACGACCAGGTGCTCACCCCTGCCGCTATTGGATATTTTCCCAGTCATGTGAAATGACGGAAATGCCCTCGGTGGGGCACCGGAATTGCACGTGGTGGCACGCGTTTTCCACCACTATTCATTCCTACAGCGCCTGTTTTTGATCCGGCGGCCCAGATCGTCCGGAGGCTCGATCCGACGGACGGAATCGCATCAGGAAAATGAGATGGACGACTGGATGGCTGGAATCGATGAGAGAGCTCGGGGGCTCTTGTCTCTCTTATTTCTCGATTTTAGGGGAAAAGAGCAAAAAAAAAAACGCTTCCAGCAGTTCCCCGATCCCCTCCCCGTTTTTCTGGCCTCCCCCAAATCGCCTTCTCTCTCCCCTCTATCTAGGGGAACGGTGACCTCCCCGATCCCCTCCTCGATTCGCTGGCCGGCGCAACCGCTGCCTCCGGAAAGCTCCGTCCCGCCACAACGCCTTCGCCTCGTCATCTCTGGTTCGTCCCCTTTCCTTGATTTTTTCTCAGATCGAGCATTGGAGAGGCGCATGTGTGGTGGGGATTGTGGCTGCCGCACCAGATGTGACCGCATCTGAGAGGGTGGAAGGGAGATAGCAGAGAGGAAGGGGCAGGAGGCCGACGCCGGTGTGGGGATGGTGCCTGAGTGCGTGCTTGATGTGTGTGTTCCGTCGCCCGCGGGTGCTGTGTGCTTAACGACGGAGAAACTGCCATGTGTTGCTGTCGTAGTGGATGCGTAGTGCATGCGTGCGTGGTGGTGATGGGTTTCGGGGCACTGCTGAACTTGCTGGCCGCTGCTGCTAGTGCGTGGCTGCCGGCGGAGGGTTTCAAGGCGCTGTGGACTGTTGCGTGGAGAGAGAGAGAGAGAGAGAGAGAACAGAGAGGTGCCGGCTGATGAAGCTGCTGCTACTATTGCTTGTTTGCATGGCTGCTGGCTGGTGACACCGCTACTACTACTGCTTGTATGTGCTGAGTGGTGTAGGTTGCTGCAAATTGTTTCTTGTTTTTGATTGACGGTGGACTGGACAATGTATGATGTTGCTGATTGCTGCAAATTTACATGAAAAACAGAGAGCTAGCTTGCTAGAATCTATGCTGCTGCTATTGCTAGTTATTTGTGTTTAATCTCAGTGTACCTTTGTTTTTGTTACTGATTTTGGTAATGGAAGATCAGAGTTATTTTGATCTTTTGCAAAGTGATGTCGGATTGAATGGTTTGCACTGGACCGAAGAACAACATGTCGATCTTGAAGGGCCTGAAGAACAACAAACTGATCTTGAAGGGCATGAAGAAGAACAAACTGATCTCGAAGGGCCTGCAGAACCTACCCCTCCTATGACAGCAAGGTCTTTGAAAGCAAAGGGGAAGAAATCCAGCGCTTCAAAATCAAGCGCTTCGAAGAGGCAAAAGAATTTCAGCAAGGCTGAAGACTTAGCTTTGGTGGATGCATACCTTGAGATAACTCAAGATCCAATCATAGGAGTCGACCAATCTCGTGATTGTTATTGGAAAAGAATCGATGCTTATTTCCATGCCAATAAATCTGAAGACCATGGTCGCACACAAGGTTCTCTTCAGCATCGTTGGGCTATTATTCAAGAACAAGTGAATAGGTTTTGTGCATGTTATAGTCAGGTCCTGAATAGGAACCAAAGTGGGATGACACGTGAAAATAAGGTAACAAATATGCTTTGCATGGTTCCTGTTTTGTTCATATCTTTGTTGTACTAATGCATATGTATTAATGTAGCTATGTCAAGCGATTGTTCTCTATGCCAATGGAGACAAGGCAAATAAATCATTTGGATTGATGCATTGCTTTAATAAGTTGGAAGACACCGAAAAGTGGAAATCTCGGCCTCAGAAAAAACAGAAGACATCCTCCTTGGATACTCCTAATTCATCATCTGCTAGTTTGTTTGAGGATGAAGCTACATCTCCCTCTAAAGTTGTTCCCAAGAAAAGGCCACCTGGAATCAAGAGGGCTAAAGATGCAGCATGGCGGGCTCAAAGTTCTTCTAGTACAGGTAATAGTAGTGCCATGGAATCATTTGGGGGTATCTTGGAGACAAGGGAGTCAAAAAGACAAGAGCGATTTGAGCTCATGATTGCAATGGACAAACAGAGAGAAGAAGATAGGTTGGTAGAAGAAAGAAAGAAACTTGCAATACAAGAAAAAAGATGGAATTAGAAGAAGAAAAGATACGAATCATGAGAATGGTGGAAGAACGCATGATGGGGGCTGAAGAAAGCAAAATAATGAGTATGGACCTTAGTGGCATGGATGAGCAAGAACAAGAATTCTACAAATTAAGGAAGAGCCAGATCATCAACCGACATCATAACTCGTCGGCTTGAGCTATGTGTTGTAATCTGTACTACTTATTATCTTCGAACCATTTGGATGAAATGTGTCTTGTAATCTGTACTAATTATTATCTTTGAACCATTTGGATGAACTATGTGTCTTGTAATCTGTACTAATTATTATCTTTGAACCATTTGGATGAACTATGTGTAGTAATCTGTACTATGTCTTTGAAACATTTGGCTGACTATGTTAGCTAGATAATTGCTTCCATTATTTAGAAAATGATACAGATAGTGCTTACACTCCCATTATAATTGAAAAACAGTACACACTTGCATAACCTAAAATGGTGACATAGACTACATTATTGAAAGCTACATCAGTCCACGGATCTGCCACAGGTGCTCAACTAGATCAACTTGACGCTAACAGTGAACTTGTTTGTCTCGAATATCACTCTGAGCTTGAAGAAACTGAGTCAATGTAGCCGCCTCTTGGTGAGAAGGTGTCACTAGTTCTCCCATGTTATCGTAGCAGTAGTCTACACGACTTCCACGCTCATCTTCTATTATCATGTTGTGCAGGATGATACAAGCTGTCATCACTTCTCTGAGTGTCTCCAGATCCCAATACCTTGCCGGTCCACGTACAATAGCAAAACGAGCTTGCAGAACACCAAAGGCTCGTTCGACATCCTTCCGACATGCTTCTTGAAACCGGGAGAAATTTTTGTTCTTCTCACCTTTTGGATTTGGAATTGTCTTCACAAATGTTGCCCACTGCGGATATATGCCATCTACAAGGTAATACCCCGTGTTGTAGTTGTGGCCATTGATGGTATAATTCACTTCTGGAGCATGCCCTTCAACTAGATTTGCAAACACGGGTGAACGGTGGAGAACATTTATATCATTATGAGATCCTGGTAAACCAAAGAAAGAATGCCAAATCCAAAGGTCTTGTGAAGCAACGGCTTCAAGAATGACCGTGGGTACGCGTTTATGGCCAACAAAAAAACCTTTGTGTGCAGTAGGGTAATTTTTTCACTTCCAATGCATGCAGTCGATACTTCCGAGCATACCCAAAAACCCCCTTTGCTCTCCAATTGCAAGTAATCTAGTAGTATCTTCAGCATTTGGAGATCTCAGGTATTGACCCCCAAAGACCTCGATCACAGCACACACAAATCTTCTAAGATTTTCTAAAGCGGTGGACTTTGCTAGCCGACAATACTCATCAGTAAGATCAGCTGCTATCCCATAAGCTAGGATTCGAAATACCGAGGTCAATTTTTGATAAGGATGTAAACCAGGAACACCAGCACTATTTCTTCTCAGGGAAAAATAGCTATCATGTGCCTCTATAGCACTTGCTATGCGCAGAAAAAGAGGACGATGCATTCTATACCTGTGAAGAAAAACTTAAATGAGACATGAAGAGCGACTACTATGGTGAAAACGAAACAGATGCACCAATTTCATACCTATTCCGAAACATCCTTGCCTTGAAGGTGGGGTTCTCTGCAAAATAGTCCTTGTGGAGGTTCTGAAAGCGTTCCGCAAAATCGCGCTGAAGGGATTGACGTCCCGGTTGTGAACCTCCATGTCGTGGAGCATCCAACCGGGCTTCTTCTTCCTCTACTACAATTGCAGCCATCATGAGTTCCTCATCTTCGGAGGAGGAATCTTCGCAAAACTGCCGGGCCAAACTTCGACGGTGACTCATTTCGCTGTGGAGAGATGGCAGAGAGATGGCGAAAGAGAAGTAGAAGAGGAGGCACGATCAGGATTGTGAGAGATATGAGGGGTGATCATGTATTTATAGAGCTGAAACTAGCCGTTGGAAAACTAGCCGTTGGTAGTTATGAAATATTCTTAAAATATAGAATAAGGGAGGTGTTTAGGGGAACTGCTGGAGTTGAGCAATTTTTAGGGGAGAATCTTTTTAGGGGAGTCCCCTATTTTGAGATATAGGGGAGAAATTTTAGGGGAACTGCTGGACTTGCCGTCAGGCCTTGTTTGCGTAGTTTCTTTTTCAGTTCCAGCATGCTGTAATCAAGACACTCTGGTTTCCTTTAATGGAAATTGAAGAGGAAGCTCTCTTTATTAAAAAAAAACACGTCTCACAACTCACAAGTACAAAATGGTCTTTATAATGTTTAGATCAAAATTTGGTCGCACTAGCAATGCCCTTCAAAATATTTTAAATGGATAGACAAAACCATGCATACGAGTCAACCACTGAAACATCTTTGATTAATTGAAAATACTCCCTCCGTCGAGGTGTGTTGGCCATCTAGGGGCATCTTCAACGATAGACGCTTAAGGAGAACAAAATAAATATCATAAAATGAAAAATCATGAAAGCGTTTGCTAACGCAACCATGGCCGCTTATAACTACTAGTAGAGTGCCTGTGCGTTGCTACGGGCTTATGAAAAAAATACCATCTTGTAATCTTCAAAATTATGTCCATAAACATATTATAACCTAATAAAAGGGAGGATGAAAATACCATATTGCAATGTTCAATATCTTTTATCATTGGTCAGCGAGGTATAACCAAAATAATCGTTCTGTACATGCAAGATAGTAAAGAACTTCTCTGAACATTTGTTCTTTTATTTCACTGCATGAAATGTATTCAGTACATCGAAATATATCATGCATGCTTTGCACCTATAGTTTTGTTCTACCCACCTGTTCCATTCTCTGAAGAATGGTATATGGCTATATAGACTCCACCGGAGAGAATACACTATGCAATTCCCCCGTGTCAATGTTAAATATAATCATGTAAAAGGGAAAGAGAATAAAAGTAAAAGTGAGTCTAATGATCAGATAGTATTATGGCAACTACGTCGCTGATCAGGTAGAAATTTTTCAGACAGCCTATCCTTGAAGGTATCCATGTCGTGCATCAAGCATTACTCCATTGCATTATAAACTGAAGTAAAAAAATTATAATCAACAGTACTAACAACCAACAGCGGCGAGCGTCTTGCTCTTGCAAGAATGTTTATCCGAACAAAGGATCCTGGCCTCCCTAGATACACTAACTGAGGCTCGCTCCCTTTGCTTGTGGCATTGTCTTACGACGACTTAAGAGTACGCCAATTTCTGAAACTTAGAAGAAACGGTGATAGACATGTTAACTAATAGACTAACATTTGTCGCTTGTGATTGAACTTAAGTAATTCACAGAAGAGGATTCAACTATGAAGGAAGGAAGGAGCAAGGCATATCAAGTACTCTCTCCGTCCCGTATTAGTTGTCGCTCAAACGGATGCATCTAGCACTAAAATACACCTAGATACATCCATTTTAGCGACGACTAATATGAGATGAAGGGAGTATCAGTTTATTATTACACATATCATTAAGAGCTGCAGGGAAAGAAGAACAAAATATCTTACATCCATGCAACATATAAGAGATGATGTGTTATACCTGACATTTGTTTAAAAAGTTACTAAATTTACTTGAGAGGCAAGATCAAATAAACAGGGTGCCAAGAGAGCAATCCTCACAATCATACTCAAGACTGGGGCACCAGCTTAGTGTATTTCATTTTTGTCAATAGAAAAGTTCTTCACTCGTCTTTACTGGCCATCTGAATGTGTAAACATTGAATAGATAGAATGCCATTGTAAACTTCGGCAGAGGCTGACCTACTGGTACAAGTAATTGGCAATGGTCCTGTGCATGTATGATGATCAACATTACAACCATGAAATGACAAAGAAATAACAAAGAATAAATAAATATTGTCAACCCAAACGACATGTGGTTTTACCATTGGAGCTTCTTCATAGCGAATCCGAGCTCTTTGCACAAAAGGATGCACCTATCATTTAATAAAATTGTGATGTCGGTGATGGTCATCACCTCCACCCCCTACAATTCCCAACAGTTCTCTGTCACCTATGTAAGGCACTTCAAATGATCATTCATACAAACAGAACAACAATGAGCGAGATTATATAGATCAGACGACAAAATTCTCAACCTATTGCTAAGAACGCCGTCTCTCGGTCCTCAAAATAACTATGTATATATCCTATTTACTCATACTGTATACGACGAGAAAATTCCAGTATCTTTGCTATGTGTATAAGCATATGTGGTGTCTATCATATTTATGACAGAAGTTAATCTGCTGAATCTTGTCAGGGATACCATGGTGAAAATGAAATGCAACAACAACAACGATGATTGTTTTCTTTTTCAGGTCCACCCTCCCCCACCCCCCCTCTGCTGCAAGCTTATATTATGGATGTAGTTGATTATGGATTTGTCATACAACTTGGTAGTGGTTAAGGACTCCTACAAGCTTCTGAAAAAGCGGTTGGAATAATCTCTTTCCTCACTTAAATGGGTCATGGAAGATAAGTTGACTCCCCTTGAGCCTTATCTATAAATGGTCTAATTCTCCTGGAACCATTGGTTGCCAAAATTCTGGACAAGCACAAGTACAGTATACGGTGAGAAAATTGTAGCACACAGAGGTTGGAGCTTATTCTCTGTCTCTTACCTTAATTACTTTGATTCCTTCATGCATGTTATTGTCAATACGCTAGCCTAAAAGCCATGAAGATTTGCATTACCAATTTTGCTCTCTCGAACTGCTTCCCTAGGACGTGGTGTCATTCAGGACATGGTGTCCGCATGGTTTGAGGCCATGGCGTCTTATCCATGAAGTTCAAAGCCATGGCATCGTACGTCAGGTCCAGGCCATCCCGGGCTCCCGACTGTTGTGCCTCGCAATGCTGGAACAAGGCGGCGTCCGGGTGAGGGCACACTCCAGGGACCCTTGCCGATACTTGGAAGCACGGAGAAACAGGCCTCGCCAGCCCCGCTTTGAAGAAGCGATTAGAAAAGGAGGACAACAAGGAATATGCTCCATATACAGAAAGATAGATCGATATTGTATATGATTGCGATTTGATTGCTGTTTAATTTGCATGGAAAAGCGGAACGGAGGATAGGTATTTTGTAGAGTATATGGAAAGTGTTGTTGTATATGATTGCTGGAGGATATGATTGCTTTTGTATATCGAAGGTTTGGTTTTTTTGGGCATGGGAGGTGCACTAGTAGAAAAAGGCCCATTTGTCCCGGTTCTAGAACCGGGACTAAAGGGTCGGGACTAAAGCCCAATACCTTTAGTCCCGGTTCGCCTACGAACCGGGATAGATGGGGCTCCACGTGGCCGCTGCGGCTTGCCCAGGCAGGAGGGCCTTTTGTCCCGGTTCGTAGCACCAACCGGGACCAAAAAGCATCCACGCGTCAGCAGTTCAGGGGCTGGGTTTTTTGTTTTTTTTAAGGGGGGGAGGGGGTTTGGGGGTTTTGGGGGTTTTGTAGGGTTAATTTAGGGGTTTCATATATTGTGTTAGCTAGCTAATAGAGAGAAGTGTCCTCTCTTATCTTCGTGCTTGGTCGACGCTACGTACTATACGTATAGAGAGGACTCGACACGCTAGCTAGTAAGCAAATGAAGGAAACCATTAAGTACACAAGATTGTCATGAACATATACAGAGAGAAGTGATCGACCTCCTCCTTCTCCGAGAGATTGGTCGAACAACAAGTTTTCGTATATCTATCCAACGCTACTAGCTACATATATACAATATAAGATCTCTTACAATCCCTAACATCTGATGTCAAGTTCCACATGGTATTCTCCGGCTTTATTGATGACGTGGTCAAGAAAGAATCCCGCCAATTCCTCTTGAATTGCTTTTATGCGATCTTGTGGTAGGATTTCATCCCGCATCTGCCACATCTAATTTGAAGAAGGGGGTCAATACATATATATGAATGAAACTCAACCCAAATGATGGTAATAAAATAAAATTGTGAATATTATTGCTTACGCACTTCATATTGTTTTTCAGAGTAGCCCCGCTTAGAGGTCGTCGCGTTGTAGATGTACTCGCAAACGTAGTATCCACAAAAATTATTCCCGCCTTCCTGCCACAACCACTTTACGAGAAATAGAGGTCAATCAAACTGATAATCAAGCATTATAAATGGTATTGATGAAACTAGCTAGAATCAATGGGAGATGCGCGGAACTAGCTAGTAGTACTTACTTTCAGGTGTGTAAATCGCAGCTCCCCCGGCAGTCCCGGAGCTTCTGCGGTGAACACTTTCCAAACCCTGCGAGACAAAGAAAATAATTACTTGATATCAGGAAATGAACAAAGTTGCCGATATGGTGCGATAATGATCGATTGAACTTACTTCTGGAGCATTTCAGTCATGGCCGCATACTCCTTGGGATCTTTTCGTCTTGAGTCTAAGACGGTTACTAGTCCCTGCTCAAGCTTAATCTCTAGGAGAATAAAGTGGAAGCTGCGCACGCATGCATAACTCATCTATTACATTACTATAACCTCGAGTAATAAGGGAAACCGAATATGCACAAGACAGTAACACTCACTTGAAGTTGTAAGGAAAGATTATTTTCTCTTTGTTTTGATTTTTAAGCAACGATTTTAGCAAGTTGGCCTCGGTTTCTTTGGCACTAAATTTAACCGTCCATTCATCTATGAGATTTGTGTTAATGAACCCAATATCATAGATTTGTGCTTTTCTGCATTCGACGATCTTCAATCTGCATAATATAGTGAGGATAATTATATATACATGCAATGAAAGAGCTGAGCTATATATAGAGACTTAATTACAGAAGTAGTACTTACAGACAGTAGCAAGTGATGATTATTTTATCGAGGGCCTTTTGATTGAAAAACTGGAAGAACTCCTCAAATGGAATAGACAACAGATCAATTCCAGCGAGGTCGTGCTCCTCTTTAACTCTCAGCGTCAAAATATCCTTCCCAGATTTGCAGGTGTCCATGTACCACTTATGGAATCTTTGCATCATCGTTGTTAGAGGAGGATCACCAGGTTTGACGAGAGGCTTCCCGTACCGGTATTTGTGTTCGTCCACCTCCATTGTATCAAAATGTGCATCGTCAGGCAGGTAATCACCAGGATTGGTACCGGGCAGCATCCCCGGCAGATTTGCGATGATATCGCTAGACACCTTGAGCGGGGGGCACGATTGGTTTGCCTGTTCGCCGAGCTAGGGAATTTTTTCCCACTTCTTCGTTCTTGTAACCTTTTGTCACTTGAAGTAGTTCCCGACCAGCGCGCTCCTTGCACTGCCTTTTTAAGAGCGCGGACATGGTTGTCATCCGGCGGAGGCGGTGGTGGTCGCTTCAGGGCATCCAAAGTGCGCTTCAATTTCACCGGATCTATCTTCTCCTCCAGAGGTGGATTTTTCTTTGCAAAAAAGTCCTTCACTTGGGCTTGACAGATCTGCGCGTTTTCCTCCTCGGTCATCTCGTATGGTAACTTCTCTAGAGGCTTGAGAGATGGACCGAATCTGTATTGCCTCTCGCCTCTGGCTGTACTGCTAGACACCGGAGCAGCCGGAGCGGCTGCGGCTGTCTTCCTTTGTTGCTTATGAGGCGGAGAAGGAGGCGGAGTGCTACGACGCGCCGGAGCAGCGGCAGCTGTCTTCCGCTATTGCTGACGAGGCGGAGGAGGAGGCGGGCTGTTCGGACGCGCCGGCGCAGGCAGAGAAAGAGGCGGAGTGCCGCCACGCGCCGGAGCAGCCGGAGAAGGAGGCGGAGTGCCCTGATCACTCGCCGGAGGAGGAGGCGGAGTGCCCTGACTCGCCGGAGGAGGAGGAGGAGGCGGAGGCATCCAGTTCGGAAGGTTGATGAGCTCCTTCCGCCATAGACATGGAGTCTTCAGAGTAAGACCCAGCGGAGTCTCCCCTTCACCGGTAGGGTGGTCAAGCTCGAGCTCCTCAAATCCCTCCGTTATTTCATCGACCATCACAACAGCATAGCCTTGTGGAATCAGAAGGCAGTGAAAAGTTGCGCCGGGTTCAGGAGGTGCAACAGAGCCGACAGCTGCCTTGACTTTGAGGTGCTGCCATTGCGTCATAAGGTGGCAATCTTGAGCCTCCGTGATAGCATCCACGGGGTAGCTGGGAGCCGTGAAGTCAGGCTGCTGAAGGAGCTCGGTGGAAGCCATGCTGCTTCTCCGCTGAGATGGCGGGGTAGCTTCTGGGGTAGCTCCGGTAGGTCGCTGGCTCTGAACTAGTGCTTGTTCCTCTAGCGCTCGTACCCTTGCATTCAGCTTCTGCAGTTCGGTCTGCTCCACTTTCCTCCTCCTCTCCCGGGTTTTGTAACCGCCTGCGCTAGGAAACCCAACCTTCCACGCAACGGAGCCTGCTGTGCCTCGTGTTCGTCCTAGGTGCTCAGGATTCCCAAGGGCCTGTGTGAGCTCGTTGTTCTCTCTGTCGGGAACAAACGTCCTTTGCTGCGCTATGGCGATATACTTCTGAAGCTTCTTATCGGGTATTTCAAGTTGCTCCTCCGTCCAACGGCACTTCCCTGTTTCAGGGTCCAAGGTTCCCCCAACCTCGAAGAACCAAGTCCTTGAACGGTCTGGCCAGTTCAATGTCTCTGGTTCGACCCCTTTATCAAGCAGGTCCTTCTCAGCCTTGTCCCACAACAGCCGGGCTTTGAGGTAGCCACCTGACCCCGTGTGATGGTGATGCTCCTTCTTTGCAGCATTTTTCTTGTTTGTCGCTGACATCTTCTTACTCTTCTCCGATGTCTTGTGGGCCACAAATGCGGGCCAGTGATCTCTTATCTTCTCAAATCGGCCGGTGAATTCTGGAGTCTTCCCTTTGTCGACAAACGTTGATTTCAACTCATTCTTCCACCTCCTGAATAGATCTACCATCTTCTTAAGAGCATGAGCCTTGACCAATGGCTCTATAACTGGCTTATCCGGATCCTCCTCTGGTGGTAGGGTGAAATTTGCCTTCAGCGTGATCCAAAGATCATCTTTCTGTCTATCGTTGACAAAAGACACTTGAGGGTCTTCGCTCTTAGGCTTATTCCATTGGTGGATGCTGATCGGGATCATGTCCCTAACAAGAACCCCGCACTGAGCAGAAAATGCTTCCTTGGTCCGGCTGGGTTCAATCGGTTGGCCATCGCCCTTGATTGCTGTGATCGTGAACCTTTCATCCTGGCGCAACCTTTTCTTCGGGCCTCGTCTCGTTACCGAAGTTTGGCTCGATCCGGAGGGCTAGAAAAGAAGAAAGAAGAGAGTTAATATGTGTACATACCAAAACAATTAATGCATCAATTAGCTAGTCAGCACAGGCTTAATTAATATATATACCTCGCCGGACTTTGCAACAGCTCCTTCCTCCGTTCGCTCACCGGAGCAGTCATCACAGTCTCCTTCTTCCACCGGCATTCCGTCACCGGAGCCATCATAATCATGTCCTTCCACCTCCATTGTTCGATCACCGAAGCCTGCTTCACCCTCTCCTTCCAGACCATCGGTGTCGTTGAGATACGACAAGACATCACCTCCGCCGAGGATTATGTCCCCCAACAACTGTTCTGCTTTGATGTCTCGGTGCTCCATAGTTTCTGCAAATATTACAACATGGCAATTAATATACAAACATGACAGATGGATATATTAGTCCAAACGTAGACCTAGCTAGCTCGACGCTTCTACGGTTTGGGGTGGCCTCGACAACGCTTCTAGGATTTGGGGTGGCCTAGGTAACGCTTCTAGGGTTTGGGGTGGCCTCGACAACGCTTCTAGGGTTTGGGCCGGACCGCCTCTCTCATGAATGTCCGACGTCCGGACCGACAAGGGATTTAACAAAATGACGTCATTCTGGATGTGCAGAAAATGGTCCATATTTTTCCTGATCTCATCTACCCTTCTATATGTCACGTTGTCTAGTGTCAAAGAATTCAAGAAAACCATGACTTCATCATTAGCCGGAAATGACAGGCGCATAATGGTACGAAGCTCTTCAAAGTTGTTTTGGAACAGAGTTCCCGATAGAATAATTCGCTTTTTGGTACAAAGTTCAGCAAGAGCCTTCCGAATATCGCTATTTGGAAGGCCTTTGCTGAAATTCGTACCAAAAGGCGAATTATTCTATCAGGAACTCCGTTCCAAAACAACTTTGAAGAGCTTCGTAGCATCATACGCCTGTTACTTCTGTCAAATGATGAAGCCATGGATTTCTTCAATACTTTGACAGACAACGTGACATATAGAAGAATATATATATATATATAGATGAGATCAGAAAAAAATTGGATCAACTTGTGGACATCCATAATGGGGGCATTCTTGATAAATCTGGACCCTCGACCCCTGGATGACCCTCGACCCTCGACCCCTCGGCAACCCTCGACCCTCTACCCTAGTTCACGACCCTCGACCGCTTGGCGATCCATGACCCTCTACCCTAGTTCCCGACCCTCGACCCCCTCATGTCACGTTTGTCTAGTGTCAAAGGATTCAACAAAACCATGTCTTCATCATTAGGCGAAAGTAACAGGCGCATGATGGTACGAAGCTCTCCAAAGTTATTTTGGAACGGAGTCCCAGATAGGATAATTCGCTTTTTGCTACAAAGTTCAGCAAGAGCCTTCCAAATATCGCTATTTGGAAGGCCTTTGCTGAAATTCGTACCAAAAGGCGAATTATCCTGTCCGGGACTCTGTTCCAAAATAACTTTGGAGAACTTCGTACCATCATGCCCCGGTTACTTCCGGCTAATGATGAAGCCATGGATTTCTTCAATACTTTGACACAAGGCAACCTCTCGACCCCTCGGCGTTCCTCGACCCTCGACCCCTCGACGACCCTCGACCCTCGAACCTTTGGCGACCCTCGACCCCTCGGTGACCCTCGACCCTCTACCCTAGTTCCCGACCCTCGACCGCTCGGCGATCCTCGACACCCTCGTTCCCGATAAAAATTAAGAAGAGGAAGAAGAAGAAAAAACAAAAGAGGAGAAGAAGAAAAAATAGATTATATTTTTTCTTCTTCTTCTCTATCCCTTCTTCTTCTCCTCTTTTTTTTTCTTCTTCTTCCTCTTCTTATTTTTTTTCTCCTCTTCTTCTCTTCTTCTTCTCCTTCTTTCTCTTCTTATTTTTTTTCTCCTCTTCTTCTCTTTTTTCTCCCCTTTTTCCTCTCCTTCTTTTTCTTTCCTTCTTCCTTCTTCCTTCTTCCTCTTTTCCATACATATAAAAAGTTTAACAAATACATACAAGCATACAAAAAATACATACATACATACATATAAAAAGAAAGCATATATATATAACAAAAAAAAGCATATATAAAAAAAGCAACGCGGCGGGGGCGGCGGGGCAGGGGCGGGTGATCAAGAGGAAGAGTGAGGGGAGGGAAGGGGAGGGCGGGGAGAGTCGGGAGGCGTAGGCAGTGGGACAGGGGGGAAGGGGGGGTGGAGCGGAGTAGGCGGGCTCGGAGTCGGAGGCGGGGCGGGCAGGGGGGCAGGGCGGCGTCGGCGGCGGGGCGGGGGGCGGGGGGGGGGGCTGGCCGGGCGGCGTGGCGGCGGGGCGGGGCAGGGGAGGGGCGGACGCCTGACGGCGTCGTCGACGATGGCGAGTGGAGCTGCCTGACGGCGTCGGGGCAGGGCTCGGCGGCGACGGCGATCGACGAGGAGTAGCTGGGCGTCGGGGCGAAGAAGACAAGTGATTTTTGGAGAAACTGCTAAGTTTTTCTATATACACGAAACATTGGTCCCGGTTCGTAGCACAAACCGGGACCAATGCCCCCTTTGGTCCCGGTTCGTGCCACCAACGGGACCAAGGTCTCTTTTCAGCAGCCCAAAGGGCGGGAAACAGACACCTTTGCTCCTGGTTGGTGGCACGAACCGGGACAAAGGGGGGCATTGGTCCCGGTTGGTGCCACCAACCGGGACCAATGCACCCCTTTTGTCCCGGTTGGTGCCACCAACCGGGACCAAAGGCCTGCGCTGGCGCGGTGCTGTGGGGATGTTAGTCCCACCTCGCTAGTTGAGAGAGCTCGAGAGTGGTTATAAGCGCTGCTGCGCCCACCCTCTCGAACTCCTCTCAACTGCAGGCTTTCGGGCCTACTCTATCAATCCTTGCCCGTGGGCCTACTAGGCCTGCTGCGGGCCTAAATCCTGGCCATGGTTGGGTTCCTAGTCGTATTCAGGCCGTGGTGGCCCAGTAGGTGGCATTTTTTATTTTTTTTTCTAGTTTTTTTGTTTCTTTTTGCTTTATTTATTTTATTTTGTTTCTACTTACAACAAAAATACTTACTATTTTTAGTGATTCTTTTTCTTTTAGGTAATAAAAATTATAAACTTTCTGTTAGTGCCATTAGTTTTCCAATTGAATAGTTTAAAATTGAATTCTTGAAATTTGTGTGAATCACTAGTTTGTGATTAACTTTACTATAAAAATAGATTTTGGAGTGATTCTTTTTCCTGCTATTTAAATTACTAGTGTTTTTTATTATATTCAAAAACAGTTTTTGTTATTTTAGTTTCTAACAAAAAATCTTTATGATAATTCTTTTTGCTATTAAAGTTTCTAACAAAAAAGTTCTTTATGAAAATTCTTTTGCTTTTAATGTTTTGAACAGAAAATACTTTGATAATTTTAGTTGCATAAATTTTATATAATTTTTAGTTTCAATAATACTAGAGGTTATAAAAGCTTTTTTGTTGATTCCTTTTGCTATTAGAGTTTCATTAAAGTTTTCTAGTTCATTTTTTTTTCTATTAGAGTTTCATTAAAGTTTTCTAGTTCATTCTTTTAGTTTATTATTTTTGCTATTGAGTTTCATAAAAGTTTTCCAGTTCATTCTTTTCTATATTAGTTCATTCTTTGAGCTAAATGACCCTGAAATTGAAAAGCACTTCAGATGAACTCTGAAGAGGTTGAAAATTGGCATGGTATCATCATTCCATCCACTAGCATGTGCTAAAAGTTGAGAGGGTTACGGCAAAAATGGATGCACTTCGTGTACAAAATGGACAATCTCTTTCGAAGTATCAGGGTTTCGGACGAAAACTCATCTGTTACAAAGGGATTTCATTTTTTTGAACTTATTAGAACTCCAGACTTTTTGTGTGTTCAAAATGAACCATTCAAAGCCACATCATTAATTTTCAACCCTTTCTGACTTCATCTATTATTTTTCATGCATTTACTGATTTTTTGAGCTAAATGACCTGAAATTGAAAGCACTTCAAATGAACTCTGAAGAGGTTGAAAATTGGCATGATATCATCATTTCACCCACATAGATGTGCTAAAAGGAGAAGAGGGTTACGGCAAAAACTGGACGCACTTCGTGTACAAAATGGACAATCTCATTCGAAGTATCAGGGTTTCAGACGAAAACTCATGTGTTACAAAGGGATTTCATTTTTTCGAACATATTTGAACTCCAGATTTTTGGTGTTCAAAATGAACCATTCAAAGCCACATCATCAATTTTCAACCCTTTCTGACTTCATCTGTTTTTTTTTGCATTTCTACTTTTTTTGAGCTAAAAGACCCTGAAATTGAAAAGCACTTCAAATGAACTCTGAAGAGGTTGAAAATTGGCATGATATCATAATTTCACCCACATAGCATGTGCTAAAAAGTTGAGAGGGTTACGGCAAAAACTGGATGCACTTTGTGTACAAAATGGAAAATCTCATTCGAAGTATCAGGGTTTCGGACGAAAACTCATCTGTTACAAAGGGATTTCATTTTTTTGAACTTATTTGAACTCCAGACTTTTCGTGTGTTCAAAATGAACCATTCAAAGCCACATCATCAATTTTCAACCCTTTCTGACTTCATCTGTTATTTTTCATGCATTTATTGATTTTTTTGAGCTAAATGACCCTGAAATTGAAAAGCACTTCAAATGAACTCGGAAGAGGTTGAAAATTGGCATGATATCATCATTTCACCCACATAGCATGTGCTAAAAAGTTGAGAGGGTTACGACAAAAACTGGATGCACTTCGTGTACAAAATGGACAATCTCATTCGAAGTATCAGGGTTTCGGACGAAAACTCATCTGTTACAAAGGGATTTCATTTTTTTGAACTTATTTGAACTCCAGACTTTTTGTGTGTTCAAAATGAACCATTCAAAGCCACATCATCAATTTTCAACCCTTTCTGACTTCATCTGTTATTTTTCATGCATTATTGATTTTTTTGCGCTAAATGACCCTGAAATGAAAAGCACTTCAAATGAACTCTGAAGAGTTGAAAATTGGCATGATATCATCATTTCACCCACATAGCATGTGCTAAAAAGTTGAGAGGGTTACGGCAAAAACTGGATGCACTTCGTGTACAAAATGAACAATCTCTTTCGAAGTATCAGGGTTTCGGGAAAACTCATCTGTTACAAAGGGATTTCATTTTTTTGAACTTATTTGAACTCCAGACTTTTTGTTTGTGTTCAAATGAACCATTCAAAGCCACATCATCAATTTTCAACCCTTTCTGACTTCATCTGTTATTTTTCATGCATTTACTGATTTTTTTTGAGCTAATGACCCTGAAATTGAAAAGCACTTCAAATGAACTCTGAAGAGGTTGAAAATTGGCATGATATCATATTTCACCCACATAGCATGTGCTAAAAAGTTGAGAGGGTTACGGCAAGAACTGGATGCAATTCGTGTACAAAATGGATAATCTCATTCTAAGTATCGGGTTTCGGACGAAAACTCATCTGTTACAAAGGGATTTTCATTTTTTTGAACTTATTTGAACTCCAGACTTTTTGTGTGTTCAAAATGAACCATTCAAAGCCACATCATCAATTTTCAACCCTTTCTAACTTCATCTGTTATTTTTCATGCATTATTGATTTTTTTGAGCTAAATGACCCTGAATTGAAAAGCACTTCAAATGAACTCTGAAGAGGTTGAAAATTGGCATGATATCATCATTTCAGCCAGATAGCATGTGCTAAAAAGTTGAGAGGGTTACGGCAAAAACTGGATGCACTTCGTAGACAAAATGGACAATCTCTTTCGAAGTATTAGGGTTTCGGACGAAAACTCATCTGTTACAAAGGGATTTCATTTTTTTGAACTTATTTGAACTCCAGGTTTTTTGTGTGTTCAAAATGAACCATTCAAAGCCACATCATCAATTTTCAACCCTTTCTGACTTCATCTGTTATTTTTCATGCATTTACTGATTTTTTTAGCTAAATGACCCTGAAATTGAAAAGCACTTCAAATGAACTCGGAAGAGGTTGAAAATTGGCATGATATCATCATTTCACCCACATAGCATGTGCTA
Organism: Thinopyrum elongatum; assembly: GCA_011799875.1. Taxonomy (NCBI): domain Eukaryota; kingdom Viridiplantae; phylum Streptophyta; class Magnoliopsida; order Poales; family Poaceae; genus Thinopyrum; species Thinopyrum elongatum. The sequence goes on from CM022298.1 coordinate 628,519,480, forward strand.
AAAAGTTGAGAGGGTTACGACAAAAACTGGATGCACTTCGTGTACAAAATGGACAATCTCATTCGAAGTATCACGATTTCGGACGAAAACTTATCTGTTACAAAGGGATTTCATTTTTTTGAACTTATTTGAACTCCATACTTTTTGTGTGTTCAAAATGAACCATTCAAAGCCACATCATCAATTTTCAACCCTTTCTGACTTCATCTGTTATTTTTCATGCATTTATTGATTTTTTTGAGCTAAATGACCCTGAAATTGAAAAGCACTTCAAATGAACTGGAAGAGGTTGAAAATTGGCATGATATCATATTTCACCCACATAGCATGTGCTAAAAAGTTGAGAGGGTTACGACAAAACTGGATGCACTTCGTGTACAAAATGGACAATCTCATTCGAAGTATCAGGGTTTCGGACGAAAACTCATCTGTTACAAAGGGATTTCATTTTTTTGAACTTATTGAACTCCAGACTTTTGTTGTGTTCAAAATGAACCATTCAAAGCCACATCATCAATTTTCAACCCTTTCTGACTTCATCTGTTATTTTTCATGCATTTATTGATTTTTTTGCGCTAAATGACCCTGAAATTGAAAAGCACTTCAAATGAACTCTGAGAGGTTGAAATTGGCATGATATCATTCATTTCACCCACATAGCATGTGCTAAAAAGTTGAGAGGGTTACGGCAACACAAAGGATGCACTTCGTGTACAAAATGAACAATCTCTTTCGAGTATCAGGGTTTCGGACGAAAACTCATCTGTTACAAAGGGATTTCATTTTTTTGAACTTATTTGAACTCCAGACTTTTTGTGTGTTCAAAATGAACCATTCAAAGCCACATCATCAATTTTCAACCCTTTCTGACTTCATCTGTTATTTTTCATGCATTTACTGATTTTTTTTGAGCTAAATGACCCTGAAATTGAAAAGCACTTCAAATGAACTCTGAAGAGGTTGAAAATTGGCATGATATCATTATTTCACCCACATAGCATGTGCTAAAAAGTTGAGAGGGTTACGGCAAAAACTGGATGCACTTCGTGTACAAAATGGATAATCTCATTCTAAGTATCAGGGTTTCGGACGAAAACTCATCTGTTACAAAGGGATTTCATTTTTTTGAACTATTTGAACTCCAGAATTTTTGTGTGTTCAAAATGAACCATTCAAAGCCACATCATCAATTTTCAACCCTTTCTAACTTCATCTGTTATTTTTCATGCTTATTGATTTTTTTGAGCTAAATGACCTGAAATTGAGCACTTCAAATGAACTCTGAAGAGGTGAAAATTGGCATGATATCATCATTTCACCCATAGCATGTGCTAAAAGTTGAGAGGGTTACGGAAAAACTGGATGCACTTCGTAGACAAAATGGACACTCTTTCGAAGTATTAGGGTTTCGGACGAAAACTCATCTGTTACAAAGGGATTTCATTTTTTGAACTTATTGAACTCCAGGTTTTTGTGTGTTCAAAATGAACCATTCAAAGCCACATCATCAATTTTCAACCCTTTCTGACTTCATCTGTTATTTTCATGCATTTACTGATTTTTTAAGCTAAATGACCCTGAAATTGAAAAGCACTTCAATGAACTCGGAAGAGGTTGAAAATTGGCATGAATCATCATTTCACCCACATAGCATGTGCTAAAAAGTTGAGAGGGTTACGACAAAAACTGGATGCACTTCGTGTACAAAATGGACAATCTCATTCGAAGTATCACGATTTCGGACGAAAACCTATCTGTTACAAAGGGATTTCATTTTTTTGAACTTATTTGAACTCCATACTTTTTGTGTGTTCAAAATGAACCATTCAAAGCCACATCATCAATTTTCAACCCTTTCTGACTTCATCTGTTATTTTTCATGCATTTATTGATTTTTTTGAGCTAAATGACCCTGAAATTGAAAGCACTTCAATGAACTCGAGAGGTTGAAAATTAGCATGATATATCATTTCACCCACATAGCATGTGCTAAAAAGTTGAGAGGGTTACGACAAAAATTGGATGCACTTCGTGTACAAAATGGACAATCTCATTCGAAGTATCAGGGTTTCGGACGAAAACTCATCTGTTACAAAGGGATTTCATTTTTTTGAACTTATTTGAACTCCAGACTTTTTGTGTGTTCAAAATGAACCATTCAAAGACACATCATCAATTTTCAACCCTTTTTGACTTCATCTGTTATTTTTCATGCATTTATTGATTTTTTTGCGCTAAGACCCTGAAATTGAAAAGCACTTCAAATGAACTCTGAAGAGGTTGAAATTGGCATGATATCATCATTTCACCCACATAGCATGTGCTAAAAAGTTGAGAGGGTTACGGCAAAACTGGATGCACTTCGTGTACAAAATGAACAATCTCTTTCGAAGTATCAGGGTTTCGGACGAAAACTCATCTGTTACAAAGGGATTTCATTTTTTTGAACTTATTTGAACTCCAGACTTTTTGTGTGTTCAAAATGAACCATTCAAAGCCACATCATCATTTAACCCTTTCTGACTTCATCTGTTATTTTTCATGCCATTTACTGATTTTTTTTGAGCAAATGACCCTGAAATTGAAAGCACTTCAAATGAACTCTGAAGAGGTTGAAAATTGGTGATATCATTATTTCACCCACATAGCATGTGCTAAAAGTTGAGAGGGTTACGGCAAAAACTGGATGCACTTCGTGTGAAAATGGAATCTCATTCTAAGTATCAGGGTTTCGGACGAAAACTCATCTGTTACAAAGGGATTTCATTTTTTTGAACTTATTTGAACTCCAGACTTTTTGTGTGTTCAAAATGAACCATTCAAAGCCACATCATCAATTTTCAACCCTTTCTAACTTCATCTGTTATTTTTCATGCATTTATTGATTTTTTTTGAGCTAAATGACCCTGAAATTGAAAAGCACTTCAAATGAACTCTGAAGAGGTTGAAATTGGCATGATATCATCATTTCACCCACATAGCATGTGCTAAAAGTTGAGAGGGTTACGGCAAAAACTGGATGCACTTCGTAGACAAATGGACAATCTCTTTCGAAGTATTAGGGTTTCGGACGAAAACTCATCTGTTACAAAGGGATTTCATTTTTTTGAACTATTTGAACTCCAGGTTTTCTGTGTGTTCAAAAGAACCATTCAAGCCACATCATCAATTTTCAACCCTTTCTGACTTCATCTGTTATTTTTCATGCATTTACTGATTTTTTTAGCCTAATGACCCTGAAATTGAAAAGCACTCAAATGAACTCGGAAGAGGTTGAAAATTGGCATGATATCATCATTTCACCACATAGCATGTGCTAAAAAGTTGAGAGGGTTACGACACAAAACTGGATGCACTCGTGTACAAAATGGACAATCTCATTCGAAGTATCACGATTTCGGACGAAAACCTATCTGTTACAAGGGATTTCATTTTTTTGAACTTATTTGAACTCCAGACTTTTTGTGTGTTCAAAATGAACCATTCAAAGCCACATCATCAATTTTCAACCCTTTCTGACTTCATCTGTTATTTTTCATGCATTTACTGATTTTTTTTGAGCTAAATGACCCTGAAATTGAAAAGCACTTCAAATGAACTCTGAAGAGGTTGAAAATTGGCATGATATCATTATTTCACCCACATAGCATGTGCTAAAAGTTGAGAGAGGTTACGGCAAGAACTGGATGCAATTCGTGTACAAAATGGATAATCTCATTCTAAGTATCAGGGTTTCGGACGAAAACTCATCTGTTACAAAGGATTTCATTTTTTTGAACTTATTTGAACTCCAGACTTTTTGTGTGTTCAAAATGAACCATTCAAAGCCACATCATCAATTTTCAACCCTTTCTAACTTCATCTGTTATTTTTCATGCATTTATTGATTTTTTTGACTAAATGACCTGAAATTGAAAAGCACTTCAAATGAACTCTGAAGAGGTGTGAAATTGCATGATATCATCATTTCAGCCAGATAGCATGTGCTAAAAGTTGAGAGGGTTACGGCAAAAACTGGATGCACTTCGTAGACAAAATGGACAATCTCTTTCGAAGTATTAGGGTTTCGGACGAAAACTCATCTGTTACAAAGGGATTTCATTTTTTTGAACTTATTTGAACTCCAGGTTTTTGGTGTGTTCAAAATGAACCATTCAAAGCCACACCATCAATTTTCAACCCTTTCTGACTTCATCTGTTATTTTTCATGATTTACTGATTTTTTTAGCTAAATGACCCTGAAATTGAAAAGCACTTCAAGAACTCGGAAGAGGTTGAAAATTGGCATGATATCATCATTTCACCCACATAGCATGTGCAAAGAAGTGAGAGGGTTACGACAAAAACTGGATGCACTTCGTGTAAAAATGGACAATCTCATTCGAAGTATCACGATTTCGGACGAAAACTTATCTGTTACAAAGGGATTTCATTTTTTTGAACTTATTCGAACTCCATACTTTTGTGTGTTCAAAATGAACCATTCAAAGCCACATCATCAATTTTCAACCTTTCTGACTTCATCTGTTATTTTTCATGCATTTATTGATTTTTTTGAGCTAATGACCCTGAATTGAAAGCACTTCAAATGAACTCGGAAGAGGTTGAAAATGGCATGATATCATCATTTCACACACATAACATGTGCTAAAAAGTTGAGAGGGTTACGACAAAAACTGGATGCACTTCGTGTACAAAATGGACAATCTCATTCGAAGTATCAGGGTTTGGACGAAAACTCTCTGTTACAAAGGGATTTCATTTTTTGAACTTATTTGAACTCCAGACTTTTTGTGTGTTCAAATGAACCATTCAAAGCCACATCATCATTTTCAACCCCTTTTTCTGCTTCATCTGTTATTTTTCATGCATTTATTGATTTTTTTGCGCTAAATGACCCTGAAATTGAAAAGCACTTCAAATGAACTCTGAAGAGGTTGAAAATTGGCATGATATCATCATTTCACCCACATAGCATGTGCTAAAGTTGAGAGGGTTACGGCAAAAACTGGATGCACTTCGTGTACAAAATGAACATCTCTTTCGAAGTATCAGGGTTTCGGACGAAAACTCATCTGTTACAAAGGGATTTCATTTTTTGAACTATTTGAACTCCAGACTTTTTGTGTGTTCAAAATGAACCATTCAAAGCCACATCATCAATTTTCAACCCTTTCTGACTTCATTGATTTTTCATGCATTTACTGATTTTTTAGCTAAATGACCCTGAAATTGAAAAGCACTTCAAATGAACTCGGAGAGAGGTTGAAATTGGCATGATATCATCATTTCACCCACATAGCATGTGCTAAAAAGTTGAGAGGGTTCCGACAAAAACTGGATGCACTTCGTGTACAAAATGGACAATCTCATTCGAAGTATCACGATTTCGGACGAAAACCTATCTGTTACAAAGGGATTTCATTTTTTTTGAACTTATTTGAACTCCATACTTTTTGTGTGTTCAAAATGAACCATTCAAAGCCACATCATCATTTTCAACCCTTTCTAACTTCATCTGTTATTTTTCATGCATTTATGATTTTTTTTGAGCTAAATGACCCTGAAATTGAAAGCACTTCAAATGAACTCTGAAGAGGTTGTAAAATTGGCATGATATCATCATTTCACCCACATAGCATGTGCTAAAAAGTTGAGAGGGTTACGGCAAAAACTGGATGCACTTCGTAGACAAAATGGACAATCTCTTTCGAAGTATTGGGTTCGGACGAAAACTCATCTGTTACAAAGGATTTCATTTTTTGAACTTATTTGAACTCCAGGTTTTTTGTGTGTTCAAAATGAACCATTCAAAGCCACATCATCAATTTTCAACCCTTTCTGACTTCAACTGTTTATTTCATGCATTTACTGATTTTTTTAGCTAAATGACCCTGAAATTGAAAAGCACTTCAAATGAACTCGGAAGAGGTTGAAAATTGGCATGATATCATCATTTCACCCACATAGCATGTGCTAAAAAGTTGAGAGGGTTACGAAAAAACTGGATTGCACTTCGTGTACAAAATGAACAATCTCATTCGAAGTATCTCGATTTCGGACGAAAACCTATCTGTTACAAAGGGATTTCTTTTTTTGAACTTATTTGAACTCCATACTTTTTGTGTTTCAAAATGAACCATTCAAAGCCACATCATCAATTTTCAACCCTTTCTGACTTCATCTGTATTTTTCATGCATTTATTGATTTTTTGAGCTAAATGACCCTGAAATTGAAAAGCACTTCAAATGAACTCGGAAGGGTTTGAAAATGGCATGATATCATCATTTCACCCACATGCATGTGAAAAAGTTGAGAGGGTTACGACAAAACTGGATGCACTTCGTGTACAAAATGGACAATCTCATTCGAAGTATCAGGGTTTCGGACGAAAACTCATCTGTTACAAAGGATTTCATTTTTTTGAACTTTTGAACTCCAGAACTTTTTGTGTGTTCAAAATGAACCATTCAAAACACATCATCAATTTTCAACCCTTTTGACTTCATCTGTTATTTTTCATGCATTTATTGTTTTTTTGCGCTAATGACCCTGAAATTGAAAAGCACTTCAAATGAACTCTGAAGAGGTTGAAAATTGGCATGATATCATCATTTCACCCACATAGCATGTGCTAAAAAGTTGAGAGGGTTACGGCAAAAACTGGATGCACTTCGTGTACAAAATGAACAATCTCTTTCGAAGTATCAGGGTTTCGGACGAAAACTTATCTGTTACAAAGGGATTTCATTTTTTGAACTTATTTGAACTCCAGACTTTTTGTGTGTTCAAATGAACCATTCAAAGCCACATCATCAATTTTCAACCCTTTCTGACTTCATCTGTTATTTTCATGCATTTACTGATTTTTTTTGAGCTAAATGACCCTGAATTGAAAAGCACTTCAAATGAACTCTAAGAGGTTGAAAATTGGCAGATGATATCATTATTTCACCACATAGCATGTGCTAAAAAGTTGAGAGGGTTACGGCAAAAAACTGGATGCACTTCGTGTACAAAATGGATAATCTCATTCTAAGTATCAGGGTTTCGGACGAAAACTCATCTGTTACAAGGGATTTCATTTTTTTGAACTTATTTGAACTCCAGACTTTTTGTGTGTTCAAAATGAACCATTCAAAGCCACATCATCAATTTTCAACCCTTTCTACTTCATCTGTTATTTTTCTGCATTTATTGATTTTTTGAGCTAAATGACCCTGAAATTGAAAAGCACTTCAAATGAACTCTGAAGAGGTTGAAAATTGGCATGATATCATCATTTCACCCACATAGCATGTGCTAAAAAGTTGAGAGGGTTACGGCAAAAACTGGATGCACTTCGTAGACAAAATGGACAATCTCTTTCGAAGTATTTGGGTTTCGGACGAAACTCATCTGTTACAAAGGGATTTATTTTTTTGAATTATTTGAACTCCAGGTTTTTGTGTGTTCAAAATGAACCATTCAAAGCCACATCATCAATTTCAACCCTGATTCGACTTCATCTGTTATTTTCATGCATTTATTGATTTTTTGAGCTAAATGACCCTGAATTGAAAGCACTTCAAATGAACTCGGAAGAGGTTGAAAATTGGCATGATATCATCATTTCACCCACATAGCATGTGCTAAAAAGTTGAGAGGGTTACGACAAAAACTGGATGCACTTCGTGTCAAAAATGGACAATCTCATTCGAAGTATCAGGGTTTCGGACGAAAACTCATCTGTTACAAAGGGATTTCATTTTTTTGAACTATTTGAACTCCAGACTTTTGTGTGTGTTCAAAATGAACCATTCAAAGACACTCATCAATTTTCAACCCTTTTTGACTTCATCTGTTATTTTTCATGCATTTATTGATTTTTTGCGCTAAAATGACCCTGAAATTGAAAAGCACTTCAAATGAACTCTGAAGAGGTTGGAAAATTGGCATGATACATCATTTCACCCACATGCATGTGCTAAAGTTGAGAGGGTTACGGAAAAACTGGATGCACTTCGTGTACAAAATGAACAACTCTTTCGAGAAGTATCAGGGTTTCGGACGAAAACTCATCTGTTACAAGGGATTTCATTTTTTTGAACTTATTTGCTCCAGACTTTTTGTGTGTTCAAAATGAACCATTCAAAGCACATCATCATTTTAACCCTTCTGACTTCATCTGTTATTTTCATGATTTATTGATTTTTTGCGCTAAATGACCCTGAAATTGAAAAGCACACTTCAAATGAACTCTGAAGAGGTTGAAAATTGGCATGATTCATCATTCACCCCACATAGCTGTGCTAAAAAGTTGAGAGGGTTACGGCAAAACTGGATGCACTTCGTGTACAAAATGCAATCTCTTTCGAAGTATCAGGGTTTCGGACGAAAACTCATCTGTTACAAAGGGATTTCATTTTTTGAACTTATTTGAACCCAGACTTTTTGGTGTTCAAATGAACCATTCAAAGCCACATCATCAATTTTCAACCCTTTCTGACTTCATCTGTTATTTTTCATGCATTTACTGATTTTTTTTGAGCTAATGACCCTGAAATTGAAAAGCACTTCAAATGAACTCTGAAGAGGTTGAAAATTGGCATGATATCATTATTTCACCCACATAGCATGTGCTAAAAAGTTGAGAGGGTTACGGCAAAAACTGGATGCACTCGTGTACAAAATGGATAATCTCATTCAAGTATCAGGGTTTCGGACGAAAACTCATCTGTTACAAAGGGATTTCATTTTTTGAACTATTTGAACTCCAGACTTTTGTGTGTTCAAATGAACCATTCAAAGCCACATCATCAATTTTCAACCCTTTTAACTTCATCTGTTATTTTTCATGCATTTATTTGATTTTTTGAGCTAAATGACCCTGAAATTGAAAAGCACTTACTGAACTCTGAAGAGGTTGAAAATTGGCATGATATCATCATTTACCCACATAGCATGTGCTAAAAAGTTGAGAGGGTTACGACAAAAACTGGATGCACTTCGTTGTACAAAATGGACAATCTCATTCGAAGTATCAGGGTTTCGGACGAAAACTATCTGTACAAAGGGATTTCATTTTTTTGAACTTATTTGAACTCCAGACTTTTTGTGTGTTCAAATGAACCATTCAAAGACACATCATCAATTTTCAACCCTTTTGACTTCATCTGTTATTTTTCATGCATTTATTGATTTTTTTGCGCTAATGACCCTGAAATTGAAAAGCCCTTCAAATGAACTCTGAGAGGTTGAAATTGGCATGATATCATCATTTCAACCACATAGCATGTTGCTAAAAGTTGAGAGGGTTACGGCAAAAACTGGATACTTCGTGTACAAATAGAACAATCTCTTTCGAAGTATCAGGGTTTCGGACGAAACTCATCTGTTACAAAGGGATTTCATTTTTTTAACTTATTTGAACTCCGACTTTTTGTGTTTCAAAATGAACCATTCAAAGCCACATCATCAATTTTCAACCCTTTCTGACTTCATCGGTTATTTTTATGCATTAGATTTTTTTTTGAGCTAAATGACCCTGAAATTGAAAGCACTTCATGAACTCTGAGAGGTTGAAAATTGGCATGATATCATTATTTCACCCACATAGCATGTGCTAAAAGTTGAGGGTTACGGCAAAAACTGGATGCACTTCGTGTACAAATGGATAATCTCATTTAAGTATCAGGGGTTCGGACGAAAACTCATCTGTTACAAAGGGATTTCATTTTTTGAACTTATTTGAACTCCAGACTTTTGTGTGTTCAAAATGAACCATTCAAAGCCACTCATCAAATTTTAACCCTTCTAACTTCATCTGTTATTTTTCATGCATTTATTGATTTTTTTGAGCTAAATGACCCTGAAATTGAAAAGCACTTCAAATGAACTCTGAAGAGGTTGAAAATTGGCATGATATCATCATTTACCCACATAGCATGGGCTAAAAAGTTGAGAGGGTTACGGCAAAAACTGGATGCACTTCGTAGACAAATGGACAATCTCTTTCGAAGTATTAGGGTTTCGGACGAAAACTCATCTGTTACAAAGGGATTTCTTTTTTGAACTTATTTGAACTCCAGACTTTTGTGTGTTCAAAATGAACCATTCAAAGCCACATCATCAATTTTCAACCCTTTCTGACTCATCTGTTATTTTTCATGCATTTACTGATTTTTTTAGCTAAATGACCCTGAAATTGAAAAGCACTTCAAAATGAACTCTGAAGAGGTTGAAAATTGGCATGATATCATCATTTCCCCACATAGCATGTGCTAAAAAGTTTGAGAGGGTTACGGCAAAAAACTGGATGCACTTCGTGTACAAAATGGACAATCTCATTCGAAGTATCACGATTTCGGACGAAAACTTTCTGTTACAAAGGGATTTCATTTTTTGAACTTTTGAACTCCATACTTTTTGGTGTTCAAAATGAACCATTCAAAGCCACATCATCAATTTCAACCCTTTCTGACTTCATCTTTTTTTTTTTCTTGCATTACTGATTTGAGCTAAATGACCCTGAAATTGAAAAGCTCTTCAAATGAACTCTGAAGAGGTTGAAAATTGGCATCATATCATCATTACCACACATAGCATGTGCTAAAAAGTTGAGAGGGTTAAGACAAAAACTGGATGCACTTCGTGTACAAAATGGACAATCTCTTTCGAAGTATCAGGGTTTCGGACGATAACTCATCTGTTACAAAGGGATTTCATTTTTTTGAACTTATTTGAACTCCAGATTTTTGTGTGTTCAAAATGAACCATTCAAAGCCACATCATCAATTTTCAAACCCTTTCTGACTTCATCTGTTATTTTTCGTGCATTTATTGATTTTTTTGCGCTAAATGACCCTGAATTGAAAAGCACTTCAAATGAACTCTGAAGAGGTTGAAATTGGCATGATATCATCATTTCACCCACATAGCATGTGCTAAAAAGTTGAGGAGGTTACGGCAAAAACTGGATGCACTTCGTGTACAAAATGAACAATCTCTTTCGAAGTATCATGGTTTCGGACGAAAACTATTGTTACAAAGGGATTTCATTTTTTTGAACTTATTTGAACTCCAGACTTTTTGTGGTTCAAAATGAACCATTCAAAGCCACATCATCAATTTTCAACCCTTTCGACTTCATCTGTTATTTTTCATGCATTTACTGATTTTTTTGAGCTAAATGACCCTGAAATTGAAAAGCACTCAAATGAACTCTGAAGAGGTTGAAAATTGGCATGTATCATTATTTCACCCACATAGCATGTGCTAAAAAGTTTGAGAGGGTTACGGCAAAAACTGGATGCACTTCGTGTACAAAATGGATAATCTCATTCTAAGTATCAGGGTTTGGACGACAACTCATCTGTTACAAAGGGATTTCTTTTTTTGAACTTATTTGAACTCCAGACTTTTGTGTGTTCAAAATGAACCATTCAAAGCCACATCATCAATTTTCAACCCTTTTAACTTCATCTGTTATTTTTCATGCATTTATTGATTTTTTTGAGCTAAATGACCCTGAAATTGAAAAGCACTTCAAATGAACTCTGAAGAGGTTGAAAATTGGCATGATATCATCATTTCACCCACATAGCATGTGCTAAAAAGTTGAGACGGTTACGGCAAAAACTGGATGCACTTCGTAGACAAAATGGACAATCTCTTTCGAAGTATTAGGGTTTCGGACGAAAACTCATCTGTTACAAAGGGATTTCATTTTTTTGACTTATTTTGAACTCCAGGTTTTTTGTGTGTTCAAAATGAACCATTCAAAGCACATCATCAATTTTCAACCCTTTTGACTTCATCTGTTTATTTTTCATGCATTTACTGATTTTTTTTAGCTAAATGACTGAATTGAAAAGCACTTCAAATGAACTCTGAAAGGTTGAAAATTGGCATGATATCATCATTTCACCCACATAGCATGTGCTAAAAAAGTATAGGGTACGGCAAAAACTGGATGTACTTCGTGTACAAAATGGCAATCTCATTCAAAGTTCACGGTTTTCGGACGAAAACTCATGTGTTATAAAGGGATTACATTTTTTTGACTTATTTGAACATCCAGACTTTTTGTGTGTTAAAATGAACCATTCAAAGCCACATCATCAATTTTCAACCCTTTTCTGACTTCATCTGTTATTTCATGCTTTACTGATTTTTTTAGCTAAATGACCCTGAAATTGAAAAGCACTTCAAATGAACTCTGAAGAGGTTGAAAATTGGCATGATCATCATTTCACCACATAGCCATGTGCTAAAAAGTTGAGAGGGTTACGGCAAAAACTGGATGCACTTATGTACGAAATGGACAATCTTTCGAAGTATCAGGGTTTCGGACGAAAACTCATCTGTTACAAAGGGATTTCATTTTTTGAACTTATTTGAACTCCAGACTTTTTGTGTGTTCAAAATGAACCATTCAAAGCCACATCATCAATATTTCAACCCTTTCTGACTTCATCGTGTTATTTTTCATGCATTTACTGATTTTTTTTGAGCTAAATGACCCTGAAATTGAAAAGCACTTCAATGAACTCTGAAGAGGTTGAAATTGGCATGATATCATTATTTCACCCACATAGCTGTGCTAAAAAGTTGAGAGGGTTACGGCAAAAACTGGATGCACTTCGTGTACAAAATGGATAATCTCATTCTAAGTATCAGGGTTTCGGACGAAACTCTATCTGTACAAGAGGATTTATTTTTTTGAACTTATTTGAACTCCAGACTTTTGTGTGTTCAAATGAACCATTCAAAGCCACATCATCAATTTTCAACCCTTTCTAACTTCATCTGTTATTTTTCATGCATTTATGATTTTTTGAAGCTAAATGACCCTGAAATTGAAAAGACATCAAATGAACTCTGAAGAGGTTGAAAATTGGCATGATATCATCATTTCACCCACATAGCATGTGCTAAAAAGTTGAGACGGTTACGGCAAAAACTGGATGCACTTCGTAGACAAAATGGACAATCTCTTTCGAAGTATTAGGGTTTCGGACGAAAACTCATCTGTTACAAAGGGATTTCATTTTTTTGAACTATTTGAACTCCAGGTTTTTGTGTGTTCAATGAACCATTCAAAGCCACATCATCAATTTTCAACCCTTTCTGACTTCATCTGTTATTTTTCATGCATTTACTGATTTTTTAGCTAAATGACCCTGAAATTGAAAAGCCTTCAAATGAACTCTGAAGAGGTTGAAAATTGGCATGATAATCATTTCACCCACATAGCATGTGCTAAAAAGTTGAGAGGGTTACGGAAAAACTGGATGTACTTCGGTACAAAATGGACAATCTCATTCAAAGTATCACGGTTTCGGACGAAAACTCATGTGTTATAAAGGGATTACATTTTTTTGAACTTATTTGAACTCCAGGACTTTTTGTGTGTTCAAAATGAACCATTCAAAGCCACATCATCAATTTTCAACCCTTTCTGACTTCATCTGTTATTTTTCTGCATTTACTGATTTTTTTAGCTAAATGACCCTGAAATTGAAAAGCACTTCAAATGAACTCTGAAGAGGTTGAAAATGGCATGATATCATCATTTCACCCACATAGCATGTGCTAAAAAGTTGAGAGGGTTACGGCAAAAACTGGATGCACTTCATGTACGAAATGGACAATCTCTTTCGAAGTATCAGGGTTTCGGACGAAAACTCATCTGTTACAAGGGATTTCATTTTTTGAACTTATTTGAACTCTAGACTTTTGTGTGTTAAAATGAACCATCAAAGCCACATCATCAATTTTCAACCTTTCTGACTCATCTGTTTTTTTCATGCATTACTGATTTTTTTTGAGCTAAATGACCCTGAATTGAAAGCACTTCAAATGAACTCTGAAGAGGTTGAAAATTGGCATGATATCTCATTTCCCCACATAGCATGTGCTAAAAAGTTGAGAGGGTTACGGCAAAAACTGGATGCACTTCGTGTACAAAATGGACAATCTCATTCGAAGTATCCGGTTTCGGACGAAAACTTATCTGTAAAAGGGATTACTTTTTTTGAACTTATTTGAACTCCAGACTTTTTGTGTGTTCAAAATGAACCATTCAGAGCCACATCATCACTTTTCAACCCTTTCTACTTCATGTTATTTTTCAGGCATTACTGATTTTTTTTGTGCTAAATGACCCTGAAATTGAAAAGCACTTCAAATGAACTCTGAAGAGGTTGAAAATTGGCATGATATCATTATTTCACCACATAGCAGTTGCTAAAGTTGAGAGGGTTATGGCAAAAACTGGATGCACTTCGGTGTACAAATGGACAATCTCTTTTGAAGTATCAGGTTTCGGACGAAAACTCATCTGTTACAAAGGGATTTCATTTTTTTGAACTTATTTGAACTCCAGACTTTTTGTGTGTTCAAAATGAACCATTCAAAGCCACATCATCAATTTACCCACTTGCTGACTTCATCTATCTTCACTTTTTCTTCGCTTGTGTCCTTTGCTTATTGCGCCGTAACCATGGATATTCTTCATCGGCTTAACAGGGTGCTTGGTCAGCCTTGACTTTGAAGGAAGGAATTTCATGAACTTTTCATAATCTTCAGAACATGTGTTTGTCTTGCCCTCCAATCCCACGAGTCTCTTTTTCCTGAAAGAACTATGTGGCGCTTTGGCTCATCGTATGATGTATTCGCTTCCTTATCTTTTCTTTTTTGGTTTGGTAGACATGTCCTTCACATAGAAACCTCGCCACATCATGGCTAGGACGAATGGTTTGTCTGTGTACCCAGATTATTCAGATCCACTGTTGTCATCCGTAATGTGGCTCTACCTGTACCCCGCCTCCTGACAGATTGACCCATTTGCACTTAAACAAAGGACCTTAAATCATGTCCGTAGTCAAGTTCCCATATGTCCACTATGTAACCATAATATGTGTCCTTTCCCCTCTTGGTTGCTGCATCAAAGCGGACACCGCTGTTTTGGTTGGTGCTCTTTGATCTTGGGCGATCATGTAAAATGTATTCCATTTATCTTCGTATCCTTTGTAAGTCAATACAGTCGAAGATGGTCCCCTGGACAACGAGTACAGCTCATCAGAAACAGTGTTGTGTCACCTCGAGACGTGTTTCCAACCAACTGCCGAAAGTCCGCATGGTGTTCACATGTAATCCAGTCGTCACACTGTCGGGTGTTTGGAGCGCAGATGTTTTGGTTCATCGACATACGGGATCACCAAGGTAGAGTTCTGTAGAACTGTGTAGTGTGCTTGAGACCAAGAATGCCCGTCCCTGCATATTATTGAGTCCCCTCCTAGTGTGCCTTTTCCAGTCAGTCTCCCTCATACCACGATTGAGGTAGACACATCTCTTAAGGTCAGGTAGATCAACACAAACCCAATGACATCCTCTGTTTGATGGCCCATGGATTTCTAGATCGATTACTTCTGAGAGATTGCTGAGGAATGCACATAGATTCAAATGGCTAATCACAACATTTTCCGTTTGAAGCCCCCTCAATGCAACGAAGCACGTTGCGTCATAATAACGTGGCAGTCATGAGACTTTAGGTTCTGGACTTTTTCTCTGGCATATTATTATTCCCTTTATATTCGACGAGAAGCCAGACGGGGCCTTCATACTGAGCAGGCATTCAAAGAAGATTTCCTTCTCTTCTTGGTAAGAGCATAGCTGGCAGGACCTTCATAACTGGTTTGGAGGCATGCGTTTTCGTGCCAACGTTGCAGGTCTCCCATGCCTCGGTGTATCTTTGTCTTTCCATACACGCCCAAGAAGCTAGCAGGTTCACGCAAAGGTTCTTCGTCCGTGCATCACGTCGATTGAAGAGCGGACCTCTAGGTCTTCTAGTAGGGTAGGTCCCAAATATAGAGTTTCTTCCACATGGGTGCGCGTCCCTCAGCGTATTCGGAACAGATAGTCTGCCGGGACCCTTTCCAAAGATTGCCTTGTAAATACATTGACCTTGTAGCAAGTACGTGATCACGGTACGCATGGCGGGCTTCTTCCGGTGATCTGCCTCGCCTTTGAATGCTTGCTTTTCTTTCGACATTGATGGTTGGTCGGAGAAATCGACGATGCCCCAGGTACACATTCTTCCTGCATTGTCCAGGTATATACTTTGGGTGTCATCTAAACGTGCGTGCATGCGTGGTATCCCTTGTTTGTTGTCCTGAAAGGTTACTGAGAGCAGGCAATCATGATGGTTACAAACAGCAACGCATGCAGGTCAAATTCCTCCTGTCGTGCTCATCCCACACACGTAACCTTTCCATCCACAGCTATAAAAGTTCTTCAACTAATGGCTTAGGGACACATCAATGTCATTGCCGGGTTGCTTAGGGCCTTGGATGAGAACTGGCATCATAAGACTTCCGCTTATGCACATCCAGGAGGAAGGTTATACATACTAGAGTCACGGGCCAGGTGCTGTGATTGCTGCTCTGCTCCCCGAAAGGATTAATGCCATCGCGCTTAAACCAAACCATAGTTCCTGGGTCACCTGCAAACTCAGCGGGTACTTTCTCTCGATTTTTCTCACTGCGACCCCGTCAGGGAAACGCTCGCTCCTGCATTCAACTTCCCTCTTCTATACGGTCTCTCTGTGCCATGCATAACTGGATGCTCGTTTCTGAACAGAACGTTTCAACCGTGGTAATTATAGGAGCATACCACATCACCTTGGCGAGGAAACCTCTCCTTGGGGGCTCGCCGTCAACATCACCAGGGTCATCTCGTTGATCTTATACCGCAATGCACCGCATACGGGCAGCGTTCAAATCCTGTACGCAACCGCTGGTATAGAGG